>JACVEX010000135.1:133433-331831 GCA_017948575.1 Williopsis subsufficiens
TTGTAGAACAAAAAAATTGAAAGGTTAGATAATAGTATTATTCTTTCAGACATCCGTGTTGGTATTCTGGAGTCTGAGGATGTGAACTCAATGGCTGTAAGAAACATTGCAAGGAGCACCCTATGTCACTAAACCATCTAAAAATGCTGAAGGCTGAGAGAGATAAATTATACTGGATAATTCCTTGGCATATGTTCTGGATTTTGAAGGAGAGTTTGGAATTATCTTGGGGGTTCGGTTTTCTTCTTCATCGGCTCCGTCCTATATCAAGATGCTTGTCCATAACATTGATGACAACAAAGACCTTTCATGCTTATTTTTTGAGACTCTCAGTCATCATAATGTGAATTGTTCTGCACATATTCTATCTATGAATTGGTAAATTCTTCTTCAATAACAGTGTACCCGTGTTCAGCTAATGGTCATAAATGGCCATCTCAGCAGCATCAACCTGTTCTGCTCTCGCTGAGTCTATATCAAAGTCTTGGGTGAACCAATCAGTGCCCTCGAAGTGATATAAACTTGAGAGCTAGTGGTAGATCAGCGGCATACATAAATGCCGCTAATGATTCCTCTCGAAATGGTAGTCCTGCTAATACCCAAAGCTTTTAGACTATTCAACGTACACTTGCCACCGATCCTTACAATAAAGCTGATGATTTCATTTCATGTACAATTTTTTCTTCTATTATTGGAAAGATATATCACCCTTATTATTACTCCATGTCTCCCACAATTTTGTGTAATCTGGCATCTTGATCCTTTCGCTTAAGAAATCCATGCCTTTGGTGTGGTAGAGATCTGAACCCAAGGGTTCTTTCCTCTCTTGGTGATTAACGCAATCCGCTCAGATCGGAGATAGGTCCTTCTATTTTGAGAAACACTTTCAGCGCTGGGAACATTTTAACCAGACATCGTGTCTGGGTCTGAAACGTCTTGGATTTCTCCGAAGGTGCCCACAATTGGTGAAACCGTAGGATTGTTCCTCGCTTGGACCGTTAGGGATTTTGACTGTGCACTAGAACCTCTAGTATATGTATTAACATTTTTGATCCTGAACCTGACCCTGGTGCTTTCACCTAAACTATGTGATGAGGCAATAGCGTTTGATCTAGATGCTAAATTATTCTAGGTGGATAGGGGTTCAGCATTGGCTTTACCAACTAACGCTTCATGAGGAACCTTCATTTGATTGGTTAAGATGGTGTCTGTTATCTCGAACAACATAGTAACTAGTACACAGAAGATAGAAATTTTGACTATAACTAGCAGGAACTCTCCCATGACAAAGTAGTTCTCCTCAGAGTATGTATGGCCCAACGGTGCATGACTGGAACCCCAAAGGAATTTTTCAGGTTGAGGCCACATAGAGTTGTGATCCATTCAACATAGCTATGATTCCTAAAGTATTGGTTTGGAGGTTGCATGCCAAACAGATGCTTTCAGCTTTCTGAGCCAGGACATCCACAACCCATGAAAAGAATGGATTAGTGAATGCAAACCACCGTCGTCCTAATTGTGTAGTTCAGTAATCTGAATGATTGTCAATTATATACTTCAACAGCTAAACGAAGTATGACGTCGAATTTCTTCTTGATGCTCCTCTTGATCTCTCTTGGCTATACACTTATAAGGACTGTTTGTTCCTATTTTTCATTATGAGCAGCATTTGCTGTAAAAATTGTCCTAGTTTCGATTATGAGTTCTGAAATCCTGCAGAGTTCTTGAAGAATAAAAGAATCCTCTAAATCGTCACATTGTCTGTATCTTGATTGATTCTTTTCCCCAGCAAACACAGGTTTTGACACATTTGATTCCGATTCCGATCTCGTTGCACACAAGCAAAAAAAAAGCCGTCCCCATCTCATCTAAGAACCAAAGATGAAAGAACATAACAGAGGCCAATTGGATGATCGCTCTGGCGCTATCTTCGGAGGATGAGCCTCACACAGAGCTCACGTCCAAGAACTCGCGACTTGTTGGTGTTGGATCTGCAGGTATAAGGGCATTGATGTATCAAGTCACTTCGTTATACTTAAGAACACCACCGGCAAAGCTGTTTAGACCCACAAGGGTAGACTATATGGCTATCACAAGACTGTTTGTGCATGGACAAGAAGGGCGCAGTCGGCGTGGATATAATTTTTATAGAGATTCATCACTGGGTGTTCTCATTTCGGCAGTGAGGAAATTTGGTTGGAGATTCATACCAGAACGTGTTTTGCCACCTCTGATTGCCAATAGTGCAACTGGATTTGTGCTATATACATCTTATTTGATGTCTCTTCAACATTTTAATGGTACCAAAACAAATTTTCTCGAGAATCCCTCACCATTGGACACTTTCAGAGCTGGGTTCGTTGCTGGTACTTTCCAATCAATAGCTGCTGCTCCTATTGATGCCATTTATGCTCGTTCCACTGCGAGAGAGCTCCTCAAAGGTGAGCATCAGAATCTGTGGCGGTTTGGATTCAACAAGCTTAAAGAAGTCGGATTTTCGGGCGTCTTTGCTGGATATGGGTTGAGTTTTATCAAGGAGAGTATCAGTTTTGCCATCTATTTCTCTACGTTCGAAACTATAAAGAACCAAGTGTATCATTGGACAAGGGACTCTCTGATTAACTACTACTTTCATAAGGAACGTATTATGACTCTTAATTTCCAACTAGATAAGGATGAGTTCACAGCTGCGTGTCAACAGAAACGGAAATTTAAGATGCTCCGCACAACATTCATCTTTATTGCAGGTATAAGTGCTTCATTATGCCTCCATTTGGTACAATACCCCATCTCGAAAATTCAGACCATCCATTTGCAACGACTAGAGGCCTTTGACTACTTTAATTCCGGGAAGAGCAGCTCAAGGCTATTGACCATCTATTATAACGCATATATCGATACGATGGAGCATATCCTCTTCATACAGCTCAATTCGAAGCTCAGTTGGACTGAATGGCTTTATAAGGGGTTTAGAAGACATGCACTATCGACCATACCTTCCACTACACTGGGGTTGGTGGTGTTGGAATCTTTGAGAAACAAATTAGCTGAAGAGATTGGAGATGAATCTTTTGAGGACTGAGACAGCATTTATTCTTGTATATATACTTAGATATTCTATAGGCGTTTGAGGTTAATTGTTTTCCTTTTCTTGGGTTATTACGGTGTGTTATGTATCTTTGATAGATGTATTCAGAGCTCAGGATATACCATAGGCTTTTACTATGTACAGAATAAATAGTAATAAATAATTGTTAAATAGATCTAGTTTGATACGATCGATAGGTACGATAAACCAATTTCCAGTAGGAGTTTTCAATCTTTTTATCGATGATGTTGAAGTCGTGATGTTCAAGCTCTTTCAAGTATCCATCAAGTGGAATGGCATTCATGAATCCGACAAAGATACAATCAGGTAATCCTTTCTTCCATTGCTTAGATCTCTTGAGTATAATAGAGTCATTTGTCTTCTTTAAGAACTGCTGAGTCAAGGATTTGACTTTCTCTAGTTTGCTTCTTGCAGTGATAAGATGATCATTTGCCGTTATACAAGTCTCATAAACAACATCTTTCAACTTGTGTGATATCAAGTCTCTATCCACATCATGTCCCTGGAACAATCTTAGTAGGTCCTCTTGCGAAAGATCATGTTGTGACATAAGGTCAAGTGGGAGATAAATTCTATTATGATGACGGCCGTAGTATTCAGCCCCCAATACAATAGAAGCAACCCCAGTGGCTTGACCGATATGGGCACTAATCTCTCTGATAAGGTCACCAATCTCAGGATTATGTTCCACTAGTGACACAGTTGATGGTGATAATTGGTCTGATAGCAGCAAATCCTGAACCAGATAGTTTAGTTGAGAGTATAAACCTTCACCATATGAACACAGTTGATCGACGTCACTGAATGATTGTCTTTTTAAGAAGTCATTACGAGTGTTCAAGATCTGTTCAAACTGCGAGGGATTTAACTTGAACTCATTCTTTAGGGATTCACGTAATAATATACCCACAGGTTCACCAATGACTCTGTCAGTATATGGATCCTGGAACAACCTCAACAGTAGATCTTCCCAAATCTTGATTCTCAAGTCAGTGGAGCTAATACCAACGGAGCTCTTCAATTTCTTATTCACTTTAGATGACTCATTACCGGAGATCTTGGAAACTTCTACGTTGAATGCCCTGATGGCAAGGAAGGTGTCTCTGGCTGGTGCTGGTATGTATGCTGATAGAACGTAGGAAGACTTATCGTACTGACGCAAGGAATCGAGACATGATTTTCGAGCAGTGGCCACTTGTGCGATTTGTGAAGATACCGAACGTCTCATAACCAGAGGAACTCTCTTCCACATCGTTCAGTTTCCTCCCCTGGAAATTTTCATAAGTACGTTGTTGTTGTGGGGGTGGACTGAACCAAAATGGTATTGTCAAATGAGTTCGCGGAGCCTTTCGAGCACACTAGTTTCCCATGGGTCCGCTATAAAACCACAAACGAAGAGTACGTATATAGATGACAATAGAACTGCATACTATTGGCAAAAGAAATAGCCTTTTTAGTATATTTACATATTGGTGGTATTTGATAAAATTATTCATGCTCTCACAGCTTGAATCAACTTCACAGTCTTTTGTAGTTGCGTAAGTTTGGCCTCCTTCACCAAATTCTTAAACTTGGACTTTCTCTCCTTTCTCGTCACTGCTGATTCGAGATAAACATTCCCACTTAATTTCCAATTGATCCAAGCTCAAATATTCCTTATTTTGCGTGCCACGGGCCAATATATCAAAATATACAAAAAGAGAAGTACCACTAGTTTCTTTAGTCAAGACGTTATCTGGGATCAAGCAACCAGATTGGGCCTGCGCTGGATTTGTGAGCTGGAAACGAGTATTAGAGTTGGACAGAACGACGCCCTGGAGGTGTGACACTGCTTTCTTGGTCAATGTGTTGTACTCATCCAAGATCAACTTATTAAATTATCCTGGCCCACAATCTTATCCTTTGATAACCAGTGCTTAACACAAAACCCATTAAATCTTTGTGAAAGCGGTATTGAATCCACTTCTGGGTCTTTTTACCATTTAGATCCTGTCAAATTTTGTCACTTGGATCTCGCCTTCCTCAGTTTTGGCCATGGCAGAGTTGATATCTTCTGGCTTCTCCTTCTTCTCCTGGTCTTTCTTCATCTTCAATCAATCCATAAAACAGTAGGACGAGCGAGTGGTATGAATGCATCTCACAGAGGTTCTAGTTTTTGTCAGCATG
Source organism: Williopsis subsufficiens (assembly GCA_017948575.1). NCBI lineage: Eukaryota > Fungi > Ascomycota > Saccharomycetes > Phaffomycetales > Wickerhamomycetaceae > Williopsis > Williopsis subsufficiens. The sequence continues at coordinate 138,709 of JACVEX010000135.1, forward strand.
ATCTCCCTCTGCTGTGCGGCTCTATTTTTTCTGTCATCCTTTCACGTTGATGTCTTAGCTAAAGGTCTTTTCTCTGATGGTGTTGACTTCGTAATTAGCAAATCCTGGGTAACGTGATATAGGTAATTGGATGGATTGAGAGACACAATGGAAAGATATATAAAACGGGTAGAAAGAATTCATTTCATCCTAAGTATTATGCTTGGGTTGAAATAAATATATTGGTCAACTCCTTCTACATTTTCCTTAGTGTTATCCTCAGCTTCCCCATAACCTCTCACCCGATAATGAAAACCGCGAGAAACTTATCAGAACTTCCCTTAACCGTTGGGAAGCAACGCAACAGCAATCAAAGGAAAAGCCTATTGATTCATAGCGATGGGTGTCTGCCTTTCATCTCCGAAGGGCAGTTATTATACTGAACAATCAGTGAGCCCTTTTCTTTATTTGAATTTAATGAACGGTACTGACATCCAAAGATCAACGAGATCACACCATTGATCAAAAAACAACAGTAAGTACTGTCCTTCAAGCTAAGTTGATGATACGAAAATTAACATATACACAGTGACTATGACAAAGATGCTAGAATGAGGGAAAGAGAGGATGAATTCATCCAGACTGTGAATGACACCCACGAGTGAGTTCTTTCTATCAAGGGTGTTGGAAAGAGACTAACACACAACCTAGGCTTGTGTCTTGCTTTTATTCTCTCGCTTTTGTTTTGATGTTTTGATAATTTGTCTCTAACATCTACACGAAGGCCTCTAAGAGCGAGGAAAAAAGATACAAATGCACTTGCAACCTTGGACGCCGATACGCGATGTATTATTAGCAGGAATTAGACAATGGTGTGCTACCCTTTGATGGAGTGATTGCTTAGTCCAAGAGGCTTCGAGAGACTGGTAATGACACCCCTGTGATGACCTGTAAGGGAATCCACTAAGTGTACATAAAGAGCAACGACCTCGTCCTTCTCAACGTAGTGTATTATGAACATGAAAATGCTATGATGGTGTTCAGCTTCCTCTATAGTGAATCTAATGATTTCTGTATTAGCTATTTCAAGACTGAGAGCTTGAATAAGCACCTTATCATTGACAACTTCAACTTGATCTATGAGACTTTCGATGAGATTATGGACTACGGTGTAGCACAACCTACTGATATGGAAATCTTGAAGGATGCTCTCAGCCTAGAGGTTCGAGAGAATGAAGAGGATGATCTACTGAATTCGAGCACCTTGAAGACTACAACCAATTCTGTGAGTTAGAGGCCAATAGGGTTATTTTATAAGAAGGATGAGCTATTCATCGATTTTGTCGAGAAGACCTTACTATGCATCGATGGCTGATTCACGTGTGATACGACATGATATCCATTTCATGTTATTCACGACTCAATAGATCTGAAATGCTGCCTATCTGGTATGCCTATTTCCACGGATAAGATACTCTCATTAACCCACCAGATGGTGAGTTTCACCATAAGGACAAATTTCAAGTTAAGGACCAATTTACCGAAACTTGGAGTGAAAGTGCCAATTAATCTCTCAAAATATGGCGTTGATTTTGAGAATGTCCCAAATTTGAAACAAAATTTGGGAAAGTTGTTTATTAGGTTGACGATGATTTTATTCTTTGGATTGCTGGGTCGATCGGCGAGGAATGTAAGTATCAATGATACCTCTATTCCAACTGAGACGTCCTAAGATGCCAGAGCCATTAGGAATGGTCCCAATCTGCGAATGACACATCCAAGGTTTGACAAAACTAAATAGATTGTGGATAAGGAATTAGAAAGAAAATACAGAGCTATGATATCAAAGTGAGGTTTGGATTGCCTGACATTACATTCAGCTCATTGGAAGTGGAATATTTGATCACTGATGATATCTTACGAAAGAAATTGATGGGCCACACAACCTTTCCTTTTTGGGATTCAAATGATTTTCCTTCTCACTGTGAAGTTTTCTCTTTCAGATCTTTTCTCTCTTGTTTAGATCCTTACATAAAAGGAACGATCCATGAAGATTGAGAGCTTCAAACCCTGTGTTTACTTAGACATCCGCATCGACAGCGAGAAAATCGGTCGTGTGGTGATTGAACTTCTTCACGATGAAGCCCCGAAAGCTTCAGAAAATTTCCTTCACTTATGTAAAGGTGATGTTATCCTTCCGGATGGTACTCAATTGACATTGAAGAATAACCACTTCCATCGTGTTGTGAAGAACTTTATGGTCCAAGCCGGTGACTTGACATATGGCTCTTCGGATTCTCTTGAATCCAATGTTGGCCTTGGTGGTGCTTCGATCTGGTCAGATAAACTGATTAAGGATGGTGAGGTTGCTACCGGATTCTTTCATGATGAGAATTTGGCCACTTTTGAGACAGTGTTCAACGTTGCTATGGCAAATAGTGGTGCTGGTACCAATGCGTCTCAATTTTTTATCAATACCTACCCAGCGCCACATTTGAATGGGAAGCACGCCGTGTTTGGTAAAGTAATACATGGTAAGTCTACAATCAGAACCATTGAATATGAGCGTATAGATGAGAATGGAATACCACAGAGAAATATCGTTATTGAGGATTGTGGCGAGTGGACTGAAGAACTAGGGGTCCCAGTATACAACGCATCTTATAGTACACTATGCGGTGATATCTATGAAGAATTTCCAGATGATGAAGACCATTTTGATAAAGATAAAAGCAGTGAAGCCTATGATGTTACGGTAAAGATCAAGGACTCTGGATCAGCATTGTTTATGGAGAAAAAGTATTTGGAAGCTTATCTGAAGTATAAGAAGACTTTGAGATATGTGAATGAATTTATCCCAGATAGCGAATCTGAGCCCGAATATGCCCCAAAGTTTGAGGATCTCAAGAAAAAGATCTACAATAACTTATCTTTGGTTTGTATCAACTTAGAGGATTATAATAAAGCTTTGACCTATGCATCATATCTTTTGGAATGCGATGGTCTGACAACAACAGAAAGGGCTAAGGGCCGCTATAGAAGAGCCATTTCTGAGTTCGAATTGGGTAAATATGAGGAATCTTATAAGGATTTCAAGGAGTGTTTAAAATTAAACCCTGATGATAAAGTTGTTCAAAAAAAGGTTGAAATCGTGGAAGCCAAGTTGAAAGCATTGAAAGATAAAGAGAAGAAGAAATACGCCAAATTCTTTGGATAGATACGAATGAGGAATGAAATTATTAGACTATATATATTATCTACTGTAGCTGGCTCTTCAAGTTAGCCAGCTGTTTAAGGACAGCCGACTTAGCGGTACCACCAGTAGCGGTTCTTCTCTCAACGGAGGCCTCAAAGTCGAACACATCCATAACATCAGGTCCGAATCTAGAGTCAATCTTTTGGAATTGCTCCAGAGTCAATTGGTCAATACCGGACAAGTTGTCATCTTCGGCTTGCTTAACGCATTCACCGGAGATGTGATGAGTCTCTCTGAATGGAACACCTTTGCGGACAAGGTAATCAGCCAAATCAGTGGCCAACATATCCATGGTTAATGCAGCCTCCATCTTAGATTTATCAATATTCAAAGTGGAAATTACACCAGTGGCAATCAAGATGGAGTGTTCCACAGTAACAAGGGAATCGAATAACGGTTCTTTATCTTCTTGCATATCTTTGTTATAGGTGGATGGGATGGATTTGATTGACATCAAGAACCCAGACAAAGAACCAAAGACTCTACCAGACTTACCTCTCAATAACTCCAAGGAGTCTGGGTTCTTTTTTTGTGGCATCAAGGAGGAACCAGTAGAATAAGCATCAGCCAACTTGATAAATCCAAACTCACCAGAGGAATAGATGATCAAATCTTCACTGAATCTGGAGATGTGGTTCATGAATAAGGTGGACCAGAACATGGTCTCCACTACAAAGTCTCTATCAGAGACAGCAGTCAAGGAGTTACCAATGACACCGGAGAAACCCAAATTCTCAGCGATGTATTCTCGGTCGATGCCGTATGGATGACCTGCAAGGGCACCAGCACCCAATGGAGACACATTAACACGGTCAATGATCTGTTGCAATCTCTTATAGTCCTCTGTGAAATAAGTGGCATACATACTCAACCAGTGAGCCCAACGAATAGGCTGAGCTTTTTGTAAATGTGTGTAACCTGGCATAAGAACGTCAATCTCAGACTCTGCTCTTTTAAGAATGGTTTCGATCAGATCCTTTAAGATTTGGGAAACCTTTGTCAGCTCAGCACGAACGTAGAGTCTCATATCAGTGGCAACTTGATCGTTTCTGGAACGACCAGTATGGACTTTACCGGCAATTTGGCGCCCAATGATTTCACCCAAACGACGTTCATTAGCGGTATGGATATCTTCATCACCATCTTTTTCTTCAAAAGTGCCATTCGCCCACTCTTTCTTGATGAGTTCCAACCCACGGTGGATCTCACTAAGTTCGTCATGAGTCAATAGGCCAATTTTTTGGAGACCAGCGGTGTAGACTCTTGTTCCTTCCAAATCAGCAGCATACATCTTCTTATCATATGGAAGGGAGGCATTGTATAAGTTCATCAAAGGGTCTGTGGCACCTGTGAAACGGCCACCCCAAAGCTTGGCAGGTGCGGACATTATTGATTCTAATCTGGTTCTTCTTTCTTCTCCAATTGGTAAAGCTTTGGAGAAAGTAAGGATTATGTCTTCCAGTTCTGACGGCCGGGAAGAGTCATAAAGAGTTGACTTCCTAATCAGGAAATAATTTTAGATGGTCATGTATTATTGAGCGGCATTTTGAAAGAATTGTCAGTTTGGGGGTACATAACCTTTCCTCGCATTACATTAAGATGGAGATTCCCCTCGCATCATCTTGAGATAGAGATTCAGATTATTACTTTGGGCTATCTAAATCCTAGTTTCTTGTGTTGGAACTGTAGAGTTGCTTGGACTACTTTGCCCATTTTGTGTTTTCGCTGATACGCGGCTTTCTCGTATGGTATCTGGTTGATAGTCCCTGATGATTTCCGTCAGGTGAATAAAACCAAAACTTGAAAGTCGTTTATTTTTGGCATCCGAAGAATATCATTGAATAGTGTTCTTTAACGATCTCAAAGACTTGACGATATACTACTAAGTAGATAGCACCTACAGTAAGGTCATTCTATGCGTCCTGTCAATTCGATATATAATATGACTCATGGCTTACATCTGCCTGTGAAACGTGGGTAGAGAGAACAGTCTCTGACTGTGAATCTGTTACACAACCATGCAAGAAGACGTTCGGTACCCAAACCATAACCACCGTGTGGAGATGTACCATACTTACGTTGATCAATAAACCAGTAGTAAGCGTCCAAGTCCTTGATACCTTCACGCTTGAAACCAGCAAGAAGTTCATCCAATTGGTACGAACGCATCGAACCACCCGTGATTTCACCGACAGTTGGCATCAACACATCCACAGACTCGGTAACTCTTGGATCATCCTTACAACGAGGCATGTAGAAAGACTTAATTTCTGCTGGGAAGCGTGTGAGCAAGATCGGAACACCAATAGTATCAGTCATCTTACGCTCAGCTGCTTCAGCGATATCGTCACCGAACTTGAACTCCTCACCTTCCTCGTTCTTGATACCATGCTCTTTCAACCACTCGATGGCATCGGCATAAGCGAGACGCATGAATGGGGTAGATGGAGGCTTGAAGTCTGGGTTCAATTGTTTGATCAGTGGACCAGAGATTGGATCTTCCAATACGTATTGAACAGTCTTCGTGATAACACGCTCAATGTGATCTAACAATTCATCAAAAGTGATAAAGCCCAATTCAGCCTCGATGTGAGTGTATTCAGATAAGTGACGGCGAGTGTGGGACTTCTCAGCTCTGAAAGATTCTTGGATACAGTAAACGTCACCAAGTGATGGCAAACAGGTTTCCAAGTACAGCTGGGAAGATTGCGTCAAAAACGCCTCTTCACCATAGTAATCCAATTTGAACAAGGTGGAGCCACCTTCAACTTGAGTTTGTACCATGCAAGGTGGAGTCACCTCTGTCATGGTTTCCTCTTCGTACACTTTTCTGATCGCCTTAAGGAAACGAGCACGCACCTTCATCACAGCAGAAAGGGACTCACCACGAAGGGCTAAATGGCGCTGATCCATCAAGAGAGATGGGTCAGCAGATTCTTGAATTTTGTTGCTGAAGGCCTCTTCACCGGATGGAGCCAAACCAACAACCTCATAGTAATCAACAACCAATTCGATACCACCAGCAGCTTGCTTACCTTCTGGCAACTTTTCCACGGTACCATAAAGAGTGACAGTGGACTCCAATGTCAACTGCTGTGTTTGGTAAGCGTTAGCCAAGTCACCAGAAAGAATACACTGGAGGTAACCAGAGCCATCTCTCAAAACAATGAACGCTAACCCCTTTTGCAAACGCAATCTGTGGACCCATCCGCTCACTTTGTATCTGTTGCCAACTTTTAGAGCGCCGATCTTGCTCTTTTGAGCCTCTGGTAAGGACTCATCCAATTTGATTTCGATCTTCATAGCTTCCAACTTCTTTGCAGTCTCCTCAGCTTCCCTTTGGGCCAACTGCTCTTCAGCAACTTTCGCCTTTTCAATCTTCTTCTTCAACCCATCAGCACCCTTCTTGGCCTTCTTGAGGGCAGAGGCAGAAATCTCGACGAAACCATCAGTCTCTTCGTCCTTCTTGTACACGAGCACTTTGGCCGCAGCGTCGGTGAAGAGCGCATAAGCGGCAGTTTTGAACGGGGATTGCTCGGTACCATGCTGTGGGGCATCGATACCGGTCTCACTGACGTAAAAAGTGGCCATTTTATACTTCTTTTTGGCAAGAATTCTGATTGGTTTCTGTAGGTTTTCCCTAAAGCTTCGAAGAGTCATTTAAGAAGTTTTGTCGGATTGGACGAGAAGAGATGATGCAGTTACCCGGCCTAGAAGTCCTTTTGGTTAAGTTTGTAACTGGACACTTTTTGCTGTTGTATCCTACTAGTAGATTACACTGTCACAAACATTAGTGCCTTAGAATAATAATTATGCCTTTATTTCTTCATAAAATAGCCGCAACATCCCAAAATATCTCTATCAGCTGCCAAAATCATGTCCGACTCGCATGCTAAATTTTTCAGATCGACAAGTTTAAACAAAGCTGAACAATACAACAAATTAAAAGACCATCGCAAAAGACACAATAAAATGGCTCTGGAAGCTTCCCTCGCCGCTCTTTCTATTGCACAGGTCTCCGCTGAAGGCTCTGCTGCCACTAAGGCACTTGTTTTCAAGCCTAAAACAGCTAAGACTGCAGTGCCAGTGCCAGTTGTTGTGTTTGCCCTAACTTCTACTAGCACACCAGCTGGTTTGATCGCTCACGCTGCCGGTGTGAAAGAGCCTCGTCTCGCTAAAGAGGATCTTGTCCAGGAGTTCTTCGGTGTTGTTCCAACTGAGTTCTCTGTGGCATCTATTAACAAGGACCATGCTGGTAAGATCAAAGTGCTTATCGATGCTCATTTGTCCAAAGACCAATCATATGAGCTCTCTACATCCTCTATGAAGGCATCTGTTTCCGGAGCTGACATCTTGGGCTTCTTAGAATCCACCGGTGTGGAATTAATCACAGTAGACTTCTCTGCTGAGCCTGTCAAGGAGGCTAAGAAGGAGAAGAAAGAGGTGAAGAAGGAAAACAAGGCACAATTGGATGCCAAGCTCATCGGTGTCACCGTCGATAAGTTCCTCGACTTCCCAGGGTGGTACCAACAGATCCTGACCAAAGGTGAGATGTTGGAGTACTACGATGTCTCTGGTTGTTACATTATGAGACCAGCTTCTTATACTATCTGGGAAACTATCCAAGACTACTTTAACAAGAGAATCAAAGCGCTGGGTGTAAAGAATTGTTCTTTCCCATTATTCGTTTCCTCCAGGGTCCTCGAGAAGGAAAAGGACCATATTGAAGGCTTTGCGCCAGAGGTTGCTTGGGTCACCAAGGCCGGTTCCTCCGACTTAGATGAGCCAATCGCCATTAGACCAACTTCTGAAACTGTTATGTATCCGTACTATTCCAAATGGGTCCAGTCCCACAGAGATTTGCCATTGAAGTTGAACCAATGGAACTCCGTCGTTAGATGGGAGTTCAAGCACCCACAGCCTTTCTTAAGAACAAGAGAATTCTTATGGCAGGAAGGTCATACCGCTCACTTGACATTTGAAGAGGCCAACGAAGAAGTTATGCAGATCTTGGATTACTACGCTTCCATTTACGAGGACTTGCTCGCTGTCCCAGTTATCAAGGGTAAGAAAACTGAGAAGGAGAAATTCGCTGGTGGTTACTTCACCACAACTGTTGAAGGTTACATTCCGGCTACTGGTCGTGGTATCCAGGGTGCTACCTCTCACTGCTTGGGTCAAAATTTCTCTAAGATGTTCAACATCTCCGTTGAGAATCCAGAGGGACCAGATAAACCAAAGCTCTTTGCATGGCAAAATTCTTGGGGTTTGTCCACTCGTGTCATTGGTGTTATGACTATGATCCATTCTGATAACAAAGGACTTGTGATCCCACCAAGAGTCTCTCAATATCAAGCTGTAATCATCCCATGTGGTTTGACTGTTAAGACTACGAAGGAAGAGGAGAATGCAATCTTGGATGGTGTCAAGGATATTGAAAAGAGATTACTCCAAGCTGATATCAGAGCCATTGGTGATTTCCGTGACAACTACTCCCCAGGTTGGAAGTTCTCTGATTGGGAGCTTAAGGGTGTTCCAGTGCGTCTGGAGTTTGGTCCAAAGGATTTGGAGAAGCAACAAGTTACCGTGGTGCGTCGTAACGATTCTAAGAAGTACAACGTTCCTTTGACTAATTTAGAGACCGAATTGCCAAAGATCTTGGATCAATTGCACGACGACTTGTTCGCTAAGGCCAAAGAGTCATTCGATTCCCATAGAATACTTGTTGAGGACTGGAAGGACTTCGTTCCAGCTTTGAACGCTAAGAACGTCATCTTGTCGCCATGGTGTGGTCGTATGGAGTGTGAAGAAGACATCAAGGAGTCTTCTGCAAAGAAGGATGACGGTGAGGAGGAGGAAGTTGATGAGAAAGCTCCATCTATGGGTGCCAAGTCTCTCTGTATCCCATTCGACCAACCAGAGTTGAAGCCAGATACCAAATGTGTCAAGTGTGGTGAGAAGGCAATTAACTACACCATGTTTGGCCGTTCCTACTAAGTTGTATAGTTTTCACAACAGATGTTTAAATAGAGAAACAGCTGTAGTCATTTATGTCCTCATAAATTTCCGTAGTTCTATGAGCTTCTATTAATTGTCCCTAAATTCATCGTTCAAAACCCATCCTGATTTCTCAGGGTCCCATTTGGCAATGCCCTTCAACATGGAGCGCACCATTGTTAAGTCCTTCTTGTCCTTGATCTCAAGCCCGCATGCTTGCAGAATATTTCCAGATTTAGCAACAAATTCATGTTGTTTCATCAAATAAGACCTCATGTTTTCAACCATTTTGGTGGTGTTCGAAGTTTCAACCGTAGCGTTGTTCTTGACTTTCTTCAAGTCCGCAAGAATAGAGGAAGATGACTGTCCTCCTTGTATATTCCTTGAAAGAGTGGCTTTCTTACCTGCCAGACCAACTTTACCGGTGAATGTTGGAACACCGACACCAGCCTTTTTTACTTGTTTTCGAGATTTTCTCAGTGCCTGGAGTGCTTCAGCTGCAGCTTTACGCGCTTCACGCTCCAAGATATCATCATTTGGCCTTGAATGTTGTCCAACAACTTCATCGTGTCTCAATGCTTGAGCTAGAGCATTGTTATTGAAAATACCGCTCATTAATCTTCCATCCTCGGTTTCGGTATTGGCCTGCTCTCTATAAGTTTCGAGCTTACTAACACCTGCAATCTTCGTAATATTTCCCAAATCATCTCCACCTTCGTTCGGTTGGTTTAACAACATACCATTACCATCTTCTTCAAAATCTGAAAGCGTGAACAAATCGTGTAATTCACTGTTCTTAAAAAATCTTTTCTGATTGGGATCTTTCAAAATCTTATCTGTCAGCAACTGCTTAAAGATCTGCCTGTGGTAAATCTTCTCCTCAATAGATCCACCAATGACAAGTCTGTAGATCAAGACTTCTTTCTTTTGACCCAATCTCCAGGCACGTTCACGAGCTTGCAGGTCGGTAGATGGATTCCAATCAGGGTCAAAAATGATCACCCTATCAGCACCAGTCAGATTTACACCAAGGCCTCCAACTTTCGTTGTCAAGAGGAAGAGATCATAATCTTCGTTGTTAAAACTATAAATCATATCTTGCCTCTTACCGATGCCAGTCTCTCCGCTCATTTTCATATATCTGTAATCAGGACCCATTGATTTCTGTAAGAATTTTTCTAGGATAACCATCATCTGCTTCGTCTGCGTGAACAGCAACACTTTATGGCCTTGTTGTTTCCACAATGGAAGTAGTGACTTTACGACTTGAAGTTTGCCAGATCTTGCAGGATCACCATAACCGGGAATTCCATCCTTATAACGAGCTTCAGCTAAGTCAGGATGGTTACAGATCTTTCTCAACATATCAATAGCGCCAAGGTACGAGTTAACTTTGAACTCTGTTGATCTCAGAAATTCGATATACTTTTCCTTCTGGTACTGTGTCAAACGGCACATCAGAACGTATTCTTGCTTCGAGGGTAAATCTCTTGCAACGTCCACCTTCATTCTTCTCAGCAGGAAAGGCTGAATCAAGTCTTTCAAGATAACAGCTTTTTGATAACCAATCTTTACTTCTAAGTTGCTAGCATTTGCATACCCACCTTGTTTAATTGGAGTTTCAAACTCTTCTTGGAATATAGGAAGCGTCCCCAATCTGCCAGGAAATATGAAGTCAAACAAAGACCAGAGCTCGATCAAATTATTCTGGATCGGAGTTCCTGAAAGAATGACTCTATTATGCGTTTTTAATCTCTTACTCAGGATAGTGATGTTCGAGTTTGGATTCTTGATTTTATGTCCCTCATCCAGTACCACATAACCCCAATTGATATTCAATAACTGCTCTTCATAGATACGTAGTCCAACGTAACTGGTAATCAATACATGACCTTGATTAACAAGTTTTTCAACAATAGCTCTAGCATTTGAGGCATTCTTTAAAGAATTAATGGACTGCTTGATCCCCCTATCTTCTTCATCTTCCATCATGATCACTTTTTCGAAATATTCCTCCTTCGTTCCCTTCTTACCAGACATACCAGAACCAATGGAATGTAAAACCATTGTTCTTAAAGGAGGCCACCAAGTATGGAATTCATTAACCCATTGTGTCATGACAGTTGCGGGACATACAATCAGCACTGGCTTGTCTAACATCCCAGAATAGTGCAAACCAGCCACGAATGCAATAATCTGTATGGTTTTACCCAAGCCCATCTCATCACTAATGATCCCGCCATGCTCTTGCTGAAAAAGCTCATACAGCCACTGTACTCCTGTCTTTTGATAGTCGAAGAGCGACGGATAGATATCACCTGGGATCTTAAAGTCATGGTTTAAAGAGGCATCTGGATGAGTTGGATGCGGCTTGCGCCATTCAGGTGTATCTTTCATGCTTTCCTCACTGCGAAGCCTGGCTCTTTTATAGATCCATGTGTTCAGCCGATCTTGGTAGAAGCTTTCCACGCCATCGTCAACATTCCGCATTTCGTCGTCTGTGAGTAGTTTGGGCCTTTTGAGTTGGATCTCTTCATCTGTTTCCGTTTCAGAGCCATCAATAAACTCCTGTTCGGATTCATCTATTGGCCTCTTGTCGATCACTCTACTGACGCTGGTGAACCCTGGCACTCTTAAGTTTTGATGAGAGACTGCCCCATTTTCTCCTTGTTCATCCTCCTCAATAATGAACCCAGTAGAATTACCAAAAGCTGTGATCTTACCAGTTCTTATTAGGAAATCCTTCTCAGACTCATTGGGTAACCTTCCATCCTCATCAGCGTCATCAAACCCTGCGGAAGACATGTTAAGCCTGAGCCTCTCATTGATATCCTTGATGTCTTGTTTAGCAGGCTCCAATTGCTCTTCTTTTATCAGCCGAATCTCCTCCTTCAGCTCATCTTTCTGCGAGATCTTTGTGCGTGGGTTCCTTAGCCTATCCTCTAGCTTCCTTATCTCGTGCCTGATCTTATTTACCAGCTGGTTACTCTTCTCCAAACGCTTCTGGTCACCTTCAACTTCCTTCTCTTTGTACAGCCTGGCAGCATTAACCTGGATACTATGTTCCAGTGAGCTCTGCTCCACGAGCCTGACACCCATAGAAGAGAGGTCATCCTCCTCTGTCACTAGTTGCTTCCCCTCTTTATCCAGCAGGTTCATTCTTCCGTCTTTTGCCACTCAGACTTCATGGTTAGTGAGAGTGATGTTCGCGGTGATCTTCCAAGGGTTTTCTGATATCAGGAAAGAGGGAACAAATAATCAACTATTTATGTTACAAAAAACACTCGAAATAGAACAAAAGTGCTTAGATGCTAAATGTATAATGGGCTTATATATAAAATTCTGACGCTCCTCTTTCCCAGACTCTCTAATCCTCATCATCAGAAGAACTCTCACTGGTGGTTGGGCCCCAGACGAATATGCGACCGTCCACTGTCCCAGAGAAGTACGTAGCACTGTTTTGGCCAATATAGGCCAAGCATGTGCTTCTAGACGCATTCTGGATGTTTCTTCTGAGTCTGCTGACCAATTTTCCATCCATGGCCCTGAATACCAGGATCTCGCCATTATCAGACGGGTACCACAGGTACTGGACCTCTGTCTCGTTAATTGGGCTCAGTACCATAGACTTATAAGCTGGATTTTTGTTCTTCACGAACTGGCCAAAGTTCAGAAGTGTATTTACTCCCCCCTGAACGTCCAAGTCCCATACACGGATCTTCTCATCACCACCAGTGGTGATTAATGTCCTCCCATTCTCCATCCAGCAGAGACCGTTCACAGCGTGGGAATGTGCCTTCACCTGACTCTTTAAAACACCAACTTTCCTGCTTCTATTTTCAGCGATAGCCCTGCTCTTATCCGTCCTGTATAGATCCAACTGCGCTACACAAGCATTTGTCTTTCTAACATCCCATATTCTCACCTCTCCTTCGGAACTCCCAGAAGCTACAACAAAAGGATCCATAGGACTCCACTTACAACTGAGAACAGTTCCATTATGTCCACTGAGACTTTGTACAGCGGACGTGCTTCTGAGATCCAAGATGCGTACATGGGTGCTATCACAACCAACAACAATCAACGACTCACCAATAGCTGGGTTGATATCAAAGCTGTTCACTTTGGCACCCAGTTCGAAAGAAAATGCCTCTTCCAAGGTGTTCGCGTTCCATACTTTCACGGACATGTCGTATGAACTTGAAAGAAACATCCCAGTGTCATGTGGCCACCATTGCGTCGTGGTGATTCCGAACTTATGGCCACCGTTGTTCTTGTTCAGGTCCGCTAAAAGCTCGGCCTTCGAGGAGCCTACTTTCCAGATCTTCAAAGAGGAGTCTGCGCCACCTGAAAGCAGAAATTCTCTCCTTACCTTGTCGAAATCTAGACATGTTATCGGTATAGGTCTCTTCCTCAACGGGAATCTGGGGTGGTCCAATGAACCCAGCTGGAAGTAGAGGGATTCAGTTATCAGCCTAGTAAAATGCTCATGTGTGATGTTCCCAAGCGATCTGTCTAACAACAGCGACTCCATAGGTCTGTTCGGCTATGTGTCGGTGATCTTTCAGTTCTTTGACATAAAAAAATGTGTCGCCCTCAGAGGCACACCTGAATTTTGGCACCTGTTTCCACCACGTTCAACGGAGAACGAACTTCGAAAACGAGCGGAATAAAAGGATGAGGCTACTACAGCTGTTGACACTCTCCACTGGTGTACTCTCCCAGGTGATCCAGCTGAACTCCAAAAATTTTGACTCAGTTGTGTACGACTCCGGAAAGGACACTTTTGTCGAGTTCTACGCCACATGGTGTAGCCATTGTAAGAAGCTTGCACCAACAATTGACCAATTGGCTGAGACCTACAAGGGTAGCGATGTACAGATTGCCAAGATTGAATGCGATGAGAACAGAGTTATCTGCTCGCAGTTCGATATCAAGGGATTTCCAACGATGAAGCTGTTCAAGAAAGATCTGAGTGAGCCCGTGGAATTCCAGGGTGCTAGGGACCTCGACGGATTTATCAAGTTTATTGGTCAAAATACCGATGGATATGTCTACATTCCTAAAGTTGAGAGTGATGTTGTTCAGGCCTCTGATTTGGATTTTGATGACTTGGTAAACCAAGGAAAGGATGTCTATGCGGTGTTCACTGCGTCTTGGTGTGGTCACTGTAAAAACTTACATCCAGATTGGGAGCGATTGGCTACAATCTTTAAGAATGATGATGTTATTATCGCCGAAGTCAGCACTACTGATTCCCCTAGTGAAGAATTGAAGAAGAAGTATGAGATTGCTGGGTTCCCAACCATATTGACCTTTAAGAATGGTGCAGTGATTCCATTTGAGAGTTATAGGGCTCTTGATGGATTGGTCTCGTGGGTCAACAAGATCTCTGGATTGCATAGAACTGTAGATGGCGGGTTGGATTCTTCTGCTGGATTGATTCAAGAGTTAGATTCTAAAATCCAACAGGTTTTGCAATTGGGTGATGATCAACATGGTGCGATTACTGACTTGATTGGCACTGTTCAAGATAGCTATTACAAGAAGATATTGAACAAAATCTTGAATGGCGAGGAGCTCTTCATAACCAAAGAGATCGCTAGATTGACTAAGTTGCTAGATAAAGGTAAAAGCCTGACGAGAGACAAGTTGGATTCATTACAGGCAAGATTGAACATCTTAAACCAATTCAATCAGGCCTTGTGATCATAATTAGAAGAATATACATTATGAATATACTTAATTTTCCTTATTTAGCTATCGATCCAACTGTCTGAGTTGTTCCAATAGCTCCCTCTGTACCCTTGTGCTTCTCTCCATCTTCCCCTTGACGTCCTTGTTTAGCTCAAAATAGAGTCCCCTATCATCATAAAAGTCCATTCTCTTATGCTTGTTTTCCCATGGCATTATCCACTCATATAATGAAGCACCCATGACCTGTCTCCAGTTTTCTTTCCATCCCAAATCGAAGGCATTTCCATAATCTTTTGAGCTTGGCTGTGATAAGTGATAATATGAGTCATTAATCAAGTCCATATTAGATCTATATCTTTGGTGATCATAATGTTCAATAGTTGTCAAGTTCTGTAGGAGGAAATAGATGGTTATACCAGCAAATATCGATACTGATAAGAACATAGTCAGCGCTAATACTCCGAGCATAATGACATTAAGTGAGACAAATGTGTCTTTAAACTTTTCATGGTAAAAAAACTCATAGACGTCTATCACAGATACCAATAAATTCATCCCAGAATAGAGTATAGTGGCAATAAGAAACTGTATGAAGTGCTTATAGTTGTCATAACCAACGCATTCAGCAAACCAAGGACAGTGATGATCCATCTTGAGTTGACATCTGTTACAGCTCGAACAATGGTGTGTTCTATCTGGCTTATAACAGTGGCATTTGTTACAATACCTCAGATTGCCATTACTCTTTACTTGTACGGACCTCTGGACAATGAATTGTGGTGGTGGGCTGGATTCTTCATCATGGCACAGTTCTTCAAAGTCCAGGGGTGACCCTGGTCCTTTTCGCACCACCTGGAAATATGTATAGAGGCCATATATGAACAGTGTAATGTCTAGAAATGTCAAAAATAAATATATGAGTTCTTCTGAGCTCAATACTATCAGTATGAAGACATAGAGTGCGTAAAGATATAACGAAGTTACAAGAACTTTGGGAAATATGATTGTCAGCTGGCAGCAAAAATGCTCGAGACGTTCCATCTGCAGTGTAGTATTGATGTGTTATAACCTATCTTCTGGCCTCTTGTGTGGCCTCCACGCTCTGTGGTCTCGCTAATGTTGGCAGTGTTGTATGCGTAGCCAATACAAATACGAGAAAGAATGGTAGATGTTACGTAAGCAGAAATATAATGATTAAGTACACGCTACAGGTATCTCACATGCTGTTCGGCTTCTATAGACCTCTTTAATTTTGCTTGATTAAGAGAATAACTCACTGAGCATATTGCCTGCAGCAAATTGCTGTACCCTGAAATGTGCATAGTTCCCTGGTAAGAAAGGTTCCCATCTACTCCAAGCGATTTCTGTGATGGATGTTGAAGTTCCACATATTGAGGTTTTGGTAGATAATTCTGTTATCTACCAATATTCGATATAAGGTGAACCATGGAACTGCAAACGGAAAGACTTTTCCACAAATTATCATTCATACTTCTACTTCAGCGCTGAAGTTGTCGAGTCTGATTTAGAAGGAAAATCAAACCTATTGATCTTTAAGCATAAAGTATTTTATCATTACCAACTTTTCGCGAAGTTATAGACCCGACACCCAAATCAGGCTATTCGAACCCTTATCGGTTAATTATATAGAAGGCCGATTGACGTCTTAACAACCAGCAAGTACTACTGTTATTGAAAAAAATACAATATACGATATGGACAGATATAAGGTTCCGCCAAGAAGAATCCCAGGGATTGTCCACACAGTCAAGCATCTCCAAGCCTTTGAGATTGCTGGAGGCTCAGGCGCCAATGCCCTTGTGTTCATCGGTGGCCTTGGTGATGGGTTGATGACTGTTCCTTATGTTTCTGAGCTTAAAATGCCCTCTGGTTGGACCTGCTTTCAGCTGCTGTTCTCATCATCATACAATGGCTGGGGTACGGGATCCTTAGATAGGGATATTGATGAGATTGATATCGTTGTCAAGTACTTGAGATCCCTTGGAAAGGAGAAGATTGTACTTATGGGTCACTCTACAGGTACACAGGACTCTATCCACTATTTGTTGAACAAAGGTGATGTGGAAGGTATCATCCTCCAAGCATCCGTCAGTGATCGTGATGCCATGTCCATCTTTTTTGGTCATGAGAAGGCGGAAGAGTTGAATGATGAAGTCCGCAAGATCAAAGAACAATATGGGGAAGATCATATCTTGCCAAAGAAATTTAGTGATTTGTTCTTTGGTGCCCCAATTAATTGTTATAGATGGTTATCTCTAGCTACTGTAAACGGTGATGATGACTACTTCTCAAGTGATCTATCAGATGAAAGCTTACGGAACACAATGGGGAAGATTAATAAGCCTGTGTGCTTCTTGTACTCTGGTTCTGATGAGTTCGTTCCTTCGACGGTCAACAAGAAGGAATTGCTGAGTAAATGGTTGAGTTTTGTTCCTAGCGAGTTTGTTAGTGATCAGTGTAAGGTTGTTGAAGGCGCTACACATAATATTGGACCATTATCTACACCAGAAGCTCTTCCAGTGGTGATTGACTCGGTTTTCAAATTTTTGGAGTCTATTTAGCTTGCCATTACCAAACAATCTTACCTGGAATGTGCACATATATTCATTTTCTGGCAATTTTTATGAAATCTTCTGAGGTGTAGCACCATCAATTAGACTTGAGTTTTCTCTTTGGCCTTGATTTATACCATGCCTCCAGTCCAACTCCAGAAAAGACCAAACCTATACCCATCCATTGATAAGTTGTCAACTGATGTCCAAATAATACGACACTCATCAACATGGAAATCATTTTTCTTGTGACCGTAACGGTAATCAATATCAGTGAGCCAAAAGACGAGAGTGTCAAAAAGATAAAAATCTGCCCAAGAGATCCACACAAAGCGTATAACACAATCTTTCTTACCAATTCCGGATCACTTTGAAAGCACCTAAGAGAGTACTGAAGTTCTCCTGATGTGAAACAATAGAAGAAAGTCAACGCCATACTGACAAAGTTCAGCAGAAACATCAAATGTGCTGGGTGCAAATCCAGCTGTTTAAACATGACATCCTGTGTTGAGTTGGTTATCCCGTCAAGAATCAAGCTTCCTGTTAAGAGGATACCACCAAGGAGTAGATTATCACCTAGCTTCAAGCTCTTCCCTCCAATCGAGAATAAAGAGACACCACATGTTACAATCCCAACCACCAAATACTTATATAGGGGGAACTTCTGCTTATACCAAACCTTATGGACGAGCATTACTGGAACCAGTTTACAACTCTTGGTCAAGGCATAAAGGAGATAACCGACATATGTTGAGCTCATCATACCCAAAGGAGAGCTGAGTGACTGGGTTATAGACACCAAGGTAACAGGCTTGAGCACTTTCCATTGAAACTTTTGCACTGTCGGATTGGTTAGCTGGAGGAAGACAAGACCAACTAAAGATGCCACGGTATTCTGTATGAGATTGATCATAAAAGGGGCAATGAATATCGAATCATCTGCCAATCCATACGAGGTGATCTGCTCTTGCAAGTACCCCCATGTCAGAAAGGAGGTGTAGATCCCAAGAATATATGTGATGAGCTGTACCGATGTATTCATCTGAAGTAGGGAAGACAATGGGAGTGAAAGGGGTAAGTGTGGTATTGTGGAGAATCCGGATGCTGCAAATAATCAATGGTACAATATGATAGTCCAATATTCGGTTTTATTCTCCAAACGATATCAAGTTCAAACTGACACTAAATGTTTTGAAGTAGTTTGGAACGTTCTGAGTCGATGAGATCTGCTAAATGGTCCCGTGTCAATAGTTGAAAATTATTACATAATCATCTGCCATTCTCCCTTGTGTCGCCAGTGGGGTCGTCGACTTTTTCACTTCAAAGCACGGTGGTATCATCCACAACATCTGGGAGGAGTTACGATTGATAGGCTGCGTTTGAGAACTGGTTATTACTGATTCATATACGACTATGGAATCCCCTTTTGCGCTCACGTGGGCGACGCACGATTCCCAAGATATGGAGTCCTTCAGGACAAACCGGCACAGAATTGTCAGACGCATACACAAACTGAGAAAGTACTTAGGTATCCAACAGAAGAAGAAGTATGCACACAAAGTCTTTAACGAAGAAGATGTTTCGAAGGACCCAAAGTTCTGGCTAATCGAGCTACTTTCCATGGAGCGTGACTTTCTCTATGCTCTAGAGATCAAGTCTCTTGGTCAATTGAACAACACTATGGGCAATCAAAAATTGTTCTTGACTCGTCTCAAAAGATCCCTAGAGAAGATCAGCCATGTCATAGATATCTCTCAAGAATTGAGTCAAACACACCAGCTCGAGTTATTGATTTATAGAGAATTTATCAGTGTTCAACTCTCAATGTCCTCTCGCCAGTACGACAATGCAATTAATCAGCTCTCCCTAGCAAGAATCGGTTTACAATTCCTGGAGGAGTACGGCTATTCACAGAACAAGGGAAAATACAAATCTGTGATCGATTCCGATCTGGACTCTCTATTCATCGGTTCCATTCACAAGTCGAAACAGAACTACTCCATGGATTTAGATGAGTTGAGTAAACAAATCATCTCCAGCCAAAAATCAAATGCGATCTACACCATCATTGAAGCTAAGGATTCATCTTATCTTCAACAGTCTGATTCCAGCTCTATCAAAGAGCTACAATGGAGATCGTACACCGCTAAGATTAAAGATGACTCTCTTGGTAGACTCCTATTCAAGATTCAGGGGTATGAACTTTCGAACATGGATGATTATGATAAGCTGAATGCTTTAATAACCCAGGCATATGAGAGTCACCAAAATTGGCTATTGAATGAGGTTAAAGAGGAAGATGACGAAATCTTGGCGTCATACTTACAATACACGCAGTTATTGACCTCCATACAGAGAAATGTCTCTCTGTTGACAGGCTTGAAGCAAATCTCCAAGCTAAGTCTTCTGGATAAAATTAACCAGGAATTGGAAGGTATTAGCGAGATTCCTGGTGTTTTTAACGATGACGAATTGGTGGAATCTTTGGATACAATGAAGAAGTACTACAACTCTTTGAAATTACAGATAATTGGTGACTACTATTATGGCACTAAGGCTTACAGAGAGGCTCTATTGGTTTTCAAGACCATAGTGGACTCGCTGGAGAACGTCTCTTTGAAATTGTCATTCTCATTCATCAACGAGTCAACCATTTCACAACTCCATGCTACAGCAAAAGAGTCCTTAACAACTTCACAGATATTATCACAATTAACCTCTGATGCTACGGGTACCACACTAGATGATATAACTAACCCAAATTCGAAGGCTATAGTGGATTTGAGTATGGCCCCAATTTCTGTGAAACCTGTGTTATTCGATGTGGC
This sequence comes from Williopsis subsufficiens, assembly GCA_017948575.1. Lineage (NCBI taxonomy): Eukaryota > Fungi > Ascomycota > Saccharomycetes > Phaffomycetales > Wickerhamomycetaceae > Williopsis > Williopsis subsufficiens. The sequence goes on from JACVEX010000135.1 coordinate 159,039, forward strand.
ATTCAACTACATCCATAATGATATCCCACAAAAATCTACGCCAGCTCCCCAGCAAGTAACTCAGATGGCCAAGAATGAGGCCAGAAGTGAGGGTGAAACTAAGAGGGGATTCTTTGGTATCTTTGGTCGTTAGAAAAGTGTGTTCGTCGATGTGTATAATAATCAAGTGTGCTATTGTTTTCGATTGAGTAATAAATGAAAATGCAACAGGACTTAATTTTCTTGCCTGATGTAAATAAGTAACTCGAGATTGATAGTATTTATCGTGGAAGTAAGTTATTGTGATTTGATGCTCTGCGTCTGATAACGCTATTCAGGAAGAGATCTTCCGACAAGAATCATAACGCATGACAGTGATCATAGGCCTAGGAAGGAATAGCTTAGCATCTTCGCGACTGGTGAGATAATTCAATCATCGACAATGACCTTGGAGCCCCAATTGATCACTGGTGGTACTTGGTTGTAAAATCAGTCACGCTCTTCCTTACAGTCCTCCAATAATAATATGTCTACAGAATGCACTAAAAGCATGCCGCCTCGATGTGAACCGGTTTTGAAGTGCAACCTCGGTTTAAAAAGGTTACCTTTTGGAATGTGTATCTTTCGAGTAACCAATGGAATAGAAGATCTAGAGGTTGAAGCTTTTTGACCTAGAGAGTCAGTACCTCAAAAACTTTATTGAAATATTGGGCATGAATGATGCTCTAGAGTATACGCTTACTATGCCAGCATCCGCTATTGAAAGGAAGGTCGAGAACATGACAACAATTGAATTACGCTATATCAGGGCGCCCAACTGCAACTCTACTCCGTCATAAATATTACCAATATTCAAAATTTAAAGGCTTTATTATTTAGTAGAACTGGCGTTACTTAATCTAGCCAATCATATCATATAATCAATTCTTGATGGCCTAGTTGAACAATCTCAAAAGTGAGAATAAATGAGTCAGTTAGCTTTTAAGTTTTCTTTGCTAATTTAAAAATTTGTGCATGTTAATCCGGAAGCTACTTAGAGTCATTTATCTTCTAGGTAGAATTTAGCAGCTCTAGGGACAATCACTGCCTGCAAAGAGAGGCAAGATAATCGGGAGCATTTTCGGGAAACGAAACCCGAGACTGCCCGCGGACTGTCAAAAGTTTCAGCTTCCCCGGATCTTTTGACCCCCTTGCGCACCATCTCTTGGTTCTGTCTTTACCAACACAGATCATAGGAAGAGGGTCTCAACGATGTTATCTAGGCTCAGACTTCTCACCGGTAAGAGATTCTTGTCCCAAAAGGTTGCAAATAGTGTCCACAATGACTTGATCAAAGTGTCTGCTTCTCCAAAGTACACCACGTTCTCTTTCCAGGAGCCTCAAATCACTTATTCTTTCCACAATGTGTTTCTAAGAGACTCTTCAGACTCGAAGACCTCATTGGACCCTGCTACTGGTCAGAAACTTTTCACTACTGCCGAAATTTTGGAATGCTACCCTGTGGATCTCAAGATCCTGGAAGACTCAAAGGTATTGATCACATGGTCCGATGGCGACAAGTGTATTTACACAAAGAGATTCCTTGATAAGCACGCTACTGTTGACAGTCGTTTTGAGGGGAGATACTACCAAGATGATGTGACACTGTGGAAACCAGAAGAAGAACACAAGTTCCCGCAATTGGCCCATTATGACTATCATGAATATATCAGTAATAATAAGATATTGGCTCAAGTGGTGAAGGATCTGAACAAATTTGGCCTTGCCATCATTTCAAGGGTCCCTACTCAATCTGATCAGGAGCATGACAGCAACCCATTGGTGGCAAAGATTGGTCAAAGGATCGGTTATATAAAGCCAACATTTTACGGTTACACTTTTGACGTCAAATCTAAACCCGATGCTACAAACATTGCTTACACAAGTAAGTTTCTGCCACTGCATCATGATCTTTGCTATTATGAATCACCACCAGGCTTGCAATTGCTGCATTTCATCAAGAATAAAGCCACTGGCGGTGAAAACGTGTTCGCTGATGGGTTTGCCGCAGCACAACATGTCAAGCATGTTGATCCAGAGGCCTACAGGGCACTTCTCACAGTGCCAATCAACTTCCATTATAACAGAGATGGCCACCACTACTTCCAATCTCGCCATTTAGTTGTTGAAGATGATACCTTGCCTGACAGTGCCATATATCACGGGAAAGACTATTTCAAAGAGGTGAACTATTCTCCACCTTTTCAGGCTCCTTTTGACTTTGGTATCACCGGTCCAGATACAAACTCTACGGGCCATCTATCTGGTGCTAAGGATAGTGGGGATAGACATCTGTTCCAAGACTTCCTTCGTGGACTGAAGCTGTTTGAAGACTTCATCAATAACCCTGAAAATAGACTCAAGTTCAAGACAGAAGAAGGTTCATGTGTCATATTTGACAATAGAAGGGTTTTGCACGCCCGTGATGAATTTGATCCTCAGTCTGGTGAGAGATGGTTGAAAGGATGCTATCTCGACAAGGATGCTTTCCAGTCAAAATTGAGAGCCGTCCATATTGGTGATTTTTAATAGGGTACTCTATTACCTCTCTACCACTCTCTAAACTCTAAACTCTAGACTGTAATCTCTTTCTATTTATTTTTCATAGATACATCTATATTCACTCAAAACTTTTCTGCTTCCTTTTACTGTAGTTCAATTGTTCAGGGCCATCAATTTTCATTATATGCCTTCTATCAATATTTCACGTGCAAAATCACGTTCAAAACAATTTCCACTTTGGGATCTATTTGTGGTCGCTGTTTTTTCGCATAAACGCGTCGATTTTCAACGTCAAAGCCGCATACCAAAACCAAAACAAAACAGAAAGAGAACGAAACGCCGAGTGTGCTGTTGCGTTCTTTCGTGATTTCCCCTTCCTTCACACAGTACTGACCCCAGAAGATGGCAGCACTCACACAGGACAATTACCGAAGTATTCTGCGGTACTATGCTGCACTCAAACAGTTCCTCTCGATGTCATCAGCGCCCACAAAGGTGAATCCAAACAGGGCAGCCAAGGCCAGAGAAAAGTTGTTAAAGCTCTCAATGTCCCAATTCTTTGAGTTGAGTACCGATGTTTACGACGAGTTGCAGAGACGCATCGATGAGTCTCAGGATGAGCCAGATTTCCTTCTGCCGATGGCCAACTTTCATCCAAAGAGAAATGAAGCAAGAGAAAAGTTGGGCTCTTTGCAGCCAGGAAGATTTAGAGATTTGGTAAGTGACATATATTTTGAAATTGAGAGAAGACAATTGCATAATATTAGAGAAGAGGAAGAAAAGAGGGTTTCTATGAACACAATAGTTAGTGCAGATACTGCTTCTGTTGGATCCCCACAAGAGGAGAGAAAATCTATTCAATCCATTCCACCTTTCCATCCTGTTGATTCTAAGACACAAGGCTCTGTGAAGACCTTACAGTCCACTACTGTTATTCCAACTAAGGCTGATATGGCATGGAGTTCTGATGAAGATGATGAGGATTCATTAAAGATTCTGAATAATAGTCACACAAAGACTAGATCTCTTGAAATATCCAAAGGTGATATTCCATCTGTCGTATCAACAACTGAAAAAAGACATATGAACAGCACACAGTCATTAAAGCCGGTCCATGCTGGCCTCAACCAAACCACAGGGGATGTCGGTGCTGCTACTCTTGCAGCTGTGTCCACTCTCATCCCTGCCATGAATGATATATTGCCAGATAATGGTAGTCCAAGCTCATATCCTTCCAACAGAAATAGTTACACTGTATCGCCAAAGAAATCAGTCAATCGCTCCCCCAAGGCTGGTTCTATTGACTTTCATGGATCTAGTCATAGTGAACCACGTATCCAGCGTGGACTGTCAATGTCACAAAATAGGAATAAAGACAGAGACATTGAGTTGCTCTTAGCTGAAGGTACCAAGATGGATCAAAAGATAACTGATCTCGAACAGAAGAGCGCATTATTACAATCCAAGGCTGACAAATTCGAGTCTGAGAATGAAACGCTTCATCAGATGAGGGACGATATGACAAACAAGATCCAAATTCTTGAACTTGAGATCTCCAGGAAAGATGATACTATCAAAGATCTAGAATCTCAGTTGCAGAAAGCTGCTACTGCTACGTCTTCTAATAAAGACTTTGGGGATGCAGGTGATGCCAGCTGGAAGCCAAGGTACGACCAGCTAAAGCTCCAGAAGATGGAAGACTTCCTAGCCCTTGACACTATCTCCGAGGACTCTTTGCAAAAGTACGTTGCCAAAAATGGTTTGGTTCCTCTCCGTCTGATTACCCAATTGCATGATTCTATCAAGTCATTTTTACTAAAACTGGATGATAAGTCTGTGAATAATGACACCAACATCTTGTTTGAACAAGTTTCTCATATCGCTGACTACGCCAGCAAAATTGCCAGCTATGCTCCTCACTCCACGAAAGCTGATCTGGTGCGTTCTACAGTTTCCCATGCCATTACTTCCACGAGATATTTCACTCTTTATGCAGAACTTCTTCCGAAACTGGTCATACAAACAGCTGTTGGTGAAGTTGCTTTCAGTGTCTGTGAATTAATCTCTGATGTCAGACTGATTAAGGACGATGACCAGGGTGCTACCAGTCCAGTTGTTACAAAGGCAGTAGCAAATGATCTCAATGACACCAGTGATGTTTCTCCAGTGAGGCCATTGAGAATGACTAAGAAGTCCGTTTCAAACTCCAGATCTGTCAGCAGCTCAACACCAAAGCCACTGAACTTGACCATCAATTCTCATATCGCAAATAGTCCTGTTGAACATGTCGATACAAAGCCGTTCCATCTCTCTAGGGATTCACCATCAATTTCTAGGAACGCAGATAGATCGATCAACAATGATTCAGAGACCCCATCGAAACGCCCTCCTCTGGCTCAACGCTATTACTCCCCTGAGAGTATCGGGACATCAAGTGATCCAAAACCACTCGTAACAGGTCTGAGAAAGTCTTCTTCTCAGAATATTTTGTCAAGAGTGAAACAATATGAACAGCAAGAGCAGAATTCTGTGGGATCGCCGGTATCGAAGAAGTCCATGATAAATCCATTGTCTGATAATGTTGTTGGCCTCTTTGGCAAGAGAAAATCAGGTGAAGCACCATCACCTAAACGCTCTTCAGGTGATCTGAATGGTCAGACTGAGGGACCTAGTGATATAGGTCCTGGGACGACGTCCTCTATACATACTCATGCAAATTTAAAAGAGACGAAGTCTGTCAGTATTGAAACTTCTCCCACCGCTGCTTCGACAACTGAAAGTTTAGTTGAATCTGATGTGCCAGAGATAACTAACAAGGAAGTGATACGTGATATTCCTTTGGATTCTGAACCTCAAACTGGTGAGAACTCCAATACTTCTGACCTTGCGAAAACTTTGGTGTCAAATAAAGGGTTCTCTGGTGGTAATGAGAAACAGCATAATGATCTGGAGACAACAGGTTCTTCTACTGCAAATGACTCGGTTTCTGTTCTTTCCGACCCCGATAATGGGAGTTACAGCGAAGGTGAGGTTGATATGAATGATTTCAAAAGTTCACTCATTGCGAACAACAAGATCAAACAGCAACTTACACAGAATGACCTGAAGGCATCCATAGATAAAAAAGCACCGTTTACGAAGACTTCAGAGGACGATCTGAATTATTCTCCTTTAGATTTCAAAAGGCCTCAAGAATCCAACGAGTGTATTCCAACCTCTGAGATAAATTCGAGTTCTGAGCTTTCTGGATCACGTGAGAAGAGCGAAAGTGAATCCGACAATACATGGAGACTTGATTCTTTAGTCAAGAATGTGACAAATTCGGAGTCCACTGCTGCCGCAAATACAATTAATTCGGAGTCCCCAAATGCATACACTAGAGAATCTAAGGATGAGGGAGAGAACGTTGAGTTGAAAGAAACCGAGCCCTTAAGGGAAACAGCTTTCAGCCTCGAGGAAGACCTTCATGAACCATTCCATGAGCCTTCGTCTCGCAGCTCTATTGAACAGCAATCACTGAGTGACACTCCACTTCCTGGCTCAACGGTTACTAAATCCACAGCTTCTGCTTATGATGATGTCGCTACTGGTTCTTCTGCTCAGGGTACTGCTGCCCCAGTTGTGTCTGTTCCCACGGCTGAACCAGACTCTCCTGCGGAGGGTGATCGGGCAGAATCTCAAGGTTCTTCTCGCCAATTTGATGAGGATGATTTTGACGTCGATGAGTTTGACATTGGTGATCCAGACAATACACTCTCTGAGCTTCTCTTATACTTGGAGCACCAAACTGTTAAAGTTATCTCCACTATCCAAGCCTTGTTGAGCGCAATTAAACTTGCCGACTCTACAAAGGGTGATTTGCGATCTGGATCCAAGGCTATCAACGATGTTGTTTCTCAGATGGTTGAAGCCACGAGCAATGCTATGAAGCAAAGTCGTAATTCTCAATTGAAAGAGCATGGTAGGTGGGTTGTTGATAGCTTATCAGACTGTGGTCGTCGTATGGACATTTTGTGCAAGCCAGCTGGTGAGGATGACCTTGATGAGGACTATGCTGATAAGAACTTCAAACAACGTTTGGCCGGCATAGCCTTTGACGTTGCAAAATGTACTAAGGAATTGGTTAAGAGTGTTGAAGAGGCCAATCTGAAGGAAGAGATTGCACATCTAAATGCTCGACTTGGATGAGCTATTTTATCTTTCACCGTGAATGAACAATTTTTTTTTATATTGTGTTTTAAAATCGATAGCTGCATAGCTGCATGCATGACTAGATAGATAGATAGATATAAAGTTTTTGTTGGATGAACTTCCACTATTTTTGGCGGTTGCCTGGGGGACCTCGTTTAGCCTTCACTTAAACGTTGTGACGCACACAGAGCAGAGAGAAGAAAACGGGCCAGCCCAGAATTGGAACGAGAAGCAACCGGTTGGCTTTAACCGTACGGACCCGTTCAACGCTAGTCTCGTAGTCTTGCTTCTTATGTAATCACAATCGTTCGGAGGTGCTATAACCACACTTCCATGCTGTCAAAGAAGTGACACTATGGTCTGGCATGACCTCACCAAGACCGGCTCAATACAAATTTCCAGTCCGAAAAGTCCCGGCCGTCCCAATTACCCCGCATTAGATGCTCACGCGTTTCCGATGTGGAGCGGTTTGATGATCAACAGAAATTTTGGAAGGCGCTGTTGGATTTGGCCTTTATAAAAACGACCTGGAATTCTCTCTATATCATTCAGTTTTATTTTAGGAGCTAAGCAATTAATCAGCCCTTTGATGCTTTTGAAACCATGGAATTGAAACCCGTGCCAGAGAACTTGGGTCGCAACGGGACTACCCCCTCAGGCAAGCCGCGGTTATTTGTTTGCGGTGTGTGTACGAGAGCGTTTGCTCGTCAGGAACATTTGAAGCGCCATGAGAGGTCCCATACTAAGGAGAAACCGTTTGGGTGCGGTGTATGCCAACGACGCTTTTCCCGGAGAGACTTGTTGCTAAGGCACGCTCAGAAATTGCATGCTGGGTGCGACGATGCTATTAAGCGCCTGCGAAGACGGTCTTCCAGGGCAAAAAAAGACGACGGCGATGATATTGGCGGTATCAATGGTGTTTCTTCTACAGGTAGTGGTGGTATCGGGTCGGGTGCTGCAGGTGGGGTTGATCGAGGAGTTGCAAAAAGAATCAAGCTGGATGGTGATTTCAACTTCTTCTTTGCCACGAACAATGATATTCATGGGACACAACAAGGCACTGGTACCGAATTCGGCCAGAGACCAAGACATTCCTCGTTCAGTGCGGCTTCTGGTGCCAACTACGCCAGGGCAGGTGTGAATAACGATAACGTTGAGTTTGCCACACCTCAACTGTTGCCTGCTGACACAAATGGTGGTGCTGTGAGCAGCTTGAATTTGAACACCCAGTGGATGGATATCAATTCCCTTCCAGGGCTGGACTTTTTGAACAATTATTCACTCAACAATAACAATAACAACAATAACAGCAACAACAGCAACAGTCTTAATTACAACAATAACACTCACAATGATATTAACACTAATGGGAGCTCTACAACTCTTGACGCGGCCTCTCATCGCTCTTCTACTGTTATGTCATCCAAATCTAGCAAGATGAGAGGAAAGGATGCATCAAATGACGTTTTTGGATACTCTTTCTACGATGATGACTATGTCTTGGGACCACAGAATGATGAGCTTCACGATATAAAGCTCTCTTATCCAAAGCTGCCATCGACATACTTGAATGACTCTACATCTTCACCTACAGGATCCAGCGTGAACAACAACTCCAACAATGTGAACGAGTACGTTCTTCTCTCTGATTTGGAGGTTCCGAACCACGCTGAACAGATCCTATCTGTTGGTTATTCCTTCTATGAGAGTAATGACTTTGCCTCAGGATCACCAAAGTCGCTGGCATGGAAGAACCCAAGAAAACCTTCTAATTCGAGTTCTATGGACATAGATCAGCTGATATTGCCTTTGAATCCGGAGTCGATGTCAACTACGGACTTGTTCACTGAGGCTACTCTGGAAAGGATCCAAATGGTTATGAAGAGATATCCATTCGTGGGTTTACCACCACCGGACTTGCCTTCTATTGAATACTTGAATCATTTTGTGGATAATTTCAAGAGCACTTTCCTCAAACACTATCCATTTATCCATAAGAACCTGTTCAATGAAGCAGCCATGTTTGAGCACACGATCAATTCAGAGTTTCCAAAGGACTATGCCCCAACAGTTTGTCTACCGCTTCTGATTGCTACAATTGGTGCTCTTTACACTTCTCAGAAGAAGCATGCTGCAGACTTGTACGAGTACTCAAGACGATGCATCCATGTCTACTTGGATTCAAGAAAGAAAAATGATGAAGCGGAAAAGAGTACCACTCATAACTCACCGCTGTGGCTCGTTCAGTCGTTGGTTTTAAGTGTCCTATATGGGCTGTTTGGTGAGTATGATGATTCGGATCTCAATATTATATTGAGACAAGTCAACGCCCTTTGTACGTTAATCAAAGTGTCCAAATTTAACTTGATACAGTTTAACCACGAAAACATTGAGATCAATGATGAATACTTCCAAGACTATATCATATATCAGTCCAAGGTCAGAACGGTCTTTATGATCTTCAACATCTCCTCGATGCTCACCTGTATCTATAACCTGGATCCTTTTATCAAATATAAGTCAATTAAGTGTGATCTGCCGGATTTGGAGAGCTATTGGGAATGCTCAAATGTCGAAGAGTTTAAGAAGGTATGCATTGAGAGCACAATGAACTATAATTTGAACTTTGAGAAGATCTTGAACGATATGCTCTTCAACAACCCGATCAACTACAAGATTTCGGAGTTTGGATCCATCATCATGATGTACATCGTTATGCAATACTTTTACTTTAATAAGCGCAATTCTTTGACCAATTACTCTGCGGGTATCTCTCCTTATCATATGAACTCTTCTAATTTGGTCAAGAACTATGTATGGGAAGATTTTCTAACGGATGTTCACTTGGGGATCACTATGGAATCTATCATTCTCAGAAATAACATGGTGATTCGTTCTTTGCTGATTGACATCTCAAAAATCAAAGAAGCTATGTGGCACCGTCGTTGGTCAGAAGTTTGCTCTGGATTTTTGACAATCAATCCTAAGGAAGATGACTTAATTGATGCATGTGATTACAGTGTCAGAAGTTTGAGCATGATGTTTGTCAATGACGTTGACTCTAGCAACTTCAAGAAGTGCGTATCGCTGAGTCTACAGTGGTTGTTCTTTAATTTCTTCTACATTACAAAGTTTCTACACAGATTCGAAAGAATCATTCTCAAGCAAGTTGTTCCTGGTTTATCTGTGAGACAGCAGGATGCTAAGCTGATTCCAAAGCATTTCTCTATCTATATCAAGATAGCCAAATTCCTTGCAGATTTGGAGCAATTGCTTACAAGAAACTTTGACTACCATGATCCTGAATCCAAGCTTGCGATGAAAGAGTTTGATCCTTCTAAAATCACATTTGGCTACCAAAGACTTGTGGAAGTTACTTATCCAAAGGAAATTAACATGGAGAATGTCATTAAGATCATGAGTTTGCGCCTTTCGTCCAATATGTTGAAGATTGGTGAGTTCATCTTCCAATACATTTATAAACACGAAGCAACCTTCAACATCTTTCAAGGACTCAGCGAAGGCATGCATGAACTAAGACTTTTTTTGGAAAAGGATCTGAAATCATCGTGATCCACTTCTATTGCTATATTTTCTTTTATGTTTGCACGATTGTTATGACCCCGACAATGTATACGATTTATTAATGATTCTCTACTGATAAAATCACAGTAGTCCCTACGGTATTAAAGTAATTTTAATCATAAAATCATTAATTCATGAGTTTGATGATCACAGATTCCCACGGATAGCCACTGATGATGCATTGGACCAGCCATTCCCAATCAATGATTTCCACCTCAACCTCTTTCTTACCCAGTAAATTCTTTGTAATAGACTTTCCCTTTGAATTGTGGAGCTCCCAGCTCTTCAGCTCCTTCTGCATTCTCGCCATGGACTTTGCGTAGACGTACACATGTTCGTCATCTCCACAGTCAGACAATAACTTGGCGTTGGTGGTAATTTTGACATGTTTGGTTTCGGCACCTAAGGCATGAAACAAAAACTCGGATATCTGCGGTTCAACTTCTGTCATCAACACCATCTGATGTGCCAATAACCTGTTGTTGCTTAATTGAGACTCCAAAGATTCTCCGTCTCGCCATTTCTTCAAGAAATTGGAGATGTCAGCAGACTTCACAGTGTTATGAAGATGTTTAGAGATACCGCTTGGAAGTAGGTAGGTCCATAAGTTAGTCAACAATTTGTCCTGATCAATACAGTGTTCGATGTATTCATAACTTAGGACAGGCCATCCAAGTGCTAAACATTCAAAGAATTTGGGGAATCTATTTGTTCTTGTGGTGATTAGAGCAGCAAAATGATAGTCATTGAGTCGCTTCTTGTATGGAACAAGGGTGTGTTTGTCATCTGCGAAATCCATAAAATGCTCAAATCCGTCATCAGAAACCTTCCCTCCATTTCGGTGAATCAATTGTTCTAATTCAGACTTCTTGCGGTCGTCGAGATCAGTAAGGGCAAAGAGACAACCAGAAAACAACTTAGATTTGTCAAGAGTCGGTAGGCGGCTCGCATGCTGAATCAGTTCAGCTTCAAATGTCACAGTTGGTTTCAAGACGGTACGACGCCTGAGAAATTCTTGCTCAGATCCAACACGATGAACTTTCAGCCATTCACGTTCAGCCATTTTGACGTTCTGTAGTGCTAACCTCCACTCATTCGCTTCAGTCTTTTTCCTTTTTTTCTTCTTCAAAGCTTGTACAACCAAAGTATCGTATCCTCTCATACATCTGATTGTATCTCTTGCCTTAGAAACAGTTTCAAGACCAACAATTAAAAACGCTGAGTCATCATGATAGACCACATCACCTAAACGAATATCCAACGGTGACACTCCACTAACAGCTTGTTCTCTATCGTTGAATTTGACAACCAAGCGTGATCCCTCAGCTCCAATTACGATCCCCGGATAGTAAAATGTTTCATATAGGTACCATACGCTACTCTTGAAAATCACATCCGTATCATCAAGGAACGACTTATCTACTTTGAGAACCTTCGCGGGAAGCAGTTCATACTGTTGAGATGGATTAACAAATTGATCAGAATCGGTTTCACCTCCATCCTCATGCAATGTCGAGTCCAGCAATGGAAGCTCTGAACTAACTAAAGAATCTGGACGTGCTTCAGCCTTGGACTCCCTAAGTTCTGATGATGATATTGCTGCCTCATTTCTCTTATTTGTTTTCCTGTTTCTCTTTTTTGTATGGGTGAGATTATCATCATCGTCTTGTGGCAATTCAATGACAGATGGGTCTTCCTCTTCTACTGTGACATTAACACTGCTATCTTCATCAATATCTGATAACTCCTGGGTCACATTGGCAGCAATTTCTGGGAATTCCTCCTTCGATACTTTCAAAGCTGGTGGTTGTGGGGCTTCCACCTCTTCAACATTCACAGAGATTTCACCTGTTGAATCAGGGTCCACTTGAGTTCTCATGAGCGATGAGGATTCAACTCTCAAGATCTTCAATTTGCCAGCTGAGCCCAACCGTGATGGTGTCTCCAAAATATGACCCTGTGAAAACACAGTGTCGCTCGGACTCCCATTGAAACCAGGGAATGAATTCGTCTTCAGATTCAGTGGTTGCTTGGCCCACAGCGATGATTCTGCTAATGACGAAGGCCTCTGTAGCGGAGAACTTTTGAGGTTTCTGGATTTCCAATCTCTATCACGTTTGATTTGAATACTATCCTCAGCATTGAAGTTCAGAGATCTTCGAGCTTCAGAAGTGTCATTATTTAAAGGACCTTCATCTTCAGATATGACAGGAGATGACGTATTCACGTGGCTATAGAGATCAAGGTTGTGATCTTCGTCTGGTGCAGTTCCTGGAATTTGAAGCGCAGCTTGTGAGAAGTCATTTATTAACTCAATGTTTGTGGTATTTGCCGAATTGGCGGCATCTGCAAGAGTATCTTCATCGATGGCCGTATGTATCATAGATGAATCTTCATCTGTGATGATCCGCATACCTTGAGTGGTGGATTTACTCTCCTGGGTATCAAACCCCAGAGATGGCAGAGGTTGGGTATCAACATCCAGCTCGGGTTGGCCTTGGTTCTCTCGAAGCCTTTCAAAGATCTTGTGAGCAGCATCGCCAGGTGTATCAATGACTCTTCTTGAGATGGTGTCCGGTGTCTCTGGGTAGATCACCTTTGAATGTATCGGTGTCTCTTTTAGACTTCGTATCTTGCTGATCACAGGCGTATCTTCAAAAGGATCAGCAATACGGTTCAGCCAAGGGCTGTCAGCATTAGGGAGTCTCAATCTCTTGAAAGGAGCCGACGAGTCCTGCGATTTGCCATTCTCTTCATTGGAATTCGATCCATTTGATGGGTCAATGGTTCTTTTCTCATTGATAACGAAGGCACCCGATTCAATCTCCAGCAGCTGTTGCGTATCTCCATCTCTATCATCTAACGAAGAGTTCACAATCTGGTTGTCCTCGTTGGACCCCAGCAGGCGAATGTTCTGAAGCTTCTGGGAATTCCTCGTAGTATCAATGAGTTGTGTCTTCATGGCTTTGTTAGTACTGTTCGCACAAGACAGTTCGGAATAACACAACGCGATACCACTTGAAAGACTATACTCACATCCTGTAAGCCGGATGTATCCATCATCTGGCTTGCTCCATCGCGCATTGGAGTAGCGTCGTTGTGATCTCTTGGGCGGCTAGTTGTCCCAAAGCCTTCTCAGAGCAACGCGCGCCGCACTGAGGAAAAGCATCAACAATCCGAATCGCGAAAAATTTCCCAGGCTCGTTAGAAGGCTTCGGAAAATTTCAACTTTTTTTTGACACAAAACCGTCTCACCAAAGAAACATTTCTGCAAAGTTTCGAAGTATGGAAAATTGTTGGTCCATATGAAGCTTCTTTAAAAGGAATATGGATCTTGAGACTTTGATATGGGAGAAAGCTATCTTTCACTTGCTTGCAAAGGACTATCCACAACACATACGAAAACTCATTAGAGAGAGTTAGTTGAAGCTCGATACCTGAAGATCATTCCCGAAGTAGTTCAAAGTACTGACCATTGCCAAGGAAGATGGGTTTCAATTCAAAAGCTGATTGTCGCTACAGAAGATGAAAATGTACCCTCTGGGACTCGTTTGGCTATCCTGGCTTATTGCCTTACACAGCTGTCTTCCAATACCATTACGTTGGGCATGGATAAACTTAGGGTGGGTCTAACCTCTCTTTGCCCCTTACAAAAGCAACTGTCATATCTTTTATACTTTCTCTCCCTCCGATCACAGGGAAAGTATGCAGTCGCTGATACATATATGTCGGATATGGAGAGAATAAACCCAGTCGCTATTCAAAAGATTAGGAATCGCGTAATAGACCCAATTTTGAGTGAGAAACAAATAATGAGATTGAATTTTGCCTTGACTATAAAGTATGATTTATACGAGTTATTGTCTGACTGCTCAGAGAATGAGATCTATGAGTTGTGTGGTGATCGCAAATTCAAAGATTTGAGAGACAGGATCAAACACTATAAATGCCAGATTTTTTCTGTTCAGAAGCCTTTCCTCGAAGCGGAGTATGGTCCAGAGAACTACTGGCAATTGTTTCAAATGTTCTTCAACATTTTTGTCAACATTATTCCAGGAGAGGCTGTTCCCTCATCATCCATAGTTGTTGTCGCTCCTGATATTGGATCACTTTCTCTTGAACAGAAGACCAGGCAATTGTTAGAGTCATCTGATCATCCCGAAACGGTTCTTACAGCTCATAAGATGATCTCGCGAATGAAAATAGCTTCTTCCGAGATACTTTTGCAAAGTGATGACCCTCAGAGAGCTTGGCAGTTGCTTAGTACACTTTCTATTTCTCATGGAGGCCATATTCCTGATACCTTAACATACCTCAAGTTTGATCAGAAAGAGAGAATTTACACGGTTATATTGATGACAAGAACATTCTTGAAACTAACTTCAGAGATTCCTGAAGATTCTAAGGCAGACCAAGTGCAAGGTCTTATTGATCTTTATGAAAGTGAAGGATCGACAATTGACATTGAAGAGTGGCGAAGAGAAGGAACCCTTGGGCTTTTCTTCATATATCATGGCTTACTCCTCATAGAAAGTGCTTTTTCTAAGAAGACCAACCATGATGGGAATCATAGACTTGATTGTGATGAGTTGGTTGAACTGGCCAGGAAACTTATTGTTGGGGTTGTCAATTTACAGATTGATGATTGGCATTCACAAGAAATATATAAGCTTATTCAAACTATATTTCTTGTTCACGGTGGATTCAGCTTTAAATTGGTTCTCACTTTCAGGAAATTCATGAGATATGCCAAAGATGATAGTACATATGCCTTTCCCATCATTCATGGTACTTCTTTGATTCCAAATTATTTCTCTCCTATTCTCGATCAAGCTGAGAACATACTTATGGAACTACAGAGTGTTCTTATCAGGGAAGAGATCTATAGCATGTTTGAAGATTTGGCTAGCATGAGGCCTCTTTCTTTGAAGCCACATTCATTGCGCTTGAAGGATTCCGTATGGTCGTTGCATCAGCATGGAAACTTTAGTGATGAAGATATTCTTTTTTACGCCCAACTTTCAGATGAAATTATTATATACTGGTACGAGGCCTATAAAGCATCAAGAGGGCTTCCTTCGAAGAATATTATGGAATTGATTAGGAGAATAGGGATATCAACAAATGAATATGAGTGATGTATAAACTGTAAGGAGCACTACCTTATGCCATGGCGACATTAGAAACGCCAGAGCCAGTAGCAGAGTCTTTTTTGCTCTTTGGAATACGAAGGCGACCTTCCAAAGCTTCCAAGTCTGCCATGTAAGCCATGATAGCTTTTTTCTTGTTTTCAATCTCCTTCAAAGTATCTTCCTCCACAATAGAACTTTCATCGGGAGTATTAAAAAAGTTCAACAAAGAAGGACCATGGCCGATTGTCATGAATCCAGTATCTGCAGTCATAGATGCCACTCGAGAATTGGTAGAAGAGATTCTTCTTGAACTCATCTGGTCAGCGTTTGCCAATTTGCTTCTTCTATAATTCTCATAAAGAGCAGCATGAGTGGTCTCTTTCAATTCTTGTAAGTGAGACCCGAATAAGACATTTCTCAAACTCGTAAAATCACTGTGATCTGGGTTCTCAACTCTCAAGATTCCCCATGGATATCTTCTCACATGAACAAATTGACCGTCGACTTTCTCAGTATCATATGAACCACAGATTGCAAATGGCAAGTTTCTTTTCAAAACCTCCATTTCTTTCATTGTTTCGGGATCATCAGATTCAATACAGAAATCGTAAATGGGGATATTGTTCAGTTTGATATCCCTAGATATCAACAGTTTGTTTAAAGCCAATTCCTCAATTGTCAAAGAGTCCAGCTTAGCAATCACTGGAATAAGGTTAACTCTGGTACTCAACTCCTTCATCGCAACCACATCCATCTCACGTAGTCCTCTAGTTGTGGCTCTGATAAAGTACAACAGGGCATGAGGTCTTCCGTCCTTGAATTTTGGGTCACGATTAATACGACACTCCTCGTTCAACATCAGGTCAAACTGCTCCTCAAGATACTTCACAACAACACTCGTACAAGACTTGTTATCAATGTTGTCACCAAATCCTGGAGTCATAATAATATCCAAACTAATCGGAGTTGAATCTTTCTCAGCAATATTCACGTGGATCTTCACGATGTCAATACCTGGGTTCATATGAGCATTATCTGGTAAGACCTTTGATGTATCCTTGCAGATGACTTGTTGGTTGCACAAAGTGTTGATAAAAGAAGCCTTTCCTGTGCCTTCTTGACCGCAAATCAAAAGCGTGAAATCGATTCCCTTCTTGATGTTCTTACGACGGCGGATCTCCTCTGGTGACTGAATCAGGGCTGAGTTCTTCCACATTTTGTAGATCAGTAAATGCTGGCCCTTAATTGTAAGAGAGAAGAAATAGTGTATCTTTATTTTTCAATTTCTTGACGTCTGGCATATATCGTGACACAAAACCGAAAACCAAAACAAAGCTGCAGGTGGGCACGCTCTGCCCAAAAAACTGAGAGACAGCAGGAGTCATCACAATCAGAATTCAGTTTAAGCGTCAATCAAGTCTCTACGTCATAATATGAAGAAATCATTTACAGGCAGCAAGCTAGATTGAACAGTAAACATAGATCATTTCAAATCGTCCAAGTGACCATCCAGCTCGTCAATATGACCAATGAGCTTTCTCAGTCTTCGCTTTCTCTCTTGCTCTCCACTCTGTTGGTTGCTCTTTTCTTTCTTCGGAGTTGAAGCATCACCAGGAACTGTAGATTTAGCAACAACATTCCGCTCCTTCATATCACTTGTTTTTGTTCTAGCAGCACTATCACCTGCTTCTTCTCTGATCTCTTGTAACACACTCTGAGGCTCCGACTTCATATTCTTTCCTGAATCAAGCGATACTCTGTTTGCAAACTGAGATTTATTAAATTCTGGTTTAGATGTTCTTTCCAAAGTCGTAGAATCCAATGATTTAAGCGGACTTTCCACATAGGACTTCTTTGGTCTTTTAAGGTCATGGATATCAGAATGCAATTTCTTCTTTTTTCCAAAACTTGAACTCTGAATCTCTCTTGAATTCTCTTCGTTCCGAATTTGGATATTCAACGATAGGTCTGGTTTCTGCTCAACTACTGAACCACGGGAAGTTCGCTTCTCGGTCAGTGGGGTTTCGGTAGATGGTTTCTCAAGTAGCGGTCTTTCAGAAAGTGTAGCGCTTGTGTGCTGAGACTTCTTGATGGATCCAACAAATCCGGTGTTTGCACGTGCAAGACTGTTGGTAATTTCTTTAGGCTTCTCCTTCATTTTCGGTAATGGGGCTATTAGGTGAGGAATGCCTTGCGTGGCTTTGAGTGAATGCGAATTAACTGGTTTCCAAAGAGAAGAAGCAGTCTTGGACTCAGGGGTATGAATTTCTTCAGCGCTGAGAGCTGGGTCTCTATCATTGTTGACATCTCTTTGCTCCTCTTTTACCACATATGGAAGATTCTCCATTGCTTCAGTCTCCATTCGAAGTTTACCTGAATCTTCATTACGGACTTCATCATCCCCTTTACATGTTACTTTAATCGCTACCGCATTATAATCTTCATCAAGCGTTGGATATCCACGCTTTGCACTTGTGCCTTCAAACGGCTGACCAACTGCTTCTCTCTGTTTCGAGTCGCCCAAGTCGATTAACTGCACCAATGCCTTGTTCTTAGCATTGTCAACAACAATTTGTTGAGTAGAGGAACATTGATCCTTAGGCTCACTAAGAATCCTTTTAACACTTTCGGGTTCAATATGAGCAAAGCCCTCATCGAGTTTACTCGATTCTCTGGCTGTAGATTTTGATTCATCCTTAACACTAGAATCATTAAGCTTCGAAGGTGATTTGGAGACAACACCGGCCTTCTTAAGATCTTTCCCTTGTACATCCTTCGGATCACTATGAGGCTGAACCGCACCCTTAGATTTCACTGTCTGCTCCTTCAGTGAAGTTGGAGTTGGGGCCGTGGAACTTGCAACAACCATCTTGAAAGGAGTTTCTGATCTCTCCTTTTCAATCAGCTTTATCGATGATTCAGTCCTTGCTGATTCTCTTGGCTCCTGTGATATTCTACTGAATGATCGCGTATTAGTCAAATCATCAGAAGGATCGATCCTCGATTTGGACGGGGTTGAGAGGCGAGAATCCAATATATCATCAACGCCTTCAAAGTCTTCATTACAGGCTGCCTTGATGTCATCCGGTGAGATGTTGAAGCCTTGGTAATCTGGTTTTCTCATCTCCATATTTTGCTCCTGATGAATAAACTTGTAGATTTTTATCAAGGTGGCAATGTTCACTCTTATCCCACGAACCTCGAAGAAATGTTTTGGCCATTTGAGTTTATAATGAATTGCAGATGCTATCAGCATTGCAATCATAACATCTTGGATCCTGAAAACGAGATAAACTTGCGTATAGGCAATTTTACCCATCAATCGTAAAGAATGTGCAGGAAGAGGTACTTCGTGATGCATAGATTTCCAAAAGTTCACAACGTCTTGGTCCGCTTGATTCATCTCATTCTCATTGCTCTTGTTCTTCACCAGAGTCCTTCTAAGTTCCTCCCATGGGTTGTAAAGTATGAAATCACAACAGAGCTTGTCCATCACAAGCATCTCATTCTTCACGAGCTCGTCTCTCCAGATCCAAAAGTCCTTACTCTGCTTTGAGATCTGCTGATTGCCAAGGGCCACCTTGGCTCCTTTCAAAGCTAAATCAGGGCCCGGGCGGTGCTGCTCCAAAACTCGGCTTGCTAAAAAGATCATCACCACACAGATATGATATGGGTTCCCTTGGGTCACAGGTACACGTTGAAAATATCGCTGTAGGTATATCACAGAAAAGAACATAACAGGGTCATGGCCTCCAATTTCATGCATAAAGCGGTACATCTTGTCCATCTTGGCCAATTCCTCCTTCCTAGATAGGCCTGCTCTAACAGAGACAGAATCAGCGAGTTGTTCCTTTGTGAAGAGCCAGTCATTCTCCGGAATCTCGATGTGGTCTGGCCAATACTCGTTCTCATCTCTCTGCCAATTAGTCATCGTGATATCTCCCAACCGCTCAGACCAGCACCTGGTTGTTGTTATAGTACTCGCCAACTCTATTGGTTTAAGAGTACTTCGATATATCCTGCGCATCAGAATCCTCTCATTTCGCAGGCAAAACGAGTTCGCGAATTTCTTTGTCAAAGATTATGTAAACATAGCTATTCCTCTTGGCCTCTTCCCCCACCTCCCACCTCCACTAACTCCCTCGTTACGTTAGAACCTGGAGACAGAGCCAGCCATTCATTGCATGGACACTTACTGTTACACCATACCATTGATTTTGGCTTTGGTATGCTCACTTCTCTGTGGTATCAGGCAATGCTACAATTCCGTGAACCCAGAAATGACTGTCAAGGTTTTAAACCATCGCTTCCTCGACTGACCCTGTATCTTATCCTCTCATTTCCTAAACGTCATCGATGTTCGCCACTGAGCAAGTTTAGGCTCTTAAAGGCAATAGACCTGCATATAATATAAATGCGTACATGATCTTGTTTCAGAAAGATACCAGGGTGTATGTCTCGGCCAACTGGGATATGCACTGAGTCATGACTGATGATATACAGGGTTGTGCATGAAATTGATTCGCGCTCCGTTTTGAACTTCCCCTTGTTAATGCTCAGAAATATGCTGCACATGTCTCAAATGCTGATCTGTTGAACACTTTCGGCTTGACACAATTTTCAACTTTTATTGTGCGCTCTTACTACATGCCTCCTGGTATTGAAAAAACCTCTCAAGGGTCAGATAAGGCTCAAAACTCAAGGTGGAATCGTCTGGGTAAACTCTAGCTGTTGCCATGAATTGCTGAATTTGACGCGGTACTCCGAACTTGAGCTTGATTGGTTTAGGTTTTAGGTTGACGCCACTTGGAACATGTATATGCAGTTAAGACTTGGCCCTCGGTTAAAGATTTTAAGGTTTCAAAAGCTTCTGTATAGTTTAATCAAATGTACATATATATGTATGTACCATTTCAAATATCAGAGATGTCGCACTGGCGACTGGTTCCAAACATGGTCGCCGATTAGACACAAGTCTTGAGACAACATACCAAATATGTATACAATATGATTTAGTTGCATTACATGCAGAGTCAGACTTCCACTCTTGGAGCCCAGGCAAGGGAATTCGTAAGATTGTTCAATCTAATCTTCGCACTATATTGCTGATCTATCCCCAAATTCTAATCGAAAAGAGCTCTAATCTGATTTGTGAAAAGGATTTTTGGCATTATTTTTTTAGTCTCATTCCAGATGTTTTTATTTTTTTTTTTACTTTGAAAAGGATTTTTCGGGATTATGAGTAAAAGAGAATGAGAATTTCGTTTCTTAATTACCTTGCAAGGCACAAAACCAGAGTGCGGTTAAGGTTCTGGAATTCGATTTCACCAAAGGACATGATGTATATTTTCAAAGAATCTATTGAAACTGAGAATACCTTCTCCATGACACGTAGTTCTACTGTTTGCCTACTAGAAAGGCATAGACTGCACCCCAGAGGATTCCATGATAGAATTTTGGGAGAATTTTTCGATGTCATCCTTTGATGAGCTGACAGGAACTGAGAACGAGGATTGCTGCGAAGAATTTTCTGCTTTTATACCGCCTATATACTGAGTTGCTCACGCTAATCAATAAAAAAGATCATTAATTCTCGTATTGCTTTCCTCCTTTAATTTTGAATCGTCATAAAGCAAATCGTCGTTTATTCTAAACTGGATATTACCCCTTGTATCTATGTCTTCTTTTTGTATAATTCAGGTTCCATTTTATAATTGGTGTTCATAGCGTATACCTAGTTCTTAATATATTGATAAATACATAGCTCATACTTTACTGATTGACTATGTATCATGGAAGCCAAATGAGTATTGTGTGGAGGCAGTCAGTAATATGTCTTAATGACTCCAACATCTAGATTTGGGCAGAATGAGTTCCTTTAAACCGCCACCAGTCTGTGAACCATAAGAAGTTAACTATAGCCTGATGTATCTAATCTTTGTCCTAACAGAACACGTAGAAATTATTTAATTGAGATACCCGTTGCCTTTCAGAATAGCTGTGAACAATATTTAAGCCCTGGAAAGTGACTACAAGAAACTAACAAAGGAACCTCGAATTCCTACTCCTATTCTGTAGTTTTCTTAATCCTGAATGGTAACAATTCATCTGGCCCCGATAGTAAGCTTCATTTGACCTAGTTGTCATGGTTATCACTTTTTTTGATTTTTGCAGGTCAATTACCAGAGAGCACATATAATTAAATATATACAATTACAAATTAAAAAAAACACGATTCGGGTTTGTATGCGAATTGCAAGTTACCTACTCCACTAAGTCTTCTCTACATGATCTTAGAAGTGGTTAACTAAAAAAAGATCGCCATAATCCTGTGGAGGAAAATACACTCGCATAAGGCTTAATGAACGGATGGCCAGACTTCACTTGAGAGGTACCTGTGTTTGGAGCCTCGACCAACGTATCGCCTCTAGGTAATATGTGCGCATAGTGAACAGAAATATGTTTATGCCCAGTGCATTACTCAATAGGGTTAGTGACGCCTGAAAATTCGAATTCCTACTTTCCGCTGGTCTAACGAAGGAAGGCGAACGAAACATTATGCGCACCGTTTGACAATCGTGAAGCTTATGCAAAATAGCTGTACGTTTATAATTCATCTAGAGAAAGGTTCATTTAGAACAAGATCTATCTCAGTTCATGTGTTACTAGATCTGGTACCTTTCATGACGTACTCCTTTTAGCGTAGGTACGACCTTTTGAATTGAACTTTCTAAAGGTCTCGGTTAGACGTATCTCGTAACTTTAAACACAGTTTATGCAATTCCGAGCAAGTGTAGGTGCCCTTCACAGAAAACCTACATCCCCGATCTCGGTAGGCAGAAATAAACTTGAAACGTGTTTGGCGCCATGGGCCACGAGGTCATAATATTTAAAGTTCATACTTACCAGAACTTCTCGACTTCACGAACAGCCGATAGCTTCAATAACCCAATTTCGTTTCTCTAAGCAACAGAGTGCAGAGTACACGACGCGCCATGATGGCTTCCTGCAGCCGAGATATGTAAATCTCCAGAATCGAAGAAATTTCGGACTCTGTGTTCAGACTGATATACCAAAGTATAGTACCATTTTCAGAATCTAATCATTGATTGATTATTAGACACCTTAACAGCGTACTCTGTATCTTTTGTCAGGCGACAAAACTAGTCTTCATGATCTCGAGAAATATCGAACTAGTCGTAGACCAAAAGAAAATTCCTCGAACCCTATGCGAATGTTAAAAGATAATTTCATTTTTAGGATCAGTTATAATCTTCTGAGAAACCCAGTAGCCAATGAACTAAAGTATACTAACTGGACTAACCTCTTCTGTGTTTTTTTAAAATGACGCCGTTGAGTTTCCATTAAAATGAGGCAAGGTATTTAAAGGCGGAAGAGGCGAATATTATAATGGAAACCCAACACATAGTATCCTGAGTCCTGCGACAATCGAAATACAGCCACGTTGTACCCATCTGTTGTTGTGATTAAGGCCAGACAATCTCAAGTTTTGATAGAATAAAAAAGACATGTCATCCTGATAACTATATATCACAATTGGGAAGTATTCTAAATCTTTAACCTTTGACCGCTGAGAAGCATATTACTACCAGTGTTCTCCACTGTTACAGCTCTTTCAGAACATCAGGGGATTGGTAATTGATCAACTCTCTCAATTGGGCAGATTCTGGAATTTGTTTCATATGATGCGATCTTTTGGTACATTACATCGCCACGGAAGCCAATGTTGAAGTATGAACAACACCAGCCGGATGTAACTCACAGCGCGATCATACCATCCATATCCATAGCGTCTGCTCTTTATGTCTCGCCTCTCGTCTCTTTGATGCAGGGTCGTGTACGTAATCAGTTCAACAGTCAGCCTCGAGGATAGCTGTTGAACAAATCTGACCTTGTAAAGTATTGAATGATAGAGGACCAAGAGTCAGACACATAGACAAATGGTCAATTTTAAACTAAATACGCTCTCTTGACCACCCCCAGTGAATGGGAAGAGTCCTTTCCATCTTTCCTGCTATCCGGTATGAACCCTGTGGGATAGCCGTTCTTCGAGATACTATTGCTGCCTAATAAATGGTCCGTGGCTAGACCATTATCGTAAGTTACAGGAAGCGGTTGTTATGCCAGTGCTAACTATGTCGGTATAAGTATATTGATCCTCTGGGCCTTTTGAAACGAAGCGATGTGTTCTCAACTAAGTATTTGTGCTCAGATGTTTGTTGCATCCGATTGTACCTCTGCGAATTGAGCTATGTTGAAGTGTAATATTCTCTCAATTCCCTTTCACACAGGAGTTCTAATCGCTTGAGAACAATCATATGAAGGCCTTAACGTTAAATTAAATCATGATTGAACACAGTAGTTTTTGCTATCTCTTTAGTATTGAGTGTTTTACACTCATCATCAACCCCTCCATCGCAGAGCATCATCATGTACATACAAGTGTGTCCGCAACAGGAACACGGTGAACTTTGAGCCTTGTGATGTGCGTCTTGCATACATTAGGCACAACGGAGGCGGACATGAGGGTACAGCATCCTGTACGAAAACACACGTCTACCCGCAGGAAAGGTTGTGCCCCAAAAGTGAAGATCTTGGTCCAAAAAAGCTGTGCGAGAGAGGGTGAAATTGGTATAAAGTCCAGGGGGGAGAACTTTCTGACTTTGGGCCATTCCTGGAAGTGATTATAGGTACACAGTTACACTGGCAGGTGAATAACCGAGGTCAGAGGCTTATCACTGAGACGCATAAGAAAGTACACACAATCGAACGATGCCAGGATCCAACTCTATCAGTCTCCCTCCAATATCTGAGCTTATCCCACAGTTATCACACCGAAACTCATACCCGCCATCTGTATTGGCTGTTCAGACTGTACCAGCACAACCAGTTAGCACACCACCTTTGGGATCTTCTCCTGTGATCTCCCCAAATTATCAATATGGCCTTCCTACCAACACATCCTTCTCAACACTCACACCAAGAACAGAAGAACAGATGTACACGCAGTTTCCGATTACCTATATGGTGGAGCCACAAGTCGCTGCACCACAGTTAATAGCTGTTCCAATTCAGCATGTACCACATCTACATCACGGTTACTCGCCCGTCCAACAGCATCAACAACATCTTCATCTTCATCAACCGCGTGGCGAATACGTTCATCTTCCGGAAACTTCCCTACCACAGACTAAGAAGCAACCCAAGAAGGAGTTCAAAAAGAGGACACGCACTGGATGCTTGACTTGTCGCCGCAGAAGAATCAAATGTGATGAACGCAAACCCCAGTGTTTCAACTGTGAGAAAAGTAAAATATGTTGTGCTGGATATCAGCTGCTACGGCCTACGAAACAGGAGATGAAGAAGACGAGTAAAGTGATGCAAGTTGATGCTGTTTTGTCATGAATATTACGAGAATAATGAAATCACGAGTTTAGTTATATAATTCAGTTAGCTCTTTGTCTTTTGTATCTGTATCTGTAGTGCTCTTGAAGGAAGTGTTTCAACTCTCTTTCGCTAAGGTTATGTAACGTCAGATAAGGTGTCAGCTATGCGTGATCAGTGTTGCAATTGCTCATGCGTCAGCGCTGGCCAGCCTTGGAACTCCAAAGAATTTTTTGTGCCGACCTTGCAGGCTCTGCAGATTTGGAGCACAGAAGAAATGTGTACATATGTGGCTCCGGAAAGGCAGAGACTAAACCTGAGATGTGAACAAGAGGGAACACAATAATGAGAGGTCCTGGCTGGAACTTGCACCATGAGTGGGATTTTAGACAATCTTTCCAATATTGATATCTAATAGGATGATTATGGACAATCATTATTCACCGAGGCCAGGCTTTTTAGAACGTACCAATCTAGATGCTTTCTTCGTCCTCTCCAGTATGTATGTATGTAATTTGAAGTTGTTTTGGGCTTCCTTTGAAGATTCGCCAACGCAAGATGTGCAGTGTTCTCGTACGCGCTTTAAAGATCTTGCCCTTCGACTTCCCAAGGTTAAGCTTTTTACAAATTTTGCAAAAGGTGCATTCAAGTTAGAAACAGTGCTTTGCTGGAGAGTGATCTAGCCTTTCAGGTTTAGCTTCACACTTAAGAGCAGAGTCTTGGTCTGTATTTGCCCAAATAATTTCATTGCTCTGGCATTCTGACTATAACCTGGCCAGTTGGAGACGGACAGTTTGATAGACTTTGATCATCTAAAGCTTGGGCGCAGTCTAGGTGTCATCAATAGAGAATCTCAAATATCGTACGTATTCTGATACGATTGATTTTCTTTTGCTAATAATAGGTGAAAGCCACTCTTTGTGATTATAAACCGTTAAAAAAAGAAATACGTAGTTGGTCTACTCTTGGATGTTCAGCAATCAAGATTCACAAACATACTTACCAGGAGATGAACAATAACAGCAGGATACCGTTCTTGAATGATATGTATAGATCATAACTTTCTGCGCTGCAACAGTAGTGGTCATGTCCATAGATAGGTCTAATACTACTACCTGTTTTCCATCCCGCCTCAAATTGAAGGCAGCAAGGTATTGCGGTGGCATTTTGCGCAATACAGCAACACTCTTCTAGCACCTGAATTGGCACTTAATTAATTTTAGACAGTTCAAGAGATCTGAGATGGATGATTCACTTGCAAGGTTGTCCAATATGAGTGTGTATCAAGTTATGTACATGTATGCCCGTGGTCGAACTATCGCGCCATCATAGGTAATGTTAGGTACTGTAATGCAGAGTTTTGTGTCCCTAGATACATCCAAGTTGATTTTGTGAGTACTTTATCATGTCCGATGATGCCGTTTTATGTGTTTTTCGGCTGCGATCTAAACTCTAAATGATCTGATCCAACTCGACAGGGGGTCCACTTCTTGACAATTTGAAACTAAGCCAACAGTCTTCTAGTACAAATAGTTTAAAATTAGAGCTTTTAATAAATATGTACAGGCAGCAAGCCGAGTTTATTAATTAAATTTTCGAATTTGCAAGGTTAGCGGCGCCGGACGGTTTTAACTCCACGGTTGAGGCATTTCGTTGGCCTATATCACTGTGCTTTCACGCATAAACTCAGCGAACGATCAGATTCATAACCAAAATTATTTCCCCCCCCCCAGCTCTAGTAAGAATTCCGTTCCATTTGTTACAGCTAGCAGGAGATAGAGGCGCCTGGGTAGTCGAACCCTTAACATAGAGATCTATTCGCAATAATGATGATAATAATACTATGATATTAGCTGCTTATATCGAAGCTACTTCTTGTTGCCTCGATCGAAATGCCTCTTGGGACTATTTAAACGATATGTGGTTACAAGGTTACAAGTATATACCTGATAGAGTACATGACATCCAAATTCGATGGGCTGACAAATTACTATTACGCTGTTACACAGGACTTAAATGCGTACAAAGCCTATTGTGCGGTACAATTTAGGTCAACTTAGGTATATTTATATAATTGATGAGATGTTTTCCCAATTCTGCTTGTTCACCAAGCTGAACATTAATTCTTGAGTATCGAATAATAAACAATAAGCAGCCATTAACAAAGTCAACACTACAGATTTTAGAGAATGAAGAAGCAGTAAGAATCAAAAATAAGGGATGTAATTCATGGCTTCGGTAGAGCGCTCAACCTTCCAGCCTCCTAGAATTACGACTTGGTTTTTACCGGGTAAGATCAAAGCCTGAAGATCAGAGAATCAGCGTATCCGGAAACTTCACCAGAAGTGCAAATCACCAGTCAGCAATCCGGCGAAAACAAACGAGCAAATATTTAAGCATAAGTTGAAGTATACTCATACTATGTGGCGAACACCTATTAATCCATCTTTGGCTTTCAAAAACTAGGGCCCACCATAAATGTATTTGGGAGGTAGTTTGAAAATCGAAAGAGTAGTTTCTGGGTAGTTGAAATGGGACTATGCGTGCACTACATGGGTGGACTTGATGGCTCGTGGCTATACCGAGAGGCTAGTTTTCGCTGTGTTCGACGTACAGACCTTGAATGCATCTCTCCCCTTCCTTCTTTCTTTTATTATGTTTTCTCTTACCATAGTATTTTTTGCGGCTCAACTTGGCCCAAACCTAAGAGACCTCAACTGGCCTGTCTCCATGTATCCATCGTCTAGTACTACACCTTATCAAGTTGTTTATCAATCACCAAAAATGCGAGAAATGGTCCTGTCAAACTACTCTTTGTTGCTCTCTACCTGTGCAGCGACTACTTTGGGTAGCTTTTCTACCTAGAACCGACCTCTAAAGTAGGGGTTGCATTAATCCTCCACTCAATAGTTCAACTCCAGCACATCCATATTCATAGCAGTTATAAATCTTGGTGAGCGTTTGAAGTGCATGCGGATGGAACAAACTTCTGCATTGACTGTCAAGTGTAATCTGCTGACTTACCTCCGATATATATTCTAATCATTGGAACCCAAAAATCTAATATACCAGTAATAAGGTCAGGGCTTTAAGCGTTGGAGTCGCTGGTGTTATCATTCTTGAAGTTGTCTCGCTATAACTAGCATTGGGTGTGATGGCTCATGTAGTGTTATATATATATGAGGACTACCGTGGGCGGTGGCTGAAATTTGATCCATAGCTTTAAAAATAGTTATCATGACTAACAATTCCATTCCCATATCGATTCTCATTCGAGATAGATTGGAGCTCACTAGACAACCTTGTTCTTCTCAAACTAGCAGACAGCTTCCAAGTCTCACGGAATTTTTGAACCTTGATCAGCCTCTTTTCTTTGCAGCAGGAAACGCGCTGCGATTTTACATACAGATATGTATAACTGATGTAGAGAACGTGTGTATATTCCGAGAATTTTGCAATCGGGCACCGTGGGCAGGTGTGCTCGATAAAGGTATCAAGTGTAATTTGGATGTAAACTGAGTATGTTTAGTGCTCCCCTCGTTTGCGGTAGTGAGAAGCACCTATATGGTTCCATGTAGGGTACTTTGGTAATGTGGAATCTGGATTAGAATAGCATGAGATTCTTCTATTCCAGATCTTTAGGTTTTTTCCTATAACCACACATAACCTGAAAGAAAGGAATAAAAGTGTGTATGCCAGTTCCAAAAAGACCACTCACACTCACACGTTATGCGGAAACTGGCGCAGATCTACCATGATCTCAACGTCTCATTTCATAAAATTATCATTACACAATCAAGCATATGTTCTGTCTCCCATTCATGTGAAAATAACACTGGGGAAAAACAACAAAAAACGTTCCTCTATCGAGGCATCTCATCTCAAAATAGCTTCTCATAGCGAATCAGGTTATCGTTAACTAGCGCTTTGAGTACAGTACGACTTGGCTTATTCCTTGATTGATCTTTAGAACCAACTTCGATATGATTCAGGACCTTATCAGAGGTCGAAAAGGCCCGTTTGCCCTGTTCCTGATTCCTTGATGCTAATTCTTCGAAGTATTCCTTTTTTGTACGCACGGAGTGCAATTTTTCAGGGAATGGAGTATGCAGGGAGACAGATCTCTTTGGGGAAACCATGTCATTTGATAACACTATTGGTCTGCCATTCGAAGATTGACATAAGCTCTTGATATCATAAGTTTCATTATTCTCATTGGTCTCATATTTTGTACTCGTTATAACTTCATTGGATTCATTAGAGGCTGCGTCGGATGATTCCTCTCTGGGATCATGCTCTGATCTTATTATATCTTCGTTAAATCCGCTTGAGCTTGACCGCAGGGATTCCTCACCTTGACTGCTTTGGCGACTCATAACAGGGCTCATTATCGGACTAATATTGCATTCACTGTCAGTACTAGCATACCCGCTAGTTTGACCGATATGTTCAGAAGTGTTATCATAATTTATGAGATTACGAAGATTCCCCGAAGTTAAGACGCCCTTCTTCTTTGGTATCACTTTAGTGTTCAAGACCTTTCCATATACTTCCAAGTATTCTGGATCGAGTTCGTTCTGCATTAATACTTCGACATCATTCTTTACAATCTTCTTTTGGAATCTCCAACTCTTCAACAAGAGTTGTAACATTTGCGATAATTCCTGGTTCTGTAATCGACTCTTTATCTCACCGACCACACTTTCGGGCTTCTTAATGATCCTCTGAGCTTTCAACTCTTCCAAGCTTGGTCTCATCCTAAGTTTCTTACTCAACGAGTCTCTCCGTAGGTTTTTCTCCAATACAGCTGCGGTGGTCAGAACTTCCGGATTGACCCTAAGGTCTTTTGATGGTAAGATATGTTGTTCATAAAGAGTGTTGGTGTCAGGTCTCATCATCAACTGATAGTTTAATCTTTCCCTTATGAGTAATAAACGGCATCTCACAATGAATCGTTCATTCGATACTTGTTTCAAGTACTGGCAAGTCTTGCTCAAGTTGATCAAGTCTGGAACATCCAGAAAGACTAGCACTTTAAAAAGAATCTCCAAGGGAAGATCCAATAGCCTAAAGCTGCCGGTATGCTTCGAGGATATGTCTTGGGGGAAGTTTGTCGTGAGAAAGTCCATGAACCGCAGATGGAAAATCAGCCAAAACAAAGGTCACGAAGGGAAGATTCAAGCTATTTTAGCAGCACAGTATCGTATATCACAACAACTATGAATTTAGAACTATTCTCTTAGTATTTGAGAGCTCGATCCGTCGTTGAGTCAACTATTTCAGGTTTCAGGGGAATTGAATGACACAATTTTTCCGGTTTGTTTTGGTTCTGCACTGTTGAGGCACAGAATGGGAAATGTGGAAGAAATTGCGCATATTGGCGAGAAATGTTCACGATGGCGCACAAGAGTTACTAGATAGGGAAATTGGCGTGAATTTCCCGCCTCGCCTTGCGAAAAACTACTTGCTCCATTCGAATTAATGGAGAAAGCCTTAACTCCAAAACAAAAGTCCAAAAGAAGTCAGGAAGAAGAAGATGTGTCTGGCACGCGGGCTGAGAGGTGTGAGAACACAGCTGAGACATGGGGTAATCGGTGTCCAAACTTCCGTCTCTTACAACGCTTCACAGAGGCGATGTTTCGGTTGGAATCCCTTCAAACGTTCGCCAACACTGGAACAACCGCAACAAGATGAGATCTCTGCTGAATTAGTACAACTGAGGCAGCAGTTGAGACCAGATAGTGACGCCAAGTCGTTGAATTTGGTGCTGAAGTCTTTACAATCGATGCCGCAGAATGCTCATTCTTTTGCGACGATGAATGAGGTGATCAAGATCTTGGACAGACTGCCCATCAAACAAGAAGGAATCATACCTGGATTGACCGTATCTGAATGCCTGGATCTTTATTTATGTGTTACGAGCGATATAACAAGAGAGAATTATCAGAGTGCACGCTTTATTCCAAGATTGTACCTGCAATTGATGAAGCACGGAGAGAATACAAGGGATGCCAACCTCGTGAGAACAGTCTTTGAACAATTCATACAATATCTTATGGCATTAGGATTCGAGGACCAAGCTTTGAAGATCTTAAAAGCATTTAACGAACAATCATTAGTCTCACCTAGTGAGGTAGTGGATTCTCTTGTTTCGGTGTTGCAAAAGGATATTGAGATTCACCCGTCATTGGTCATGGGTGTTCTCACTGTCTTTCCAGATCCAGAGCTTATATCATCAGGAGTTAAAAGGGTCCTTAGCTACCTTGAGAACAGAAATACTCTATTTGCAATTGATTCCAAGGATCTAGAAGCGATCGGGTACCTCATCGAAACAGTATCAACATCTCAATTGAATTCTGAATTGATCAAGAATACCTTGAAGATATGTGAGCTTGTTGATGGAGAGTTCCCAGCGAAAGAGAACACGCTCTTGCAGATAATTCAAACAAATGAAATATCCGAGGAGGATGTGGCTCTTAGGATAACCAAGAGAGCTCTTGCCAATGGTTGTACGGCATCAGATGCGCAAATTTGGCTCAATAAGATGAATCAATTCCCACAGCTAAACTTCGTCTGGAGTGCTTTTCTGAACGGTTTGCAGGATGTGCCAGAGGGTCTTGTTAACGAGTCTACATTGAATCTATTGGTCCTTGCGGTTATTAATTCAAATGAATCACAATTACCAAGAGTGATAGGGCTCTTTAATGATGCATTTGTCAACATGACGAATGAGACTTTTGAGATCCTTTTTAGAAAATACATAGCTGCTAGGAACTATTCCTTACTGGAAAAGGCTTTTGAAGAGAGCTTACTCCATGGCGTTGACTGGACCAACAGGAAGATCCTTTATGATTTCTTTATCGCGCTAGCCTCACAACCGGGTGCAGATGTCAAGCAAATTTTTCAGCTCTCAAAGAAGGTGAAGATCTACCTTACGCATTTGGATGCCGAGAGCTATAGTTGTTTGATGAAATTGATATTGCAGGAAGAATTGATCGCAGATGCCCTTGCATCCTTTAAGCAAGAGTTACCACCATTGGAGAATGATCTCAAGTATACTATTGACAACTATCCTTCATTGTACTCCACTGTGATGGACTGGTGTTTGGAAGATTCGGTATACCCAGCAGACATCTATAAACTTTACACTGTATTTACAGAGAGGTTTGTTCTCCCAACTGACTATTATTTTCCCTTGATCAAGCGTCTCACAGAGATGCATAGACCAGACTTCGCCTTCCAAATCTTCCAAGACATGAAGAGATTACACAGAACCACAGGATCTATCCCACCCCCTCCACCTGAGATCTACGTCCACCTCTTCAAGTCTTTTGGTCATGAGCTTTATTCTGATGGGGTGGAGACCTTAGATGCCATCTACAAAACCGATCTCACAATTAACTCTTCTATCCCCTTATTGAACTCCATATTGGATGCCTATACAAGTTTGCAAAACTTCGAAAAAGTTGCACAGACATACCAAAAGATCTTGGGACATCCACACGGGCCAAACAATGAAACTGTGAGCATAATGCTGAAGGCACATAGCTTGCTGTCTTTGGACAACGTCAAAGACTTTTGGAATAATTTGGACGAGATTGGGATCCTACCGGATGAAGACAACTATAGGCGTTATCTCATCGCCCATTGTTATCATGGAGAGGATAAATTTGCTCTTGAATTTACTAAAACCATAGAAGACATGGAACTGAAGGTGAATGAAGATATCCTGAAGGCCTTGTATGAATGGAGTTCAGAGAAGGATGAGGTGGAGAGATGGGCACAACTGGAACATGCTGAGCTGTGGAAGAAAGTTGAGAACGAAGTGAAAAGTTTGGCTAAAGTTGAAGAAGAAGTTCTAGAGCCTGGACTGACAACTGAAGAGTTAAAGCTTATTAGAACATAAACATATTTATTAGCCTTTACATATTTATTGATATTTATTCATGCATTGTTATCATACGCTTCGTTGCAAGCCTGTGTTGTTCACTTTTGTTGCGAATCTAAGAGAGTTGATGGTCTCATTTAAATTCTTTTCCAATGGTGAAACGTTTACAAACATCAAGGTCTTGGAATCTTCCAGCAACGAGTACTGTAAGAGGTATGTCAATTTGGAGTTCCTGAAAGGGATGTGTTTCGCGCTGGAGTCACCAAGGGCATAGATGACATCTCCTAGACAACTCAAAGATTTGTTAATAGCCTGAGTCTCTTTTAAGCGATCACCAGAGACTTGTGACTGTGAAATTCGTTCAGAACCAGCTAAATCGATTAAGTTCAAGACACTGCTATACTCGTTGCCTGTCTGGAAGTTCTTCACTTGGATTCTAATGATACAGACAGTATGGGATCTCGAAGACCTCTCATTTGATTTCGTAGATGCCACAGAACGATTCTTCAAAGCATTTTGTAGAGTCTTGTTCATCTCATCAGGATCCAAAAACTGTAATCTTGTGATATTGGTGATATATGTACTTTTTGTCGTCTGATCGTGCTTGATCTCATATTTCTTGTCATCCGAATCGTGAATCAAATCCATGATGTTTTCGTTATAGATTTGTAGAAACTCGCCAAAAATCTTGAAAGAGCAACCACGCCCCTCAAGTTTATGACATGTCTCAAAAATCTGGGTTATAGTTAGTGGGATAATACCGTCATTGTTGGACATCGTATGAGTCTTACCAGATCCTGTTTGACCATATGCAAAAATACAGACGTTAAACCCGTATAGGGCACTTTGCACCAACTGTGATATCTCATCGAAAATCTCAGTGTTTGTGGAATGCTGCTGAAATACCTTGTCGAATTTGAAGACATACTTCTTAAGACCTCCAGTCGATGATGGTCTTCCCTTTATATCTTGAAGTTCAATTTCTTGTTTGACTTCATCGTTATCAGGGACTTGGACCTTAAGCTCCTCTTCTTGAAGTTCAGTTTTGAGTCTTGGCCTGATCCTGCAGAAGACTCTAATATTACCCTTAAGCTCTTGTAGTTTGTTATGTGCCCTGCGTCTTCTCTCTTCTTCCAAGAGAATCGACTCTTCGTATGATTTTATGGCCGAGATCTTGTATTCCATTTCTTTTTCCATAGTGTCTATCATCCCATCTGTAAATTTGATATATTCCTTTAGAGAGGCCAAGGCGCCTTCCTGAGAATCGGCTCTCAATGAAGATTCCTTATTTCTAGAACTCTGAATTTCGAGATCTTTCACTTTGCTTTCCTTCTCACTTTTAAACTTTTCGAGCTCATCTTTTTGAGATTGAATTTGCGATTCAACTTGTTCTAGTTGTCTATCCAGTGCCTTAGACTCACTCTCAAGCTCCTCCCTTTCTTTAATCATGAATTCCCGAACTTCTTCTTCCTTTCTTTTCATTGACTCATGGAGCTTTGTGATGCTTTCTTTCAACCTAACATCATCAGTTCTCAATTCTTCTCTATAACCCTCAACTTGACTACTCAAGATAGATTTACGCTTTTGAATTTTACCAACTTTATCAGCCAGGTTTCTTTCAATCTCCATACGGTATGACTTTTCCATGTTATACATAGAAGTATCGTTATCTAACTTCATCTGTTTCTCTTTAAGTTCGTGGCTCCTCAGGATGTCCTCATGGTTCTGGGTGATATCAGTTTGTAGGCTCTCCAACTGATTTGAAAGGATTTTCAATTGCTTCCTCAGGTTGACCAAGGTCTCTTCATACGACTGGTATTGCAGCTCATACTTCTGTATCGTGGTTCTCAGTGTAAGGGACTCACTCTTTATACTGCTAAGCACGTTCTCCTTCTGTTCTGTCTCAGCTTTCAACTGGCGCAGTTCATCCATAGGATATGTATACCTTGATTTCAATGAATCGGAAGCAGATCTTCTAGGCGACCCTAACGGTGAGTCCCTAGGTGACTTGTAACCGTACAGGGTCATATAGGACTGCGTCTTTGTTGGCGTTGTTTGTGGAAGTGGAATGGACGACGGCTTCACTCCTGGCGAGTAACTCTTTGTGCTCTGTGGGCTCTGTGAGTTCTTCGGGCTTCCCTTTGGGCTTGCTTTCTCCATCCTTCTCCTTCTCCCTCCTTTGCCACTCTCTTAAAAAAGCTCTTGAAACAAAAGATGAAACCGAAAAGTAAACAAACCAATATTTCCGGGCGCGATGAGCCGGAACTCTTCTGGGTACATAAATTTTTCTGTCACTTTCTTAGCACTCCAACATTCTCAGCTCTGCTGAGAAAACAAACTACAATCAATAGACCCAGCAAGATGTCCAAGAAGAGAGTCACAGTTTCGGTGCCTTCCAAAAGTGTTGGCGGGATTGTGTCAAATCGCCAGAGAGACCTTGATGACGTGGCTTCGAGCTCAGAAGACGAGTCAGACTCAGAGGATGAGTTGAACGACGAGATGGATCTGGATGCCGTCTCATCGGATGGTGAGATTGCCAGTTCGGATGAGTCTCAAGAAGGTAGTGATAGCGAGAGAGATGAAGATGTTCCAAGATTGAAGAAGAGAAAGAAAGCATCAGACGATGGTTCATCATCATTTGCAAGTGCTGTGAATGCTATTTTGGGGTCCAAATTGAAAGCCTATGATAGAAAGGATCCAATCCTTGCCCGTTCTAAAGTCACAATCAGAAAAGCTGAGAGTGAAAAGCTGGAAGCCAAGGCAAAAAGAGAACTTCTTGCAGAGAAGAAAAAAGTTTACGATAAGGACAGAATTAGAGATTTGCTACCTAAGGAAGACTCTAACGCAAGAGCTATACTAGAGCACGAAAAGAGGTTGAAGAAAATCGCACAAAGAGGTGTGGTACGTCTATTTAATGTGATCATGACTACTCAAAACAAGACAAACGCGGAAGTCTCACAGACTAAAGTTCTTGATGGTGATAAGAAGGAGAAACTGATCTCTGAAATATCCAAAGAGAAGTTCTTTGACCTTGTTAAGGCAGCTGGTGATAGTTGAACGGGAAACTGAATATTGCATTTTCACTATGTACAACTAACGATTCATCTATTCATCATCATCCTTAAGACCATGTAGTCTTCTGATGGCCCAGTTCAACCCAATGAATTTGACTTCTGGATCACTAGAACCTTCGCTTCTGGTGTACTTCCTCCACCACTTGTGGTCGCTAAATCTTGGGTCCTCTTCAGAGAAGCCAACCTCACTTCTGATCTTGGCAACATGCGCCCTTAATTCTCCAGCTAATCTGGCTCTCAATTCTTGGGCCTTCTTACCGAATTTCAACTCATCAGTCAGATCTTTTCCATCACCATATCTCTTCACAAGATCTAACCACTCTTTTCTATAGTTGTGTATAACGGCATCGTCAATAGGCTTTGCAATGTACATATGAACTTCAGCACCGATGTTAGAAGGTAGCAATCTGTTTACAACACCGTCTTCCTCAAATTCAGGTGAAACCTTCTCAAATCCATGAGCAAACATTGGTAAGACTACTGGTTGACGTGTAGATTCCAAAATGGTGCGTGTGATACCCCATTTGAAATATCTCATAGAGTTGCTAAAAGGCGGTTGCAATTGAAGCACATACCCTTCCGGGAACACATGCAGCCATGAAGGTTTAGTCCTTATAATAGGGGCAGTGTAGTTATCTTTAAACTTCTTGAAAATAATGCTCTCATCCAACCAAGTTTTGTTAGTCACTTCTTGTCCGTCGTAGATCAGATCCAATGTATCATCTGGACTTAACAATCTGATTGAGGCATCAATACTGCCTTGGTATGGACTACCACCGAATCTATCTGTCCCCAAGATCTTACCCAGAGAGAAGAAGTAAGTAGCACCTTTGCTGGCAAAGCACAGGTTACTAGCAGCCAACCCCCATCTGATATCATCAATGTTGGCGAAGAATCTCCAAGGTAATAAACCCCACATGAAAGGGTCATCCACAACTGACATGTGATTCATCACGGTGAGCAGTCCTCTGTTCTCTGTACGAGCCTTCTCAAGTGCATCTTCCAAGTTCTGTAACCCATGGAGCTCAGGTTTATAGAACACGTTTAACACCGTCTTCGAAAACCCAACAGCCAACCAACAAGTTGCCTTAGAGGCCAAGTTCCACCACGGCGCTGAGCGTGGTTGTTGTAAGAGAAATTCATCTCCTCGCTCAAGAACTTGTTGTAAGGACATCGCTCAGCTTGCCGTTCATAAATGATATTCAAGATTTGAAGTTTGAAGTTGAAAGATTTGAAGAAGAACAACCTAAAATCGCAAATCCGATAATGTCCCAAAGTGGAAATTACCTTGTCACGTGATAAACATTTTCGGAATTAACGGAAGAAATTCGGACTTCCCGGTGGAAGTAACTTTTTCTATTGTCAATTAGCACACAATCTGCACTGAAGCCTTGTAAAACTTGAAATTTATGCCTTCAGCAATGACTACAGTTCCTAGACTTGCAGTGACATCTGACTTCTCGACTTTTTCTTCATAGCCAGAAAGTTTTTCACAATTGGATTTGTCATTTTGATGATTGAACTATTCTCTTGTTCAACCCGGTCTGATGGCCTTTCTTCATCATCGGTGGATTATTATTCTCCCAGACTTCTTAGAATCTCAGTAATACATTAATACAGCGTCGCTGATGGTGTCATGAACATCCCTCTTTGAATTTCTATTTTCTCAATCAGGTATCATTCTCTTGATCTCATCACATATTCCTGGGCATCCATAATGGTTCAAGGAAGCTTATATTTCCAGATTTTTTCTCAGTAGTTCTCAAGAACCTCTCTCCATGGAGACAGACCGAAAAATTCGATCAGTAAAAATATTTTCATACAAAAGTTTAAAGTATACTAAGAAATTGACTGATCATAGTAAAAGTGGTTAGCCTTTTCCGCTTTCAACAAAAAGGTCCCTTGGCCCAGTTGGTTAAGGCGTGGTGCTAATAACGCCAAGATCAGCAGTTCGATCCTGCTAGGGACCATTTGTTTTTTTGTATTTCCATCATCCCCTTCCTCAGCTAACACGATGTTTACTTTCAAATGTCGGAAAAACCGCCGTCAACCCCGAAAAGAAACTGTTTGTGCACGTGATTTGCGAAATATTTCGTATAGTTTCGCCAAACTGGCATAATCTCCGGAGTGCCTGTCCACTTTGGGAAGAAGCAATGCGCAAGTCCGTAGAGCAGACACTAGCTCCGCAACAGAAAGAAGAGTTTCAACGTCTTCTTTTCTATCTTGCAAACTAAAGATCTGTTTTGTGTACTGGCGAACATGGAAGAGAAAAAGTTCCAGATTTGTACCACATGCCGTGACAAAAAACGGAAGGTTCGTTGTTCTGTTCCACCAATCAGTACCTCTAAATTACTAACGTGAATCCCTCATCTAGTGCAATGGTAAATCACCGTGCTCATGGTGCGTCAAATACCACCAACCATGCTCTTTTGTTGCTGATAGTGACCGAAGAAGACGGAAATACCACACTGACTATATCGACTACTTGGAATCGAAGAGTTCGAAACTTATGGGCTTTATCACAGAGTTTGTGAAGAACGATCCAGTGCTTGAACATATGATAGGAGAAAGATTGAAAGAGTTGGATGCTAATGAAGCACAGATGATCAAGAGCGGTCAGCTTGATGTTGCATTCTCTGATACATTCGAGGATAGTGAACTTGTTGAGGAGCTCATGGAGGGAACTAGAAACATGACATTAGAAGATGGTCCTACAAGAGTGATTTACAATCCTTTCACCACAGAACTTCAGGAGAGTATCCTCGAGTTTCGCAGAAAGTTCCAGAAGGATGTTCTTTTTCAAGAATCTACACCCGTTGGAGTAGTGGGATACACTGTTGTGTTGAATGATGTTCAATATCAACAGACTTTATTGGACTTGTTCGAACAAAAGTTTGCTATCCATTCAATGCTTTTCTCTGATATCGTACCCCTGTTACGATCTGTCAGTTATGACACCACCACTGATCCTAGTATAAAACTGCTATTGAATGTGATATTTGGGCTAAGTTCAAACTTTTCATCACATACACACGCGAAGATTCATGAGTCTTACTTCATCGCTTTGGCACGCGACTCATTGGTGAGCGTCGTTTGTAAGTGCAAGACAAATGTCTTCATTGTGGCTTCAATACATCTATTATCATGCTATGAAATGGGTCAAGGAGACCTATTCCAGTCATATCTATTAAATAGTATGGCTTGTTCTCTATTACAACACATGGGACTGCACATATCTTACAACGACAGTGAGGATCAAGAGGGAGTTTATGCTCCAAAGCAGACCCCTTTCAACGCTGCTGCGCTATGGTCCATCTGTACGCAAGATCGCTTGATTACAAACGTCATCAATGTCCCATCTGTAATCCACTTTAAGAGAATTGTGGCGCCGTTCTACCAGATCTCGACAGATACTCTAGATTCGAAACATTTTCAAGAATTGACATTTGCATATATTTCAAGACTTTGGTACATCTATGACCGTTTCACTGATCAGATATTTTCAGTTAACTTTGACATTGGAGAGACAAACAATAGACAGAAAGTCTTGAATACTGCAATGAAAACTTTCAAGGAGCTCTACGCCTCATTACCTCTACAATTGCGGATAAATTCACCTAATATGCTTCAGCTGTCCGACCCTAACCAGCTCTTGGTCCTCTTGTTCCATTTCAACTATTATATGGTCAATATGCAATTGAAAAAGATCTTCATCAGGGAGGCAACTCCTGAGCTGAAGCGCTCTATCTTCAAAAATGCTACCAGGTGCGGTGAATTGATTCATCAAATCATTCTTCAAAAGGACGCATTGGATATCGATCTTCTGCCGTACTACTTTTCTCACTATATTGGCGTTGTCGCCCTCGTCTTCCTTTTCAAATTGACCACAAGTTCTTATACTGAAGACTCTTCAAAGTTCTACATGTACTATATGGACTGCAAGCAATTGCTGGTACTGGTGAGTATCGATTGGAAACTCGCTCAAACATCTTTAGAAAATCTACAAAATTTGGAATCGAAGCACGACCTAAAATCTCCCAAATCATCGTGTAATAGCTTTGAAGCCCCATCTGTTGTCACAAGCAATTCAGCGTCGCCAAATCAAACCTCAATCCCAGGTCCTGAGAACAAAAAGGCTTTTTTTGAGTCCACAAAAGACCCCTTCATGGATTGGTTCCAAGAATTCCCAGACTTTCACGAGATTAAGCAAAGATACCATGAGCAGAAGCAACAGGAACAACCAAGTGCAGAAAATCCATCGGTACCATTGTCTCAATATTCGCAAAACTCACAATACTCACAACCGTACCATCCCAAGTATCAACTTGAAGTTCCTTCTTTCAACCCTGTGCAGTTTGGGTTCCAGACAGAAATAATACCTGATCCTTTAGTAACTGTTCTATCAACAATAGAATCTCCGCATCTCATTCCTAATATGCCACGGAGCACAGCGGATGCAATTACTGGTGATCCAATTGGTCAAGTTAGTGAGCCGAGTGCAATTGACCAAGGCCTATCAGTTAATTCCATGGAAAGCGGTGACTTCCAACAACAAATTGATGATCTTCTCTTTGGTAGTATGACACCGGGCATATCGAGTGGACTAGGCGTGCAGGCTGATTTCGAAAGCGCATCTTCATCCTGACGTATAATTATTACTATCGGTCTATAAGGTATTAATTGAAGTCGTAGAAATTAGCTGTCAAAGGAGAATTGGTTCATGAAATAATCCGTATCAAGAGAATCAGAAAATTCCTGGTCTAGTTGTAGCAATTCATTATCATTTTCTTGGTCAAGTGCACATTCCAAGAAGGGAAGATGCAGATTCCACTGTTTCGCGAGGGCAATTAAGACTTGGATATCTTTCAATCCACGTCTCCAGAATTTTCCAATAACCAGCAGGGATTCAGTATAGAGTTCCAGTCGTTTGACAATCTTCACTTTGAGAGATTCATTCTTATTTGTCATGAGGAAGAGATCAAAAGTTGCACATGAAAGGATCAAATAGGAGGCAAA
Source organism: Williopsis subsufficiens (assembly GCA_017948575.1). NCBI lineage: Eukaryota > Fungi > Ascomycota > Saccharomycetes > Phaffomycetales > Wickerhamomycetaceae > Williopsis > Williopsis subsufficiens. Next base: position 199,850 of record JACVEX010000135.1, read on the forward strand.
ATATGGAATATCTTGGTTTTTGCGGAACTGAGGAGTAATTTTGGAAATGATAACAGACGCAATTTCGCATTGCTGCATCATAGTATTGATCACTTTCAATGGCATTTGATTCAAATAGGCTCTGTGCAAAAGCAAATAGACAACTGAAAATGATAGATGTAAGATCAAGATCCTATTATCTAGGGTTGTTGAATTCAATTTAAAATCATCGGGAAGAGAGTTCTGTAACTCTTTCAAGGCCTCAACACCTTGTTGTATAAGAGTCAACCTATGAGACTTGTGTAAGAACTCTGCCTTCGATGAATAGATCTGACTCAGGAACTTGTCATGGATGAACCAAAGCTTTGTATGAAATGCAAAGGAAAATTCTGTAATGTAATCATCTAAATCTTTTGTTACCAATGACGGTTCATAGAAATCGGTCTTCACTCTAAAGTATTGTATACGACAACCACGACCAAGGACACTTGTAATAATACGATCCTGTAGGATAATGGACCAAAACATTGCCGAAGATTTGCCTCTGTATGGGATCAATTGACCTGTGGAATTCGTCTGTTGCAAAGATTGCAAGTGCAATCCCATATACTGCGTCATTGCTGAGCTCATTGCACAGAAGCTCCATGAACTAGCATCGAGACCCATCCCCAATTGGAAACAGCTTAGAATCAAAAAACCCTGAAGCACATATTCATTGATATTCCTTGACGCTTTCATTGACATCGTCTCAGCTTCCTGTAAGAAGGTGAAAGACAAATCCTTGTAATTATTGAACACAGCACCATATGCAAAGATAGCACACATGAGAAGCTGTTTGGAGACATCATTAGAAGGATATTCCCATTCCCTAACTTCATCCATGGTTTGCCATGAGATCAAGAAATAACGAGAAAATGATTTCCTAAAGTCTTCGAGGAGTTTAAGTCTAAGCTGAGGAGAGCTCGAGACCATATCGAGTTTGTTACTAGGCCCAATAAGTTGCTCCTCTTCTTCAACCTGTTCGCTCACCTGTTGTCTCCCACTGACAGGGCCATAGAACTCTGTACTGCCCTGTTGCTGCCTTACTCGCCATTTGGTATTCACCAGTTCATCTATGGCATCCTTATCAGCCAGGTTCTTAACCAACTGCTCGTTCATTGCATTCTGCTTGTGCACCACATGAGATTGCTTTAAGGCATCTACTCCAATCGATTGTGCCTTCACCGGGTCTTGCCTTATGAGCTCCTCTACGAGCTGCTCCAGCAAGTCAGCTCTCAGCTCCAAATAGTCCACATAAGTGGAATCAAACTTCCACTTTCTCCTGTCCTTGTCCACAGGATATTCACACTCACCAGCCCTATTGTACCTCAAACACATCGCACAAGGCAATCTCCCATCGCATTTTCTCTTCCTCTTGCGGCAGAAGGAGCAAGCTCCAGTAGCCGGCTTTTTGTCCATTGGAAACTTCTCCGGATCTTTTTTGACGTTTCAAGGTGATTACAGCAAGGTCCATGGCAACAAAGCTGGCCTATATTCAAACGGAGATTACAGAGTGAGAGGACGAGCCCTCCCCGCCGCATATCTCCGTAAAAGGCAATTTTCCGCTTTGGTTAAACACTCAATTGATCTTTTCCCATTTCTATCCTTTATATTGTATCTAGTCTCCTTCATTCTTTGTATTTTCTCTTATCTGTCTACATTCAATTCTAATAGCTCCAAAACTTCATAAAACATTAAAAATGGTATACCCTACGTGTATCGTATAAATTCGGATAATCATGCAACTTAGTCAGCCTCATCTTGAGTCTTACTCGTGAGTCCCTTCTCATTTGATTCTTGTTCCTCTGTAGTGCTCTGAGGATCCTGAACTGCAGAGATGTGGTCCTGATGAACAATATGTTCTCCATTACCCCAACACATGTAATCTCTTCTCACCTCCACGTAATCATATGCAAATTCACCTATCTGATCTTCATCCATACCAACAGCTTCGGCATCCTCGTCAGCTCTCAATTTTAACCCTGGGATTTTGTCAATTATAAAACAGAGGATTGCGGTGACCACGACGGACCAACCAATGCATACACCGATCCAAGCAATTTGCTTATATATCTGTTTGTAGTTATGAGAAATGAACCCTCCATCGTGCTCTGTAACACCATCCATGCCGATGACCCAATCGGCACCAAATAGGGCGTTGAAGAAAAGGCCTAGGACACCAGCGATACCGTGCTCAGCTAAGATATCCAATGAATCATCCACCCCAACTAAATACTTGAGCCCCGTCGAAAAGTTACACACCACACCGGTAACGATCCCTAGAACGACAGAGCCATATAGTGGGATTACACCTGATGAAGGAGTAGCAGCGACAAGACCAGAAATAATACCGGAACACAGACCCACTGTAGACCATTTACGTTCCAATCTATAATCAAGTAAACACCAGGTCATTGCAGCAAAGCATGCACAGATATTTGTATTCATGATTGCGTACATTGCTCTGATGCTAGGATACAGTGCAGTACCACCGTTGAATCCAAGCCAACCGAACCAGAGAATCATTGTACCCAATGTGACGAGAGACACATTATGTGGACGGAAGTTAATTAGGAGACGCTCTTTACGTCTTCCTAAGAACCAAGAATACGTGAATCCTGTAAATCCGGAAAGAATTTCAATCAAACCACCGGCATAGTCCAACACACCCCATTTGGCAGCCCATCCGGCTGGTCTCCATACCCAAGCTACCACTGGACAATACACCAAGGTTGCCCAAAAGAAGAGGAATATCATGTGTGGTAATAGACGACCTCTTTCAGCGACACAGCCAGCGACAATGGCTAGTGTCACGCAGAGGAACATGTTTTGAAAGATAGCAAAGACGAATTCTGGATAAGCTGCGCCCTCAGTATCATAGACGTTTCTGAAACCAAAGGAATCCATGTTCCCGATGAATGGATTTGTAGCAGTCGTACTGAATGCTAAGGAATAACCCCAAAAGTACCATTGGAAGATCCCAACGATACCAGCCATTAGAACGGACCATATGAGGGATAGCGCGGATTTTCTTCTGGTTAGACCAGAGTACAGAAACCCCAAACCGGGCACCATGAAGAACACCAGCGCGGTACAACAGATGATGAACGATACGATACCATAGTCATATGTCTCTGTCCAGATGTATCCCATATTGCTATTCCTGGCTTATTAGCTTCTGAAGTTGCGCTAAATGGCTCAAAAGTTGGATGTCTCTGCACTTTTATACGCACAAGCAAAATTTTCGATGTGGTGTGCCGCGCCGAGTTGAATGTCTCTTTCTTTATATGAAAGAAGTTGATAAGGTGTCAAACGATTGATCAGGAAATCAACTAACAGTTTCGAAAGGGTCCTCAAATGCAGCCACTCGGTTATAACCTGTTTCAGTAAAAGCTGTGTGGAAAACCTGGGGAACAGAGAAGGTTTTTTTCCTTTCCCTATCTTTGTTCGCTCTTCCCTCTCGGATTTGGACGTTGTTATCTCTGTTTTCGGTACATGCCCAGCGGAAAAAAAAAGAAAGATTAGGGGCGAGTCCAATGAGACTCTGTGATTGGTCAGTTGGATGTGTTCTTATCAGTGCTGCACTTACCATATTATGTAAGAAATTATGTATCAATTCGCGAACTTGTTTTACCATGATGCGAGTGCCTTATGTAATAAGGACAGATATATCAACAACACAATAGCTATTGTACCGGTTGAACTATAGTTTACAACAAATAAACCACATGGAGAAGTACACGCAGTTTAGAGATAAGGCGACTGGGATTTCCCCCTTTATCCCTACGACGGCTACGCAGCATCCTCTCAAACAGGTATTTGGTGGGGTTCTCTTCATCATTAAGCTCAACCTGATTCTAGTCGTTTCACCACTGTTGCTAGTGCCATTTGCAAATGACTATATCTGGAATTTGGTATTCTTAATTCTTGGAGTCTTCTCATGGGATATACACATCCAAGGCGTTAAGAGACAATCGCATTTGTCCCAATTCTATCCAACTACTGGGGAGCTCTATATGGTGAATTATACTTCCCCATTGGATTTCTTAGTTCTCAGATCACTATGCTCCGGCTTCATTATCGCTATCCCTGACCAAGAAGGAAATCTGAGATCTTATAATGCACATCAGTTCTTATTAAGATCTATTGGCCTGAACATCAGAGGTTCTGACTTCATAGACACCAAGAATAAGCCTGTCTTCATATTTCCAGAAGGTACAACTTCGAATGGCAAATCATTGCTGAGATTCAAATTGGACGACAAAACATGGGTCCCCCTGGCTAAGCAGTACAAAGTTAAAACCTTAGCTATCAAATTGATTCCTTCAAACCTCATCACAGCCGTACCAATTGAAAAGCTTCAATACATCTATAATTTACTGAGTACTCCATCTATCGGTTTCAAAGTACGTATTGGATTCGTCCAGGGTGACTCCTTGCAACATGTGAGGGATATGTTTAACTATAATGCCAAGCTGAAATCGGTTTCCCTAGGATGGGATGACAAATTGGAGTTCCTAAAGACTTACAAGGGTAGAAGGTGAGTTGTCACATATTTAGACTCTATCTTAAGAGATCTGGGTTGTATATATAAATGATTGATCATTTTATGGTCGATAGAAAACTTCTAATAGAGTTAAAATTAGCATGTCTCAGTTTCTAGTAGAGTTTGAGAACCGAGCAGACGCCTGATGATATAGCCGAGATCAGATAAGTTATCAGCGATCAGTGACAACCAACTGTCTCAAATCATGCCAAGGTACAATAGTCCTAGATAACAGATAAAACAGTCATTTAAGATATGGATCTATAGAACTTCTGAGATAAGGATTGATCTTTGTATAAAGTAGTAGAACTAAATATAAGGCTCAGAAATAGCCACTCTGTAAAACCTCGTCAGCGGCGAATGGCGTCCAGGCAACAATATCCATCGGTATTGGTCTCCCCAGTGGCATCTTGGACGCGAGAGTCTGCTTGTCAACGATCTGATCAAAAGACAATTGGTTGTTCTGCTTTTGATACTTGACATCCAAGATCTCGCAGAATTCGAATAACGTTAACAACTCGGGTTTTAGTACTTCTGGTACAGATCTATAAAAGTCTTGATCCAGCTTTAATTTTTTCGAACCTATCTTTTGTTTCAGGACTGTGAATTTCTGCTTCACCTTGCTCTCGTTGTGATCTCCATGCGATTTGATATAATCCAATCCAAATCCCAACCACCCGATACTCTCACCCAATCTGTTCTGATTGTAACTATCAACACTCAGTAAAACACTGATGAGACCTTGGGTATAACGTAGGCATAGTCGTAAGTACTGTAACCATGATTCTTTGAGTTTGAACTGCGCTCTTTGGATCAATTGGATATCTTTGTTCAGTCCATCTTTGACCCAGATAGCAACTCTAGCTAAGCTCGCAACATTGAAGTCTTTCGAGATCTCAAAATCCATTTGCTTTAACTGGGAGAGCTTCTGCTTCAATACTCCAAGTTGAACTCCAGACATTGCAATGCTTGAATAGATCGATACAGCTTCCAACGAGCATTCCCAGATGTTTGAATCGATTTGTATAAATGAAAGGTACGACAATGCCCTCTTGAATAGCTTTACTGTGTTAGCCCAATTCTCACCACTATGGACCAATTCTACCCCACGGGAACATAGAGCAAGTGATAGTTGCGCAATCGTCATCATCAGCTCATCGTTTAACGACCATTCTCCTGAATGCCTTACCAACTTCCATGGACATGATATGCTGATAACAACTGTTTTGGAGTACGTCCAAATTTGATCAGTAACACCTTCGCTCCCTATCGCACCGACGATTAAGTCCAGATAGTCGGTGAGCTCAGATATATAGGACGTTATGTTCGATGAGTATGGGTATTTTAAGACGATTTTCTGGACAATTGGGTGTTGTGAAGCCCCCGCTGGTGGTTCACATTTGGTGTGCTCCAAGGGAGTATATGGTAGAGATAACATCTCTCTTTGTCTAAATGAATTGGATGAATGTGATTCTGATCATCGTCTACTATTGGTTTCTGATTCTTGTCATTTCTCGGGGGTTAGCCTTGGGATGTGGTTGCGGACACAATATTATCTTTCTGATGCTACGGGAGATCAACTCTGTTGAATGGAATTGACCAAGCCTATTTGTACAAGTTCTACATAATATGCTTTATTATAGCCGGTAATTCATTTTCAGATCCCAGGTTATAACTTGTAATTTCCACCAAAGACTTTAGATGCGTCAACCGATGCTTCTCTTGACAAGGATTCAGTCCCTTCGGTGGTATTAGATACGCAAAAAATCAACCAATACGAAAGAGTATCATGGCAATTCAGAAATCCCAATGCTGGTTCTCTTCACTGAGCCATCTGAGAACCCAGAGCATCGATTATCACTCTAATCTCAGCAAGGATCAAGACATTCAAATGATTGATAGCATATGCATGTATTTTGAACTAAGGTTCTAAATCCAGACCTTCTAAGGAACATGGCAAAAAATAGCAAATGGTGTAGAACCTTCATATCTGGAATCTTCATGCTTTTGAAGTATAGTCTAGGGCTGCAGTTCCTTCTCATTTGGGAACTCCAAAATGAGAACGAAATCTCGTGTCAGAAAGTCTAGCCGCCGGACACCAAGAAGATGTCTCTGTTGCATGATAACCTACAGATTGAAGTTGAAGCAAGGAATTAATGAGCGCATCTGTACTCTGTGCAAATATGATTATGTTCCTGCTATTATCCCTGAACAAACTGAGAATTGAACAGATCTAATTGCATAACAGGACGTTGATATTTTCCTAAGAGATTACGTAGATAAATGCATCAAGTATCTCGTTATCCGCCACGAATTCCTATCGAAATAGAGATCTAGAAATTCCAAGAACATTCATGATTATCTCTTGATGAGAATTTCAAAGTTTTGGAACATTGGAGACAGAAGTGAAATTTCTAGCATATCTAGAATTTGGATCAACAAATTGGTAACTCGAACTTTGAAAATTGAATGTTGTTGTCAAAGGAATTGTAAAAAAAAGAAAATAATCAAGTTCCATATTTATTTTTTCCATACTTTTGAAAGAAGTTCTCGTTGAATCTACATAATATCATCATAGCTTTTCTCTTATTTATCAAAAAATAATAAATTAGCAGGTATATTATGTGTTATGTTCAAACAATTCAAATGATCTCAAAGTTGAAGATTCTATGAAAACTCAACCGAAATATGTCTAGCATTGCTAGTTATCGATTTTCCATAGTTCATTAAAATATAGGATAGTCATCCCATCCTACTTTCCGTTGTGATCCTCAGATGCTACAGGCATTTTCGGGTACTTTTTCTACTCGTGACGGATCTCCATATTGGCTATCAAATCCTAATAAGCAATACACCAGTATGCCCAGGGTCCCCACACATTTCGAGTGTTTGGCAAAACTGGCCTTTGATCTGGCCATAAGGCGAGTTGAGAGGATCAAAATAAGATTCTGGTAGAGTTGACACCCACAGAGGGATATTTTAGTGATTAGTCACTCTTTCTCGATAGAATGCTCTGTGCGATTGAATCTCTTGAGCTTATTATCGAAGACTGGTGAGTGTGTACGGGATCTGGAGAACAATAAATTAGAACTTTTACGACAAATCGGTTCAAAGCAACTACTAGCAGTATAAATGGTGATGAATGAGAAAGAAATCAGTGGTCTTTCTTTGTTGAGGGGCGGGTGAATAAGTTGACTTCTGCGGTGTTACCCGGCTGGGGAAGTAAACAACAACAAAGTAAAACGACAAGGGAAACAGACATCCTTGTTTCAATGAAGAAAGGAGATAGGAACTAACACAGATCAGCGAACAATGTCGGAAACTGCCCCTAAAATTACACCACATCAGGAAAGGCTACAACATGCACTCATCCTCAGAGATAAGCTCGACTCCTTAATCAGAAGAACAGTGGCAACACAGCGCAAATGTGAGCAGTTGGAGCACGAGAATAAATATCTCCAGGACTACGTCGGTAATGTGGTTAACAGCGAGTTGCTTAAGAAGTAATTGCCACGTTTGTTATTATTCCTTTTTTGTGTCTCTGATGTTCTGTTTTGTGTACTTCCTCGTCTTTGTGGCTTAAGTTATCGATGACGCAGAAAAGGAAACTAATATGAAGAAATGCATATGCTACCTATCACAAGTAATTCCGTATCTACTATCAAGCAATGCATAAAGAGAACGTCGATGAAAAGGGAAACCAGATGCCATTGACCCTCAGGGCCGACAAAGTTGGGTTGTCGTTGATCAATGAGTTCAGTAATGTGCCAATATTGCGCTCATGGGATGCACGTGATGTCAAGTTGGGCGTCCAGCAGTTGTTGAGGCCGCTGAGAGCTAGAGCAGTTAATATTGTTGTTAAAGAACCTCCAGCTGTAGCACATTCATTGAAGCTGGAGCAGGAGTCGGAGTTGGACGATGGTGGTGATCCTGACAATGACGATGGTAATATCGATGATTTGGAAGGTGCTGCAGAACATGACTTGATGCAATTGGTGGAGTCTCCTTTGGAGGATTTGTTTACTCTGTATTCTAAATCCAGAGACGCTTTGGATAATATGACTGAACACGTTGAATCTTACTTGAACCCTCAAGAAAAATTTATCTTTGTCGAGCCACCTCGCTATGGTTCTCGCTTGGCCCCTCCTGGAACTGAGTTGGACCTCTCGGAAATTGAGCCATATGTCAAGCTGTATCCCTTGTGTGATGATAATAGTCTCTCTTTGGAAGAACAGAAGTTGGTTGCTATTTGGGACTATGAGTTTAGAAGATCTGAAGAGCCACAAGAAGAAGATGATGTTATTCAACAGAGCTCAAGCTTCTGGCGTCGTTTGTTCAAGACAGGTCAATTTTCTGTGGAGGCTCAGTATGCGAAGAACAATCCATGGTATCGCGTGATGAAGCTGGTTGAGCGAACGAAGTCCTTTGACCCTCAGATTTCTCTGTCCTCGTATACAAACATGGATATGTTTCCAAGGAACCATCACAACTACAAACAATCTAAAGAAAGTAAGCAAGTCGTGTCGTACGTTCCAAATTATTAGGATACAAGGCTGGGCTTTTATCCCCATTAGGTATATTTCTATCTATCGTTTAACCGTTTGACCTCGTAGATAATCTATTGACGGTTGCAAGGAAACTAGAAGGTTATCTCTACTCTGGATATATCAGCTCAACTCATTCTATCCTTATCTATGGTTGAATTACTAGATTGGCATTTAACATTATAAGCTTTCATGAAAATAACTAATTACCATTATCCCAAAAACCTTCACCAGTGAAAGCATTAGCGTCATCAGTCATGAGACATGGAGATTAACAGGATCCCTACATATTGGACATGTCTCACTCTTCACCAACCACCATTTTAAGCATTCAAAGTGGAAACCATGCTCACAGGACAATTTCCGAACATCACCATCCAACTCCTCCAGACAGAAGCAAACTTCGTTAAGACAATCTACGCCCCTTTGGATTTGATCAAACCTTTTAAACCTGATAATGTTCCTCTTGTATCGTACCAGTCTTCTAGCATTAGTCAAAAGCAATCTGAAACACTTATAAGATGAAGGAATCATATGCACTGGGAACGTAAAGTTATGATTGAAGATATAAGTGTACATCAAGAAAAGACACATACGGATCAAGTTCAAAGATAGATCCATTATTATCGTAGAGTATGATGATCCTGTGATCGGTGATGTTGACAAAGTTTGTATCTTTGTGTGGAATTGAAAGATGGAGAGAAGAATTAAAGGGAAGAGATTCAAAGTCTCAAACCCAAAGATCGCAAAGAGACTGTTGGAAGTAATATCATTCTTTACTTTCCAAAGGATCACTAGATCGGTGAACATTAGTAAGAAAATTCCCATGAAGAGATGGTAATCCCTAGGGATCCTCTGCAACTCCACAACTCTGAGATCACATAAATAATGAAACGACTTCAGAATCAAAAGACAGCAGAACAAAGAGGCATAGTGACACACGTTCCATATACTCAAGGAGCCTTTGTCGATGTTCTTATAGATAACAAGCCCCCAGATGAACTCGAACAGTGTGTAATGGAATTTCTCTTTGATGATTGAGATCTCTCTTGATCGAAGGGCGTTGCCGAAGATCAACCAACGAAGCAATCGGAAGACACATAACACCAGTATAAGAGCGCAGTTTAATATTCCAAGATTTATCAGGAATTTGGTATCCCATACCGATAGCTTTGTGCAACTCTCATACAAGTGGAAGTCCTGGTTAAGTTTGCGGAAGACGGATACACCAACAATAGCGCAAAGCTGAACGAGTTTGTTAATAAACAGGTCCTAAAAAGGGCAGAGAGTAGGTGTACTCTTATAAACACCACAAGTATTGTACTCACAAACTTATAAACCTTCCTCTTGACCATGATTCACTGGTCTCTTGACGATTTGAATGTCTATTAACTAGTGGCGCAAGTTGAAAAAACTGGCACATACGAAACCTTAATGGGGAAGTTTTCGCGGTACTTTCTAGCATCAAATCCATCTTTGCGGGGGGAGTTATAGGTATGAAAAATATACCAAAGCATACTCAAGACTTATTGATTGGTCTCTTCAATATACAAATTTTATGACTTAATAGTTAACACACGAATCAATTTCTTTGGAAATACCTCCAAATTTGGAACCCAAGGGCACCGAAAGCACCCACAACACAGCTCTGTAGCACCTTCAAGATCTTATCTTGTCTCTCAATACGGTGAACAGCCGTTGAGTATGGGATATCACTTCTAAATGATACCATTGTATAAAGTGGTATCCATTTATCCCTGAGGAAGTATGTCAGAAGGAAGTCGATCTGTTTGCGTACAAGAAATAGCCTTGATGTGACCTTGTGGGACATCTCTTTGTAGTTCTCCTTTGCCAGTTCCACAATGGCCACCAGATCATTGTGTCTGGTTTCAGAATATTCTTGGAAGGTTCGAGCTAGGTCCTTCTCATTCTTGTTTAGGAGGGACAGTAACACGTTGACGTCTTCAAAACCACAGTTCATGCCCTGGCCGTAGAATGGAACCATTGCATGAGCAGCATCGCCAATGATCAAGCACTTACCTTCATAGTGGTATGGCTTACACATCACAGAAAGCAGCTTCCCTCTTGGATGGTTCTTGAAGGCATATAGGAGTTTCTCCTCCGTGATCAATGGCACGGCATCTGGGAATTCTGTACGGAAGAACTCCAACACCTTCTCATCAGAGTCTAGTGATTCGATTATCGTCCATGGAGCAAAGAAAGTTGAAGTGAAAGAGCCGTCCAAATTAGGGAGTGCAATAAGCATAAAGTTATGACGAGGCCATATGTGTAAGTGATTCTTATCAATTTTGAACTTGTCATCCTCATTACCAGGAGCAATACTGAGCTCCAAGTAGGCACAGTCGATGTACTCTTGAGAATAGTCCATTCTCGCAAACTTCTGTAACTCTTGGCGGACACGAGAGAAGACACCGTCTGCACCTACAACAAAATCAAAATATCTCGTCTCATCAGAAGTGAAAGTCAGAGCTGGTGTATTGGCCAAGTCCATCTTTACCAACTTCTTACCAAATTCGAGCTTAATGTTCTGCTGTTTCTCAATCTCATCAATCAGCAAGTCATTCAAGTAACTTCTATCAATGCTGTTGATGCCCTTACCTTCTAAATCATATTTCTGTGACTCACATTTCCCATCGAGGTGGTGGATCATACGACCAGTCATAGGAATCACCTTCTCAAGAATCCTTGAACATAGCTCTGGGTCGATCCTCTGGATTGCATTGATTCCGCGATCAGATACTGCAAGGTTGATTGATCTTAAATTCTTGTTCTGCTGTTCTCGTGGGTCTTTGAGATTTGTATTAGTATTACCAGCTTCTAAACCTTTAGAAGATTCTACTCACCTCCGCGGAGCTCGAAAAGTGTCACTTCGTAACCCTGTCTAGACAGCCCCAGAGCAGCGAGACACCCAACAAGGCCTGCACCAACAACAGCGACAGATGGCATTTGTAAAGATTTCTCTCTTTCTCTCTTTCGCAATTCTTACCTTTCAAATGTGGAGTGAACTGTTTCTTGGAAAATCGTAAGAGCCGACAGGGATCTGGATTTTCTCAAGCTCCGGCCAGAAAGAAAATCACGAAACTCACACTAATCTATTTTAGCTGCATCACTGATAATATTTACAAATCTACAAGTGATTTCAGAGATGCGAATATCGTAAAAGGGCACACCTGAGTAATGAGTAGTATCTTCAAAGTCCAAAAAATTGATGGAAGCAGATCCTCGCGAGCCTATCTGAGAGTACTTTCCAGCCACAGGAAGCCCGCTCTTTCATCCAATAAATTAGCATCTCTACCGTTTTCCTAATCAGGAAAGAACATGACAGATTTTTGAAAGAAGAAACCTTCAACTGGGGATATTTTTCAATAGCAGGAATGGCAGGCTTCATCCTAAAGTTGTCCTCAGAAAATATTATTTCAAGGTTCTCAGGATTCTCAGTCGTGATGAGTGGAACACTTTCAAAAGAACAATAGGTGAGTGAAACCACGAGTTCCTTCAAATACGGAAAACCCCCATTCCAAACTTTTAAGACAGTTACATATCTACGGCTTCGCTAAGGTGCTTGATGTTATTGACTGCATTCTCCAGAACTTGGACGGCAGCAACGATCGACAAGTGATTTGACTGTTCAAAAATTCTTCAGGCATTGATAATTCGTACATGTGGTGACTCATAATGTCTATGACATACCAAAATGATCTCAGTGAATACCTGAACAAATCAATTCCTGCGACGTTGGACGCCACTTTTTGTGTGATGAATTAGCATCACAACAATGTACAGAGGAAGAGAAGGGGATGGCGGATCCTAGCACTTCTTTGGGATAGATGGATGAGTTCTATACCGGACCCTGTTGATGCTCGACATTAGCCTGTGGATACGTTTTTATGATGAAGCTTTTTTTCAAGGCTCAAGGTTGATCCAAAGGCATCTGAACCTAAGGCTATGAGTGGTACTACCGCAATAACAGGAAAGGATACTATTAACTGTCAATACTCCAGAGGACTCCTTGACTCCAATGTCATCATCCTTGAAACACCCTATCACTGACGCTGTAGCACTGCCTCTTTAAGCTGGAATTTCGTCTGGCTTGGTAAACAAGTGGTAAGTTCGTTTCGAAGTATTGTAATTCTCCCGATTTTAATCGCCAGAAAGTTTCTCACACAAATTTTTCTTTTTACTGCAACTGGCTATTCACGACTCAAACGAACATCGTTGTTTTTTTGTGTTTGTGGTGCCAAGGTTGCTATTTCTCAATGGAAGAGAGCTCTACTGCTTCTATGTTCTGTTCCGGTCACCGTTCATTCTCCCAGGTCGAGGCATAAGATACGAATTCCACAAGTTCTATGCTTACATAATCTCAAAACTACTGGTTTGAGCAACACGATAAGAACAGACAAGTTTTTGTGTCATCAGAGATTATTTAAGAGCTTTCTCGTCACGAAAGACTCACTTCTTTAAAGATTCATCAGAGGCTTTTGAAAATTAGCACTTCAATTTCAACATGGAGGAGCAAAATTTAGCCGTTTTCGAAGAGAATTTGAAGACTTTGCTACGACGCACCAAGCGCATCAGCACAGAAAAAGGGAATCTCGCACCAGACGAAGGGGAATTTTTCTTCATATTGAAGAGGAAGTTCAACAGTTTATGACAAGATCTACTGAAATCCACACAAAATATTTCGGGACAGCTGAGTCAGGATGGTTGGCAGGTTGGTTTCTGATTTTCCAGCTTTTTTCTTCTTGGATAGCACCGATTCCCCTATTTTTCTTTGATAGAATACAACAAGCCCACCAAAAAAGTTGTACTAGAGCAGATGGTATATTCGAACGTCCTCAAGAAATCGGGCGGGACAAGTTTTATTCATGGCTTTCAATCGTTACGCTGTTTTTGTTCACAGCTTTGACAGGGCTGCTTTTTTGTGGTTCAAACCAAGAACAGGGGTATTCTGATACACAGTTAAGCAAGAACACAACCATTTCCACCCCATACCTTGGTCAAGCTATCACTGAAATAACTAGTACAGTCGGAAAATTCACACTGATTTTTATTTTCAGTCTATTCCTTGGTGGGATTGTTATTCGGCTGGTAAACTTCTTTCCATGGAACTTGCTCTATTGGTTTTTCTTTGTCGTGAATATTTTCGCACTTCCAATCTGAAGTGCGCTCCTTATCTGACATATCAAACAATACGTCGGCATCAGTTCAATCAACGCTTCTTGAGGAGATGATCCACAATATGCTTAAATCAGTTCTTTGCATGACCTCGACCGATTCCATTGGTTACTACAAAAGCTGTGTAGGTGTAAATTTTAGGAAAGTTGTTGAACTCGTGTCGTCTGCTATCATTCATATTTAGAGCTTAACGCCTAGTGCTTTGCAAAGGTACTGATAGCACCCATAAAACAGTTCCATCAGTTTCAATGACTATAGGCCCTGACTGTTGACTAATGAAGGAAAGCATGTCATTTGCTATCAGTGTCAATGATAAGTAACAAAGATCGGACTTCACCACCTGGCTGAGCATGACAGAGTCGATATATTTTTGAAGTCCATCATGATTTTGATCATAGTATTTTCGAACTTCTGAATCAATTATTCTCATTATTCGACAATTGCCTGGTATTATTAGACACTGAGCTTCAAAAAATCATTAGATGCTGTGCCAAGCTCATCTCAGTGTACGTTAACGTCCAGTAACTCTAAACTCAGTATGTACCCAAGTTTCGTCACAGTCCAAAAATTCCCAATACGCTGCGATGGCATGACCATGCAACCGTGCCACACTGTACCACTTCCAAGTTACAAGGAGTCTGCCATTTCATCCAGCGAACCAGCATTTCCACTCTTTTCCTAGTAAAAAATGAACATTGGCAATTCCTGAAACAGAAAACTTTCAAGTGGGGATAACGAAGAATGGTAGGAATAACCGAGTCCACCCTAAAATTGCGTTGGACAGATATTTCAAGTTTCTCAAGATTCTCTGCCTTGATGAGCGGAAGAGAGTCAACAATAACGCTTAGAGTGACATCCAGCTCCTTTAAAGAAGGAAATACTCTTTCTATATCAACGCCTCTTCTAGGATATTCCAAAATGAGCTTTGTTAACCGATGAAGGTCAACCTTAAGGAGGGGTTCAACGAAAGAAGACAAGTGAAGTTCCCTGATCTGTTGAAGAAATATGAAATCTTCTTCTTCCGGCTGCCTGATACCTGGTTCAACAAGATTGAAAATACCGGTTGACAATTCGACCTTGTGCAGCATGGGTGCCTTTAAATTGATCAGTTGTGGAAATTCGTTCCAAAAACGAATTTTTATCTCGTACAAATTAGGAGCTTCAAAACCTTCCGTTCTTAAGTAGCCATCCCGCAATGCACAAAAGCTAAAATAAGTTCCATTGAATCTGACATTCCGAAGATCCGCCCCTCCAGTACATGCAAGAACTTGAGTGTTTATCGTTTTGCCTTGTAGCTTCACCGCATCGCCTTGTAGATAAAGCGAGTTGATATTACAACCTTCCAAGTTTATTCTGTCAATCATCTCATCAGAAAAGTCTGTCAACTTCACTCCAAGAACATTACTCATCTGGAGCTCATCGCTACCCAGCAAATAACATCTTTTTAACCACACATAATTTATGTTCTGAAATGACACCCTACGTAGATCAATCTGGCCATCATTAAGTCCAACACTTCTAGAATCCTTGATGACCACTTTGGAAGATTCAGGTAATGAGTTGATCAGTGAGAGAATTCTATTTCTTTTGCTATTCGAATATTCATCAAACGCTGACGTCCCAGCCTGGGAAACACTAAGATGATTTATAGACTGCGAGAGCGCTTTGCACATCTGTAAGATCAGTACATCGTTGACTGAATCCATTCCAACAATATCCACAATGTTGATCGGGGAATAGCTTTTGTTTAATTCATCGAGAGATACTGATTTGATCCCTTTACTCTCCTTTCCCGACAGCGCTGTATCAGGTCCTGTAGCGTACTGAACCACCCCTGCAAGTGGGAAATCAACCAGGGTCAGAAAGGATTCCAAATCCACACGATCAAGATGAGTCATTACTTCAATAATGAGCTCTGTCGGGAGGCGCAAAAGACCCTTAGGACATCTCCCTGGTACTGTTAACAGTGGCATGAGAGGCTCTATAGCGTGAAATCCGAAGCAAAAGAAGCAAAGAAGCAAAGAAACAAAGAAGAAAAGCAGCCTGTTTCTCTTTTGGGCCACTAAAAGTACTCTGTGAGAGCATTTATGCTGATGCAGTAGCATTGGTGCAGGACATCCGATTGCTATTTTGCATAAAGCTACTACCATATAGGATTAAGATATCTGCTTGCTAGCAATACATAAGCCAGGATCTTAGGGCTCTATGCATCATCACCAATATTGAAAAGTAGAAAATGGTTCACCTCCATACTTGGTCTGATGGATTGGCGGCCTGCAAACATCAGCCTATGAAATTTGGGACAGAAGTAAAACTATCAAGAAGAAAGACCACCACAAAAGTCCAAGACAGCGAAGCATGCGGGCTGGTTGTATCACCGGCGATTTTGCTTGGTTATTTTTATTTGTGGTGGTTTTGCGATGCTTGCGGTGTATGTTTGGAGAAGATTTTATCTCCAAGCTTATAAATATGTGAAGGACATCAGTCACCTGAGATTATTTAATAGCTTTCTCACAAAAAACGCACTCCCTTGAACGTTGGTGCGCATTACGAAGAACCCCTTACTTCATTTTTGAAATCGCTAAGGCTCAGGACTTCACTATGGACAAAGAATCTTTGAGAGAATTCAGGACCGATCTGAACAAAATACTCCGTGCTGCTGAGAGAGTCACTTTGATAAGTTCCGGCCTCACGCCAGAAGAAGAGAACTTTTTTTTGACTCTTAGGAGGAGGTTTCAGAGACATGCTACCAGAAGCTTGGAAATTCAGAACAGAGTTTGTGGTCCCCCTAACACTCAATGGTACAAGATGGCATGGAATAAGATGAAAAACATTCCTGTTCTCGCCTTCAATCAAGTCATTGAACTGCACAAGGCGAGCTGCATACGTTCAACCGAAATCGCAGAACCGCCCGACCCAATCTCACGCAAAGAATTTTTGGTGTTGCTTTTATCTCTTTGTGTACTATACTATGGCTCCATTTTTTTCTTACTCTACTTCTATCCTTATTGTTATGAGACCACTGCAAATACCACAGATGCTTCCGACCAAGTTTTTAGTTCTTTTGTAACTATGTTTTATCTTTTGGTTACATCTCTCTTTCTACTTTCCCTCTTTGTGAAATTTTTTACAATGCTCCCTTGGAGTATCTGCTATTGCTTTTGGTTGGTAGCGTACTTGTTCACAAAGACACCTAACCCGGAGCGAACAGAGGAACATTGATATGATCGGACATCGCTGGTGCTAGGAGTTGGATGAAGGACTCCAAATGAGAATTTTGGGAAATTTGTACAAAAAAAAGATAGTCATACCCGTAGTCGCCGCTAAACCCAAGATCTAGAACACTTCAATGAGCTTGCTACATCATTAACGGTTGTTATATCTGTATATTAATTAACGGAGGTAGTCACGCAAGTAGCCACCTAACTTGTTGGCACCTTGTTCTAATGCATCTTTCAACACAGCCAGATCGTCATTCGTAGTATCGACGTATGGATTACCGTTACCATTGGCCCTTGGGCCACCCTGTTCGTCTTCACCAAAGTAAGAAGCAGAAGAAATGGCATTGGAGTTTCCAAAGGATTGCAATTTCTGGTGAGCCTCTTGTTGCGCTTCAGTGTCATAGGAATTTCTTCCGAAATACATGTCCGATGAGATGGCCTTCTGTTTACCAAACTTGGACTCAACTTCACCTGTATACTTTGGCTGAGCTGCTGCCTTCTGTCTCTTCTCCTGTTCAGCGGCATCATTTGCCGTCATACCGAACCCCAGCTTGGCAAAAGATTGGGTGGTCTTCTCAATTGCTGGTTTGCTTGACACAGAGCTAAGTCTAGAGCCATACGTTGTTTCAGTTTGAACCTTTGGTTCACTTGTGATTGGTTTTGTAGAGGCAAATACTCCAATGGTTTCATCTTCAACCTTGTTTGGGTTATAACCGAGTTTAGCTGTCTCTTCAGCCTCTCTTTTTGCTTCTCTCTCAGCAGCATCAAAATCAATATCAGCTGTGACCTTCTTTGCAGTTATCTTAGACTTTCTTGGAGCTGAGAGGATACTGGTCTTCTTAGCGCCTGTAGTAGTCTTTCTTAGCACCGTGGATGGCTTCTTAGATGTCTGCGATGTAAGAGAAGCAGTTGACGCGTTGTTCTGCAATGGAGTCATCGGTCTTGAAACACCAGGAGAAGAAGGCTTCTTTTCCCAATTGGCAAAAAAATCGTCGGTGCTGTTGTTATCAGTCAGTGAAGAAGAAGAAGAGTTGTCAATGTTCTCTAAAGTAACACTGTTTGGGAACAGAACTTCATCTTTGGCCACCTTATGATCCAAGTGCTCCTTATAGTTCTGTGCAATCTTGGAGGTATATTTGGCCTTTGCATCTACAGACCTACCCAAGTATCTAGAACCACCATGTTTTAGGAAGTACTCTTTAGCTTTCTGGTTACCACCGAGTTTGAAACGACGCAACTGGTGTTGACCCCATTTATCCAAGTTGGAGGATTTGACAAAGGTGATATGGACACCCATATTTCTATGAACAGCAGAGCATTCCAAACAAAGAAGCACACCAAATGGAATGGAAGTCCATGTTGGGTTCTTAGCCTCACAGTCAAAACAGAGCTTGTTGGCTGACTCCTTAGTTAGGTTAGCAAAAATACTATCTCTCTCCTGCGTAGTGGCGTAATCAGACATCTTCAGTATCTCTAGCTCCTGATCTCTCCTAGTAAACACCCTGTGCTCAGTTTTTCAAGTGATATTGTGATCTTCCTTTTATGGGCTCTGTTGTTGTTCCTTTTGATGGACACGTCAAAATTTGGCAGACCCATGAAGAAAATCCGGGGATCTCCTATGATTTCCGAGGTGGTTAAAAGGCCGTGTTAAAGTATTCGCGAACTCTCCCCCAATTCGGTCGCCCGTCACCGAGAGGGCCCTTCCGATAACCAAAAATCTGAACAGGTCCAATTGGGCGGGTAATTCAAAGGGAAACAAAACAAGCACAACGGCACAAGCAGAACAACAGAACAACAATTTACACAAAGTAAGGGGATTAACAGTAGGGCAAGTGTTGATCTCAAAAAATGACGCCCGTCACAGTGCCCGAACAACCGACTCAGGCGCCGCTTTCGCCGCTAAACAGTGAGGTCCGTCATGGCTTCGAGATGGACCAACAGTACATGGAGTTCCTGGCAAACAACTTTTTCCTTTACTTCGACGATAAGCGCCATCACACTGGGGGTAACGCACTAAATACGCATGATAAGGAGCTTAACAGCGACTATTATCAGGCTATCCCTGATTGGAAGGTGATGAAAGACCGCCAGAAGACTGTGAGTGCTGCTATAGTGTTATGTCTCAACATCGGTGTTGACCCGCCTGATGTTGTAAAAACCCATCCATGTGCAAAGACAGAGGCTTGGATCGATCCAGTAACATTTAGTGATACCAAGAAGGCAATTGAGGCTATCGGTAAAAACCTACAGACCCAGTACGAGACTCTTTCGTTGAAGACTCGTTATAAGCAGTCATTGGACCCTTGTGTGGAAGACGTTAAGAGGTTCTGTAACTCCCTACGGCGTAACGCTCGTGATGAGCGTATCCTTTTCCATTACAATGGTCATGGCGTCCCACAACCGACTCAGAGTGGTGAGATTTGGGTCTTTAACAGAAACTATACGCAATATATCCCAATCTCACTATACGATTTACAGACATGGCTAGGCGCACCTTGCATCTATGTGTGGGACTGTAACAGCGCCGGAAATATTGTAACCAATTTCAACAAGTTTGTTCAAAAGAGAATCGATGACGATAATGAGGGAAATCATGATACTCAGTCACCTTCCCCTGCAACTGCATACATCGACTGTATCCAATTGGCAGCATGCAGATCCAATGAACTTTTACCAATGGATCCTGACCTACCTGCTGACCTATTCACATGCTGTTTAACTTGTCCGATTGACATCAGTATTAGATGGTTTATCATGCAATCACCTATTAAAAAGAGTTACTATGGGCCATTACTAGACATGGCTAAAAGCAGCCCTAATGGTAACATTGTCATCCCTGGTAAACTCACTGACCGTCGTACGCCGCTTGGTGAGTTGAACTGGATCTTTACCGCGATAACAGATACAATTGCTTGGACTTCATTACCAAGACCTTTATTCAAGAGACTCTTTAGACAGGACCTGATGGTTGCTGCTCTTTTCAGAAACTTCCTCTTGGCCAAGAGAATCATGCCAACTTATGGGTGTCATCCAATATCAGATCCACCTTTACCTGATGTTCAGTTCCACTCCATGTGGGAATCGTGGGATTTGGCTATTGATCAAGTTTTGACACAGATACTCAAAAATATGAATAATGATGTATCTTCCATGATACACATACCATCATCACAACCGACTCCGCCAACCACACATTCCAGTTCTAATGGTTCAATCAAATCCAACTCAAACACAACAAGTGAAGCACCATCTACTTTGATGAATTTCACTAACGCCATTGATCCAAATTTGCAAAACTATCAACACTCAACCTTTTTTGAACAACAGCTGACCGCATTTGAACTTTGGTTGAAGTACGGATCTTCTGCAAGACAACCACCAGAACAGCTACCAATTGTCCTACAAGTTCTCCTGTCTCAGGTGCACCGTGTTAGGGCGCTTGTTCTACTTTCTCAATTTTTGGATCTTGGTCCATGGGCGGTCTATCTTGCATTGTCTATTGGTATATTTCCCTATGTTCTTAAGTTGTTACAAAGTCCAGCTCCGGATCTGAAGCCTGTGTTGGTCTTCATTTGGGCACGTATCATGGCTGTTGACTATAAGAACACTCAGCAAGAATTGGTTAAAGACAAAGGTTTTAATTACTTTCTCCAGATGTTGAATCCTAAGGATATCACAAATAACACGAATAATGACCACAAGGCTCTGTGTGCTTTGATTCTCAGTCTTTTTGTTAGAGGATTCAAGAATGGCCAAAAATTATGCTTCACACCAGACTTGGTTGCTAAACTGCTACAATACATCGAGACTTCTGATAATCCGTTGTTACGCCAGTGGTGTGCTCTTTTACTATCACAGCTTTGGGATAAGAGTTATGAAACTAAGTGGGTGTGTCAGAAAGAAGGATTCCTAGAGAGATTGTTCAAGCAGGTGAACGACCCGATTCCTGAAGTCAGAGCATCTGTGGTTTTGGCCTTGATGACCTTCTTACCAGATGATGGTGATGAGGAGGAAATTAAAGATGAAACAAATGTGATCATGACGGTATTGTCCTTGGCTAACGACGCTAGTCCTCTTGTGAGAAAAGAAGTCATTATTTGTTTGTCGAAAGTAGTAAACAGGCATATCAACAACTTCATTGTTCTTGCCTTCAATGAGCTCTATTCTGAACTTGCAACAGTCACAGATGTGGCCAATGACAATAAACAATCTGTTGGATATGGATCAATCTATCACATCATATTCAAGACATTATTACTATCTTCCTGTGATGGTCATATTCAGTTGAAAACTTTCGCTGAGAAGGTAATTGACTTCATCTTACTGAAAGTTAAAGAGTCCCCATTAGGAGAGGCTGTCAAAGAAATGGAAACTGTTTTATTACAAAGCTCAAACAACTCAACTAGTCTTAGTACCATCACTCAACAGCTACCGAAACCAATCAAGCTGACTGGCAACCAACAGAGATCAGTTACTGTCGGTGATAAACGTAAGGGTGTTAAAGAGCATAGCTCGCCTGGAATCTCGCTTCTGAGAAGAAGTTTATCATTCTCCAGTCTTCTCAAGTCATTTGGCTGGTCGGCTAATGATGAGAACTCATCAACAAATGAGACAAAGGTTTCAAATCATAACATCTTCATGAATGATGGTGTTATTGTTCAACCCAAGACTTCCAGATTCGATTCTAAGGTGGCGGAAGAGGAATTCCCTGAGCTCCCACTCACCTCAACTTTCTTCGAGTACAGTGTTGAGTACTTCCAAGAACCTCAAATGCATAAACATGAAGTTGATGAACCTGGTTCATTAGAATACACACAACGTATCTGGAGACGTAACAGAAATGAAAGTATCATTAACGAAACTCAGCCACAGAAGAATCTTTCCTTGCGTGGTGACTGGAAGACAAACATTGCGATATTGAACAACAAAACGCAACCGAAGTTAATCAAATTTTCCCAGTTCGAGAATTATTTGATCACATCTGATGATCGTGATAACATCACCACCTTCGATTGGGAGGAATCTCAACAGCTATCGAGATTCTCGAATAGCAATCCATTTGGTACGAAAATCACAGACTTAAAATTGATCAATGAAGATGACCTGCCCTTGTTGTTCACTGGATCGTCTGATGGTATTGTCAAGTTGTATAAAGACTTCCACAATTCAGAAGCAGTATCGCTCGTTACCTCCTGGAGGGCTTTGACCGATTTGTTGCTGACCCCAAGATCCACCGGTCTCTTGATGGAATGGCAACAGAGCCGAGGCAGTCTCTTAGCCACTGGAGATGTCAAAATTATCCGCATTTGGGATGCTCCTCGTGAACTGTGTCTCGTTGATATTCCAGCCCGTTCCTCAAGTGCTATCACATCTTTAACTTCTGATCAAGTTGCTGGTAATATATTTGTTGCTGGTTTCGGTGACGGTACTATCAGAGTCTATGATCGTCGTTTGGATGCCCGTGATTCGATGGTGAAGTTGTGGCGTAACAAGGGCGATCGCTCATGGATCAGCAACATCCATATGCAGAGAGGTGGCTATCGTGAACTTGTCAGCGGTTCGACGAATTCTATGGTGAACTTGTGGGACATTCGTCTCGATGAACCAGTTGTCTCATTCAAGGGCCATGAGAAGACCATGACAAGTGTACAAGTTCATGAACATGCACCAATCATTGCCACAGGATCCAGAATGGTTCGTCTCTGGACCACATCTGGAGATCTGATTTCCAGTTTTAAGAATTCGAATGGGTTTGCCAGTCTGCAGAACAGGACTCCATATCTCAGCTCATTGGCATTGCATCCCCATAGAATGATGCTTGCTGCAAGCAACCAGCATGACCCATACATCAGTATCTACAAGTGTACTGAAACGCATCAGGAGTGATGAATGAGCATATTATCATTATATCTTAATTAACGTTTGCTTTTGCACGCATCTTTGTCTTTATCGTGTTGTAAATATTGCGGTTCTGTGCGAACGTGACACAAAGAGCATTTGACCTACCACAGTAAAAATCTCAATGAGTGTATTTGATGCAGCTCCTCATGCTTGATGTCTACGTAGTTGAATGCGCCTCAAATTCCTGATTTTTTACTATTTTTGCTATGTCTTCTGCACCTCAGCTTTCTGATGAGACTGAGCAACAAGGCTATGATTTGCCATCAATTTCAAGATCAACACCAGCAGAGATCCCAATCCCTGGACCTGATCGAGTGACGAGTGCTTCCTTGAGAAATGGCATCGTTCATATTGCAGTGAACCCTATCGGTCCACCTCTGGTTTCAATTAAAGCAATCAGTCTTTCCGTTGTCGACAATGAAGCAACAGTTCGTCATTTGAAGGTAATTCAAGGTCAGATTGGTCCAAGACAGACCATAATACTTGATCCACCAACACAGCCACGTACATGCTGGAATCTCACCGCTGATATTATTAAGAATGCTACATGGGACCGGAGGGAAGGAAGACCTCATTGAGATATTTTTGCATTGCGGTAGGGATATATGCTAATGACGAACGTTTAAGCGAATGCCACTCTCTTCTTCTTGGGTTTCTCCTCTTCCAAGCCTTGATCTGTAGCCTTCTTCAGAATCTTTGCTCTTTTTCTTCTATCATTCCTAGCCTTTGAAGCCTTGTTCTTAATTTCATCCTTTTTATCTTCTAGCTTATTCTTCTTGTCTTGTTCCTTCTTCTCCATCTCTTGACGCTTTAACTCTCTCAGTTCTTCAAGCTTTGTGGCCTTTTCGAGCTTGGACATGTCACGCTTCTCATCTTTGATGATAATCTCTGAGATGATTCTGTTAATCTGGGTCTGGTCCTCTGGGTCCTCATTAACAAATTTCTTGCCCTTTTTACCTCTTGGGCGTTTCACACCTGGCATGATAGCTCTGTTCAAAACTGGAAGGTCCAAATCTTTCTCGTCATAGATCTTTTTGGTATTTTTCTTACCATATAACCGTATTAAAGCCTGTTCTTTCTTCACAGTTGCCTTACTCGGTTTTCTTACCTTTGACTTTTCTGTCTGGTTTGACTGGATTGCCAGTCTGTTCTGTGCCTGCTTATCCCTAAACACCTCTGATTGAACCTCACGCGTGCCGTTCTGCTTAGCAGAACGTTTGGCTGTCTTGGACTGTCTTGGAGCCATTTCTTAGATATCTTATTCTGTTTTCTGAAAAGCCCAAAAGACGGTGTTTTGAAAAGATTTAAAGAGTTTTATGTCCCGCTTCCCGATACGAATTTTTTCAATCGAGCTCATCGGTTTACGTAAGCAGTTTACATAAGTAGATAATCATAACCTTAAACTTTACTTCGTGATCAATTTATACATGTAGGACCTAACTCTAATGGGTCTTCTCTTCCACTAGAGCGTTGAATCTCTTAATTGCGGGAAACCCCTCTAGAATATTGGAGAGATACCACTCCAGTTTGTAGTCGATTGGCACTCTAAACTTGTCGAGCTTTGGCTTCATGACGAACAAAGCTTCAGCAGCATGGATGCCCACCGTGATATAAGTGATGTTCCAGGCATTCTTCAGAAGCCACGAGACGGCTCCGCGGCCTAGAAAGTTTGTGACTGTAGAGTTTGTGAGAATCTCAGGGACGGCAATGGTAGCCAATGGAAGGTAAATGAGGCCAATGAGAGCCCAGTTGAATACACCAGGAGGTGTATAACCGGTAATTTGGTAGGGAGAGTAGCCTCTCTTTTCAGCAGCATACTTGGCCATCTCGACGAGTCTGGAGCGAGCCTCTTTCAAGTCCTCCATTGGAGGTTCAAACGGGATGACTTTCTCGATCGGGAACTCCAAATCTTCGTGCTCAAAAGTGATCGACATATGGTTGAGGGTTATTTCTGTCATCTTGATATTTTGCACCTTGGAATCGAGCTTGACCCTGCCGTAGACAACCAGGTAGTCTTCGATGGAGACCCTATGGTCCTTGTTCATGTGCGAAAGGATTCTGACTTCAGCCATTTGCTTTGCTGTTCTTGCTCTTCTAAGTTGTTGATAAACATAAGATAACAAGGAGTTCTGGTGTGAGGATATAATAGTGAAAACGATAGACCGAAAACACCCAGTGTTGTGCATACCGTATTGAACGTCATGGGATTTTATAGCGTCAATAGAACGGTTGACTAGAGCCTAAACCTCATGGGCCAGTGAGTATCTTCTATATACATCGAGTAATATACTGCAGAAATATCTATTCCGTTACCTCCTTCTACTTTTATTCCCTGTTTAGGAAGAAGATTCGTTCGTGTATCTGCGGTAGTGGTCATATGTCTGTGTTGACATTTTCGCACGAAAATGTCCTTAAAATGGGACAGGAATAACAATGGAACAAGCAAATAGTTCATTGGATGGGAAGTGGTAGCGGATAAAATTATCATTATTCTCTATTGACACACACTGTTCTGAGATCATTATTACGTACTTATCCCTAGAGAGTTTTATTGTAAAACTTGGTCCTGTTTATGTTTTCCCGAATTTGGGGCGCGTCGCGTAAAATTTCTGGGAAGAACCACAAAACTTTCAACGAAGAGGGAACACAGTAAGGGGACCTGGAAACAGAGGGCTATTTCAACCACTTTTCTACACAATTACACACACCTACACACACTCATTCACGCAGCTACGCAATCTGGAAGCTATACCCACTATATTCCTCACATACTTTTCCTTCTCCATCCTTTTTTCTCCCCCATGTCTGCAGAGAACACGCAACAGCACACCGTCCAGGACGAGAACGTCGTATCGAGACGCGTCAAGACAACTGCCATCACCTCCAGGAGACCAGCTTTGTCCAATGTTACAAACACTTCTTCCGTTCAGGCCATTCATCAGGCGCCTAGAGCTCAGACTATCAGAGGCTCTGGTGCAGAAGAGACGACTACAAACAGGTTGAAGAGAAGCGCTCCAGAGTCCGCATCTGATGATTTACAGCAGCTTAAGAGGACCAGGATTGAAGAAGAAGGACAGAAAGATCAAGTGCCAGATCTTGACGCAGAGGATGCCGATGACCCTTTGATGGTCAGCGAATACGTTGGTGAGATCTTCGAGTACTTGTTCACGTTGGAGAACACTACGCTCCCAAAGGACTATTTCTCACTCCAGACTGATATCAAGCCAAGGATGAGATCCATATTGGTGGATTGGCTTGTAGAAGTTCATCTCAGGTTCAGATTGACGCCAGAGACATTGTTCCTTGCAATCAACCTCATGGACCGCTTCCTTACTGAGAGTGCCGTGGAGGTAGAAAAGCTACAATTATTAGCCACGGGCTGTCTCTTTATTGCCGCGAAATATGAAGAGGTTTGGAGTCCGAGCGTCAAAAATTACTCCTATGTCACAGATGGTGGTTCTACAGAGGAAGAGATACTTCAAGCTGAAAGATTTATCCTCACAGCTTTGAACTTCAACTTGAGTTATCCAAATCCAATGAACTTCCTTCGTCGTATTTCAAAAGCTGATAACTATGACATTGAGACCAGAACTATGGCCAAATATCTCTTGGAGATCACTGTCATTGACTACAAATTCCTTGGAATGAAGCCATCGTTATGTGCCGCGGCTGCTATGTATGTCTCGAGAAGGCTCTTGGGCAGACCCGAATGGGATGCCACTTTAACTAAATACGCTGGAGGTTATACTCTGGACCAAATGAAGCATGCTGTCGAGCTCATGGTTGACTACATAAGAGCGCCAGTGGTCCATGAAGAATTCTTTAAGAAATATGCATCCAAGAAGTACATGAAGGCAAGTATCCTTGCCAGACAATGGGTAAAGAAGCTTGACCAAGATGGAGTCGAGTGGATATAGATAGACAGAGATTCACTGGCATTTCATTGCTGTTTTACCCGCATTTCCTTCCTATTCACGCATTTCACGAGAAGATTGTTTCTCTATGTATATTAATGTTTAATGATGATGATACCTGCATGCAAGCTAGGGATTTTGTAGAATAAAGGTCGGATTTATTTGACATCGAGCTTGAATAAGCCGTCTATATAGGTATCCATGTCAGTCGTTTCCGGTTTGGCAATATAGAATGGTTCCAGCATGTGGCACATCAACGTGATTTCCTGCCATTCTCTGTTTGAGAAAGCCAATCAACACCTTGACGCACAGCTTCTCCAAATACTGCTGAAGACCCCAATTCCCGCAACTGACTCCAGATTCCTTCACTTGCTTTGCTCTAGACTGATTTCAGTTAACCACTTAATGCTTGTCTAAAACCAAGAAACCACACCAATAGTTCAAGGGCGAAGTTCTGTCTTGTAACAACCTCGTCAGGGAGCATTGTCAATGGAATTTTACAGCGTTGACAGAATTTTTGAACTTGCCTCTGTAATAATCTGATAATCTGATTATGGACGGTACCTTGCGAACCTTGGATAGGATATCATTGAAGTCCACATATTCGTTCAATAGTGTAGTGGAGAGTAAATGCAAAATATGAGATAAACAATGGAACCATGTATCTGCATCGAACAGAACAGAAAGTTCTCGCATAGCATCCCCACCTTTCTCAGTTCGATAATTTCTGTATAGATTGCCCAATTCAGGCATCATGCTAATATTGTTTGATGCTTCATCATTCGTTATATCAGTGAGCTTTGATGTGATTTCATACTCTTCAAGAAAAGCAAAAATTGCCCTAGCAATGCTCTGAGCTATATTCTGAGAGCCAAACTCACAAAAAAAGAGCAGTACTTCACGGTATGCAAAAGGCTTATTGATAAATACTCCTATCAAGCTGATAGAGTGCTTCATTCTTGCTTCGACTTTGCCAAAGGTCTACCTGCAAATGAATAAAAACGAATTGATCTGATGACAGCATTTCTATGACTTCAGTCTCAAAAATCGCGCCTTCCTCTTGAAGCTTATTAGACAATGTTGTACGGCTCTTAAATGGAAGAGAGATAGCATTGACAAGATAGGTATTCTCAAAATCTTTGTTCTCAATCATTTTGAGTGAAATGGGGTCGTTTCCAGAGATTGGTAATAATGATGTGGTGAATTTTGCCTTTCTTGAGTCATGATTTCTTCAAAATATCGATGATGCTGTCCTTGGAGACTCTGCCAAGGGCTCTCCACGAGAATGCGACCCTTCGAGATCTTCCTTTCTAAGACAACACTTTGTCAAAGGGTGCTTCCTAATATTTCTATTGGATGTATTTCTTTTATGATCTGCTGTTGAATACTTGAACTTTCCAACGTTGCATTTTGATAGGTAGTTAATCTCTTCTTCACCATTTCTGTCCACGTAAGAAGTCATCAATGGCGTAATATCAAAGAAAGACGAAAAAAGGAGGCTGACCTGGGCCGATGTGGTTGCGCTCCAAATTAGCAGATCTTGGTATAGAAACTTTCTTAATTTCAATAACTTCCTTTGCGATTGCGTCAGGCTCTTCCTCCTGATCTTCACAGTCGGTTGGGTTAGCTTCTGGTTCATGCTCAAGATCATCTTCAGATTCCTCTGCCGTGAAAGTATTAGCTGAGACCTCGACCGTCATAGGTCTCTTGGCCATTGATGGATACTCTGTATCAGATTCTCTGTTTCTGTATTTGAGCCTCCCTTTATAGCTTTGTAGTCATACTGTTGTCTCTGTCTCCTGGACTTTTGATGGTGTCCGAGCCTCAGCATCTATGGCCTTGGTTGGACCATCGCGGATCACGGATTAGCCTTTTAAGGTGATCCGGCCCAACTCTAGTGACCTCTTGTTAATGGGTTCTTAATTCGTCCTTCTGCCGAATGGCGCTCTTCGGCAGCCCACATCCGGCTTTGTGTCAAACCTTAAACACAACACAGCTGCCTGCCTAAACGTCAGCAATTCAAGACAAGCGACTAGAACATCAATTATAACTCAACTTCTTCACTCATATCCACTTTAACCAAGAGTATCAGTGTATAACCATCATGTCAGATCCATCTGAGAGAACCGTGAGTGAACTTGTCAGACGCTCCAATGGACTCTTGCTAATATTTCCACAGTATAACGACGAAACTGAACATCCACAAGAGCACCTAGTTGCTGATTAGGACATCAATCCAGATGAATTTGAAGCTGTTTCAAATCTTAGTGATTTGTCAATGAATGGATCTGCTGATCTCGAAGCACCCAATAGGACTTTGAGCGAAACTGAATCAAGAATCAACAGGCTTGACGGCAAGTTATTAGCTGGCGAAGAAAAGCTCAAATCTCTTGAGGGAAAGCAGTTAGCTAGCGATAAAAGGATTAAATCTCTTCAGGTAAAATTATCAGCTTGTGAAGAGAAGGTTAAAGCGCTCGAGGCAAGAACGGAAAAAAGATGGGTTAACATCTTTCCAAATTATGTTATGGTACTTTTGACTTTGGGTATTGCTGTATTCACAGGGGTGCTGATGTGGTACCTGTCAAAAGGTCCCACTGATAAGACATTGACGGGAACAGAAGAGGTAATCAGGAATGGGTTCAAAACTTTGAATGATTATCTGTCATTTTATCTGAGCATTGTTAAGGACAGAACAAGAGAGGGAACGAGGACCTTAGTTGGATCTTTAACACAAGTACCGAAAAGCCTCGAAGAGCTTCCACAATGTTCCAGTGACGAGTAACTATGATTGGCCGACCTTGGGCGGCTTTTTAATTGATCTTGAGCTTACTTTCTTGGTGCATACCCCATAAATTTAGCTATGGTGATGCTGCAATGAATTACCTTTCGGATGGACGTTGAGGTTTTGTGATACGTATTCAAGTGTGCTAATACACTCAACCCTTTAATATTTTCCAAATCGTGTAATAGACTTCAAAAAAGTCTGATATCTTCGTACCTTTCTATTATTGCGATTATCTACGATCCAAAAGGTGTAACGCATTCTTGCAGATAAAAACATGATCCTGGGAACAATGGATAATCAGGTCACCGTATTCATGTTTAAAGTCCGGTTCTAACACATATCGCATATTGATCCAAATAAGAGGGAAATGGATTCCATCTCTTATTAACCAGAGGAAGAAATAAAGTCGCCATTCGAAGTTCTTCTATGCAATGTAACGCTCATTCCTCATTCTGCACTCCCTTCTAGCTTCATTGAGGTACAGTAACAGTTTAGTAACGCTGTTATGTAATATGTATAGAGTATTGCAATTTGCTCAATATTATACAGTATCTTGAGCATCGTGATGGTGTTAGATTGTCTGGAAATATATTCTCAAACCTCAAAGTCAATTTCGAATTTCATCATACGTGGTTTCAAAAGAATTCTTCTCATGCAGCCATGTCTTCATTCCTGGACTTCTCCCAAGACAAAGTTCAGGTGAAGCAAACTTGATGTCATTTTGACTTGTGAAAAGATTTCACGCAATAGCAGACTGCAGTGCATGGTTCTGGATCCGTCAATGTGCCTCTATAGTTTCTATAGTATCTACTTTAAGGGGAGCGCCAGTATCCAAAGAAGAGTTCCTCTTGAGAAGATGGCAGCGGACTTAGACACCGATAGACGCCCTATCCTCGAGGTGGAAAGATCTGAAACATGGCTAACGGAACTACCATTGGAGCTCCAGGTCCATCTGATGACCTTTCTGGACGTGGAATCTCTTGGATTCTTTATCACCGTATTGGACATGGACTTGGCTGGGATTGTACAAGATGTGTCGAACAACGGTGTCCAGAAAAAAAATGAAAGGCGAACGGTGACGCTGCGTCAATTTGATAATGGTGCAAACAAGTCCATAATAAACATTGTCTATATGGATGGAACGTACATTTCTGAGTTGAACAGGACGATCACGTTACACAAACCTTCACGATTAATCAACCATATTGTCATCACATACTTTGACAATTCGCGTGAGTATAAACGTCACTCACACACTTCTCTGGGAGAATTCATCAGATCAATGAATCGAAGAACTAGAATATTGATAAAAGATTCGAAATATGTGGGATTGAAACGCTTGGTATTTGATGTCTCAAGAATTTCCTTCAAAAATGTGAGAACACTGGAATTCGAAGACTGTACTGCTCAAGAAAAATCGCTAATGCGGTGCACAGATATTGGCAAAATTCGGTTATGGAACTGTTCGGCGTTCATGGAAGACTCCATTGATTATGACTGCCACTCAATTAATGACCTCATTGTGAAGAAAAAACGGAGGTTTAGTTTAAAGAACAGGAGAATCAATATTCCAAGGGCTGAGATTGGAACGCTGTCTGAAGCAAATGGTATTACCTTCAATGGTGAGCATCTTACTTTTTCCATGTGTGATTGTGATGACTCTCGTTCCCAGATAGTAGGTCTTTATGCTCCAAGACTTCAGTCTTTGAAGATCAAAATTTCAGGATCATTACCAAAGATCAACGATATCTTTGTCCCAATGCTGAAAAAGGTAGAGATTGGTCAGTATAAAGTTCTAGAACCTACATATGGTTTCTCTGAATCAGAGTACTCCATGCTTGAACACATAGAGAAACTGACAATCTACTCGCACACTGATCTGTTGTTCAGAGCAAACTTAAACAACTTGAGAGAGCTTTATACGAATGTCAGCAAATACCACCCAGATACGCAACTCCAATTCCCATTCTTGAGGTGCCTACAACTAACTCTCTATGGAACAAAAGTACCTGTGATCAAAGCCGATAACTTGGAGTGCTTCACCATTGAATGTCTCAATAGTGAATTTGAAGCCAGCACGTTGACTCGAAGTTTGAAATTGTACCCGAAGTTAACCAGGTTTTCATTTATCAACGTACATTTGGGCGAATTCGACATTACAGATGCTCTAAGATCAATTGCAGATAGATTGGTATTTCTTGAGATCTGTAAAGTTGAGTGCTTGATTCATTTTAACAACAATGGAGTTCCTCTGTCATTCCCCAATTTGAACTCTTTGATGATTGGTGATAAAGAGTCAAACAACTTTAATCTCACAATTCATGCCCCTAAGCTCTCATATATAAGGATCATGATGGGAAAACACGAGCCGAATTTACACATTCATGATTTCACAATGTTATCGAAGCTAGAGGTTTACGCCACTGATGTTTCAATTCATCTGAAGAAAGTGCCTAATCTAAAGAGGCTCGTGTGTCTATACAGGCTGAAGCTATTGAAAGCCGATGACCTACTAGCACTGGAACTCTTAGAATACTCTGAAACTCCAGGCGTAGGCCAAGTTGTGCAAGTGAAGAATATGAATGCTGATGTCAAGCGTAACGTATTTGGATGCTTCCCCGTGAGACCAAGGTGGCGTGAACAATTACGATTCTATGACTCTGATCACCATACATTCTGAGAGAAGCTTTGCCCTTGAAATATGTATGTAGTATGTACGATACTGCGTATAGTGTATCATTGCCAAAATAGAGAGAACGTTATTTTTTGCTTTCAGTCCTGATGGCCATTGGCTACCATGTTCAGTAACACCCCAGTGATAGCTCATAAAACATACACCATAGGTACAGAGTCCATGGTTTATCATCAGAGCTCCATGTGCTTCCTAGTATCATATTAGACCTGCTATCGGATGCCCAATCCATCCGCGTGCGCATCCGAGAATCAGTTACGGATGTCAAACGGATGGCTAATGAGCTATCCATCCGCAAATTATATAAACGTTCATTTAAATACGCAGTAATATATTCTATATGATACAATGAATCGTCTTGTTAAATTTTTTTGAGAGAATAAAGCAATTCCTGTCAGTATTGGAGGATTTTTAGATATTTTTGAACATTCTACTGGAAGGGCATCTGCAAAATACCTCAAGAAATGAATGTAGTAAGATGGTGAACTATAAATCTTCAATAAGCTTTAACACAATACTGATCCTAGAAGAAAGATTTTGCTACAAAATCAGGTTTAAATATACATATAATAACTCCAACAAATGGTTGATTAATGATTAATCAAATATTGTGATGCTCGACAAATCTCCTTTCAACTCGGACACTATTCTCTTGTGGACCTTCAGGAACATCAGTGTGGCCAATGTTTCGGATCCAACGAGTGAAAAAGAAAGAGAGTCGCAACACTTGATAATGGTGAGGTTCCTGGACATTGGTGTGAGAAATGAGCCTTTCTGATCGCCTTACGCGTAGCAGAAAATGATTACCTATTTAGGAAATATTACTACATTTGGAGTGGTTCCGAGCCCTTTCACACACATCCTTAATCTACGGATGTCTATAGTTCCTCATCCGTGATTAATTGCGGATGTCACATTTGGTGACATCCGTTGC
Source organism: Williopsis subsufficiens (assembly GCA_017948575.1). Lineage (NCBI taxonomy): Eukaryota > Fungi > Ascomycota > Saccharomycetes > Phaffomycetales > Wickerhamomycetaceae > Williopsis > Williopsis subsufficiens. Next base: position 233,601 of record JACVEX010000135.1, read on the forward strand.
AGGTTTACTCAGGGTTGACGAGATAATGCGACACACTCTCCTTTAATATTAGAGAAGTGAAAACTTCCTACTTAGGAATGGTTATCAGCGATGCTCGGATGATGGATCAGCCTTTTAAGGTGATCCGGTCCAACTCTAGAATAAATCAGGTGTCCTGCTGCATATTCGATGTTTTATTCCATTAATTCCTATTACGTGGTTTGGGACATTCTATTTAATGAGATTCCTGTCTATTGAATTTTAAAAAAGAAATGAAAGGGAACTCAAAAGAATGAAGAAACAGACCCGTCTTTATGCGGATGAGAGAAATCTTCGCAAGTTGATACATGCAGGAACTTTTGCTCCGCAAGCTATCAGGACACCGCCCTCATAGAGACATTTACTGATGTGTCGAATGACTTCGGCAATTACAGTTCCTATTTGCAGCTCAGGATCCATCATCTAAGCAGACATGTAACGGATGTCCCAATCGTGACATCCGTTATAAGCCTATCATAATTGGCCTTCACCGAACAACTAGCTAATTTGATTCCAATCTTGATTAAATGCTCTCTTCTGGAGTTGCCGTAACATATGCGAGGTTGAGCTCTATGTGATATACAAAGTATCACAGGGTATCCCAGGATGGTGACTATGATTGTGATTTGTACAGGTGTGTGAGGTGGCGAAATTTTAGTCCACCATTATCTCCTGGACTTTGGAATTCAAAGAATGCAATTTGGTATTCTGAGCTATACCGAAACTGCGCAATTCTGAAACTGTTTGGCTTAATCCTTATCCTCTTTATGATTGGAGATACCAAAAGATACAACTAGATACAACCAGATACAGTTTCCCAAACTGATATTTCTCGGTTTTCAAATTTCTACGATACTGAGCGAGGTTAGCGGCATTGAGTCCTCCTGTACTCTAAGTATTTTTGACTTGTCGCGATTGAAATATCATACTTATCACTCAACTTATGACCTATAATTCATCCATGCCCTTGTTATATAGGCCAACGTATTCACAACCATCCCTGCTCCTAGCCAGAAACTATTATTGAAAAAAGAGAACTCTATGAGTCTATCGTACAAAAAGAGGGTTGGAACGATAGAAAGTAGAAGAAACATAGTGTTGGTCCTGATGGTAAGACTTTTCAAGTTATTGGCTTTGATGAATGGAACACAATACGCAGTATCTGTTAGATTAACTTCAAGTATCTCTAACACAGGAAATAGTCTTTGGTTGGGTGGTATATAGAAAGATATTGTCAGATTGAGCCTTTTCAGTTTATGAAAATCGATCAGGTACAATGGAGCACGAAAATTGGATAGAGTCAGTTCACTTATATTTTGGAAGGAAATAAAATGCTCTCTGGCGAACAAGTTAAAGGGAAATATCTGTTTACCAGGAACGAGCACTGAGAGTCTCTTGATGTTTGGTGCGTGTAAGTTGAAAATTGAAGGATAAGTGTCTTTCAATACCAAAGTTAAACTGTTTAGATTGGGGGCGTGGATCTCATTTATGTGAAAGGTGGGATGCAAGACGCGAAATTCCATATCAGATCCATCAAAAGTGCTGCGGGCAAAGAAAAGACCCCCGGAGCATACCATTTTCTCAACGTTTATCGTCCTATATTCCAAAATCAGGGGATGTTCTAAATAGCATGTATAAAGAGTCTGTATCTCATTGGAATCCAATGGAATACGCTCCGCCAGCTCATTAGTGCAATTTTCCAAGTGTAAAGTACCGATATCTCCAATGTCAAGCTCTTCTCCTTTCTCGACTCCACAATCAGTAAAAGCAAGATAGGCAATCTCCGCAAATATTATTCGGCTGAGATCAATATCACTTTTGTGTAATAATACATACGTAGATTCCTCAACAGTAAAATGAGAATCTGGTAGTAGGTTGACCAGTTTCATGATTCTATCCTCTAGGCCTTGACGGTAATCCTCGAGAGAGGCGCCAAAGAAGCTGGAGAGACTGAAATGATTGATTGAACCGGATAGAAGTTTTGCCATTTCTGCAATCTCTGAGTATTTCCGTTGCTCCAATTCTTGCATATCGACAAGATTGATAAGGGATTTGTGTTCAGGGTGTTTTAAGTCTTCCAGCAAAACATTCTTCACTGCTGGGCTGTGACACTCTGGATGACTCCACGATTCTGGCTCAAGAACTATCTGTATCAACCCAATAAGAGGTCTGTTGAGCACGTGAGCCAGTGATTCAAGACCCCCGTAGTTGAGATGCATCATTATCTTGATAATCAGTTCCATTGGTAGTTCAAGAAGCCATCTGGAATTCCTTGGTGTAAGAGGCTGAGTTTTCATCTCCTCCTTCGTGGCTTTGGAAAACGATTCAAACAGATAAAATGAGAACAAATTGTGATTTATGACAGTGACAGCTGTTCCTCCTTATAAATTCCCGCTGTATGCCACCCGTAAATTAGATGCTGCAGCCAACACGGTTCGCGCCACATTAGCTGACTGATTGGTTTTGTGTAACCAGAAACTACAAAACAACAAATTCATACAGATTTACAAGTTACCAGCCCATTGCGTTGACTGGGAAAAACCACTAGACTGCCAATATGGGGAAAAAGCAAAAATTTAAAACCAACAAGAAATCGACGACTAAGATCAATCGTGTGAAAGGCCCTAAACCACACCAACCCCAACCCCAACACCAGTCCCAATAGCCGCCGGCTTCAGAATCCAAGAGCAAACTGTGGCAGAATGAGGATAATTGGTTTTTTCGCAGAGCAAGGACCACTAAATCAATCTTGTTGAATGACATATCTTATGAATCTGTCATCAATCTCTCAGGATTGCTTAGCGGACTGTATTTTGGTATTGGGTATGTCACATTTCTTCTAAACGATATTGAGGGGAGTACTCTTATTGAGAAGAGAAAGAACAATGAATTCGGCTTGAATATATCTGAATCCTGTCATTTTTTCGGTGAAAACATTGCAGTATTCCTATCGGTATACAGTATGGTATGGACCTTTTTGGTAATACTAAAGTTACCAATAAGTTTGAGGCCCACAAAAATTTCTTTAAACTACAGGAGACCAAACACTCAGCGTTTGAAAATCTTGACAATATCATCAACTTTTATGGCTCTGTATGCATCTGCATTTCCTGTTATGCTTTTAGTGAAGGACTTTGCTATTTCTATAACCACGAGGAGAAAAAGTACTGGTACTACTGGTAGAATTTCAATTTCAGAACTTGCAGGCTTCATGGCCTGGACGTTTCTCTTAGTTGTGACCATATTTTCCATCTTTGCCTTGCTGATTATCGTGACGACTGTGATAACAAACACGATTTTTCCCGGTCAAATGAAGATTCCTGATGAAGAGTCGGGTGGTAAAGCCAATAGTGAGAAACTACCTACTCATCATGATTTAGCACCTCCATTGAATTCTGTTGCCTCATTCCGTAGTTTAGGTGCAGGCCGAAGGCCAGATTCAGGTTCATGTTCAGATGCTGTTTCAAGAGATACGAGCACGTCTGTTAGAGATTCTGGGGTACAATCAAACGCCCTGACAGATCACGCGGGCAGCAGTCCTACAGTTTCACCAGTTATGAGCAACTCTGGAGGACCGATCCAAGACGTTTCAGGCCCAGAGACAACATCCGATCAACGTATTCCCGAGATTGAAAGTGTTTCCCAAACATAATACCTCCAATCTAAAGGGAGTGGGTCGATCACAAAGAGAAGAAAGACTGCTTAGAAGTTGGCTCCTTCTCTGTTGCAACAAAGGCATGGATTTTGTAAATGAGAAGATCGAGTTGCTGGTTACTCAAGGTTGTACTAGACATACGATCATAACAAGAGGCTCATAGCTTTACCATAATAGAAGAACTAATAATGCATGAAATGATAATGACATCTGCTCTTCAATCATTGTGAGTACCGATGGCAAGTGAACGTGGAATAGTTTCAGAGTTCAAGTGTCAGGATCACCGCCTTTCGAAGAACAATTATTAACGTTTGTGTGGGGCTGATCTATCTCTAATCCTCAAGTTTGTATCACCTCAAAGTCAAAGAGCTCTTATCTGCTCATCCAACTCTTTATCATAGCCACAGCCAAAGTAAAACAAGTCGACGACAGAAGGATGGTCTATGGCCATCTAAGATCTTCGCTTCCTGGACAAGGGTCGACGCCGCTCTTGAAAAAGCATGTAGTAATCCAGAGTTAGCATACTCTACTGGACCTTTACGTTGTCAAATCTGAAAATTGCGAAAAAAGGGCTCGGAAGACCTTTTATGGCACTGGAGTTATTGGAGCCTTGGCAAGAGTTTTATACAAGACGGAGAAGTCTAAGGAGAGAATTGAACAGCTAAAGATCGTTGAACATTGAATTTATTTAACATAAACTATCTAGGGTGGTATTCGAATAAGGGTGAAGCACCTCATCTGACATTCGATTCGAATATTCAATCGAACTTGGAACTTTGTGATCAATTATATATTAACTATCCCAATTAGAAGATTATGCTGTCGTGGTGTGACACTTGGATCTCGTATGAAACCAGAATATATATAGAGAGTTTCTAATCATTCTCACTGCTGCTGTGTGACGTAAATATTAATTTATTGCATTCAATGATTAATAAAACTACCCATTATGTTCTTGTGAGCAGTAATCGAACTTCAAAGGTGGTTAAGGGACTGGAGAAGACCGAGTTGACATCTACATTAGTGCCAAGACCATCCAATATGGAAAAGGTTATGTTGACTTATTTCACTATGATTGTCGTCTTTGAAAGTCATCTCGATGAAGAAGTTGAAGATCACACCTCAACAATGTAGGGGCTTAAGCTTATGAGTTTGAACAACGGAAAACTTCCAGAGTCGGTGAGAACTGCACTTGAAGCAGGAAAAAGAAAACTTCTGAAATACTATGACTTTGCGGACACCAACAACTTGAGCTATGTGGCTTGTTTCTTGATCCTAAAGTGAAGGCTGATGTGCTGAAGGTCAACCTCAACGCACACTCCGTAAGCATGATCATCGAATAGACGAAGGAATTGCTTGAACTGTAAAGCGCTTCTCTCCCTAGTTCTGAAGTAGTTGAGATCCCAAGAACCATTATTTCTCCAAAGACCAAGAAGATGAAGTTATCGGCCAGGTTCTTATCCAAGCAGTCCAAGCAGTTGGTCATGATGTACCTCGCTGAACCAAGACTGCCAGCAGACGCAGATGTGAATTGTTGTCCTTCTGGAAATCCAAGAAAGCCACTTATCCTAAGCTGGCCGACACGGCCAGGACCTTCCTAGTAGTTCCAGCTACGAGTGTGAGTACAGAAAGGAGGTTCAGTATTGCTAGGAGCATACTGAGCTTGAAAAGACACTCATTGGATCCTGAAGCATTGGCTACTCTGATGTCCTGAAGATCAATAGGAGAATAGTGCCCGAATTGAAAGCAGATTTGTCAAGCATCAACATATTTGATTAGTCAGTTAATCAACCATTTACTAGAGATAATTATATCTCATTTGTTAAGTATCCGTAATTCACCATTTTACTTTATTCATTTCCCAAGGTATTTTACAGACCCTTTCCTGTCGAAAGTCGTAAAATATCTAAAAACATTCCAATATTGACATAACTTGAATTAATCTCTTAAATTAATTAAAAAGAACGATTAATTATATTATATAGAATATCCTAAGGTGTATTTAAATTACACCATTATATGATTTGCGGATGTATTGGCTATCCAATCGCAGGTCTAATGCCTTGTTAGAGATGGGCACGGATAAGGTCAATCCGTGATCTGTATCCGCGGATAGCATCCACGGATTGGTTTGCTCAGATTCTCTGTATCCGTCATCGTTAAAGCTATCCATACGGATAGAGCTATAATGCTCGATATTACGTACAAGAGATGGATTACATTCATTATAATATCCCTTGACATCTTCTTAGAAGCAGATTCTGTTGGTTTACAGCTATAACTGGTATCTACTAAAGTGACATCTGCAATCTATTAGAGATGGGGAGGCTCTTTGACAGCAGCAGTCTGCTAAGATATAGAAGGTTTAACAAAAAAAAGTAATTAATGTTCCATATTCAGGCTTCGTTTCAGGTTCTCGGTAACCACCATGATGCTCTAAAATTCGAAAATATCAGTAACTGTTTTAGAAATATGGAATTCTAACTAATATGAGTGAGCCATTAGTGTCTGTAATGTTTCCCCAGCTATTCTTATTTCCCGAGAGAATTGCGAGATGTCGTTTCGGCTAAAAAGACCAAAAATTTTCCAATATTAACACAAAAAGCATGGATTAGATATCCCAGTGCAGATCCTTCTGTTCTTCTGTTATTATGGACAGGCCAGTATCATATATTCTGTTCGATATCTCTTGGACCAACTCCTGGTGCTATAGGCTTTTAGATTAAAACTTGTCAGAATTTAAGGTGATGGGCATAGCTCTCTAAAAAGACGTTGAAATCCCCCAATAGCAAATATCACCGTATTCGAACAGATGATACAATCCGTACGGATAATCCGCACGGATGACGGATTGAGGTAGGCTCTATCCGTGCCTATCTCTAATCACTGAATTCCAAATTGTGGTAGAGCTCCAAGCAATGACTTTTCCGAGATTAGAGGTAGAGTCTTCAACATGTGGCAGATCGCTGTGCATCACAAATACATGAAAATTCGCAGACACTCATTCCAACTGTCATAAATCGCCTTACACATCTTGTTGGACATCGCTGCGACCTAGGAAAATATGCAACCCTGGAAATACCATAGTACTCCATTTTGAATTTTCTCACTTGAAGTAGGAAGTGTTTAGATATGAGAGTGGCATCGCTGATACTATGTGTAAAATATAATGACAATGCCTCCAGCCTGGCAACGATGTTTCTTCAGTTATCTATCTTGCGCTCTGTACTTCAGACACCCAAAACAACTTTGCGACAAGCAAAGAAAAAAAAGACGAAAAGAATAAGCTATAAGAAGTTAAAACGAGGCGACCAATTGTAAGAGAAATATCTCAATCGAGGATACCATTTTTGTGCTTGATCATGTCCCAATCCTCTTAAGTTTCTACTGGAAGTGACAACCAATCTGATCAAATTCTTTGCTTTAATTCTAGGCACTAGGTTGGCATCCTCCATCAGAAAGATGTGGAGCGTTTCCAACCTTGGAAAGTCATTCTTCATTGGCCCCAAATTTGTATGCATATAGAGCGTCAAAGTCGAAAGATATTTGAGTTGTACCTTGTACAATGGCTCCCAATAAAAGCGAAGCTCTAAAACTTCGACCCGACATAGAAATTCATTGCTTTCATTATCCGCCTGTGTATCATCATTGAAGGCGGTTTGTGGATACCAATTCATTCTCCATTTAAGAATTTGAATAGTTTTCAAATTTGGGGCATAGAAGTCAACAAGAACAGACGGTGAATTATAGAATTCTATCTTGAGGTTAGAAAGCTGCGGTGCTCTTACTTTAGTGATTCTCAGCGGTCTCTGATCAGCCGAATCAGAAAATAGAGTGAGAACTGTTCCTTTGAATATTGAGTTTCCGAAATCCGAGCCTGAAATGATCAATTGCTCACAATTGATGTAAAGGTCGCTGAGAACTAAGTCTGCTATGGGCATAACATCTCTATTCTGATATTCCTTAGCGTGGTACTGTATAATCTTTCGAGAACACCCAAGAAGACGAAGAACTTTGACATCTGACATGGTGAGCTGCCGTGATCCTTCCCCAACTTTGCATTGGACAAGAATCAGTTCATTGATATTTTTGAAGCTCACTTGTGATACATCTCGAAATCTTACCCTCAGCAGATCTGAGTCGCTCACCTGAAATGAACCTGACCTTTTGCAGAATTTTGGGTATAGAAGCTGTTCAAGCACATTTGGCAAGAAGTTGAATTGGACAGTCATGTCGACTTTGACATTAGAGATAACGAAAGCATTGATTGACCCTCCCAGCCTTCTTGCCATTTTCTTCATATCTAGCATGCCCGGATTTTTGATGATGACGATGTTCATGAGGGACTTATTTCTCTTATGGTCCAGGTCTTTAAGGTTGACAGTTTGTAGCCTAAAACTCCTAGGAAAAATCGAAGGATTATCTTCAACATATTGAACCACACCGGTAAGGTCCATGCCCAGTACTGTTATGAGTGACTCCAAGTTCTCACACGAAAGGTAGGACATCACTTCAAGAAGAATTTCCAGTGGCAGCTTTTTGATCCAGAATATCCGTTTGATTGGTCGTGGTTCTTTCCCGATAAGAGAAAAAAATGATAGCATAATGAAGTACTGTGTTGTAATGAGGTCTAGAATAATAGCTTAGTAGTTACGTAGGTTCGAAGGTTGAAGAACGGAGAGAGAAATCACGGTGGTGGTTGAGAGAGAATAATTCATACAGCACCAATCCGAAGCCGAGACATATGTCCGTTTGTGGGGGCGCGGAGACGCAGGAACTCACACCGCTTACCGACTCACATTCTCAGTAAACGTCACTAGATTGAAAGATTAAAAAAATATCAAAGATTTATGAAGTTGAAGTCTACACTGCATGTTCCTTCGGATACCACGGCCCACCAAATCTGTTTAGGGGTTGGCTTCAATTTGAATTGTGAAGGTCAAGCTGAAAACACAGGCAACCGTTCGATTAGGTATGCCTCCACCATTTTTTGTAACTCTTTCCCATTCAGCAGTGCAACTGTAGTTTTTGTCCTACGATTAAATCTACTCCAAAGAAAGTCCAAACAATAACTAATGGGGTACGATAATAATAACCTAAACACCTAATAAAAGAAGCAGAGCACTTAATTAAAGAAGGAGATATGTTTAAGCGTCACCGTGTCTTCTTGCTCTATCTCGATCCGGTCCTTCGTCTCGAGTAAGCCTTTCTTGTCTTTCCTCATCATCAGAAGTCTCTTCCGTTAATTCAGCCCCTAAGTTATTCTTCAACTTCATGACTGCCTGCATAGCGACATGGAAGACTGATTTGACATCTTCGAAAAGTGACAGTGAGGTCAGCAACCATCTCAGCGAAATAAAGATTCCGAAGAATGAAATGTAACTAGTAGCGAAGAACCTAAGGAATCCAAGGCCACTTCCACTGTATGCCAAATACGCAAATAGGATTATTGACCAAACACCGTAAGCGCCAATGATAATGAAGATGCACTCATCCTGCTTGAACTTCAACCGAGATTGCTGAGGGTTTGGTGGTACACCGTTGAATAAAACAGTTCTGAGGACCTTACCTAGGAAGGATAAGTCATGTGGCGTAAGTTCGTTGGGAGACTCGAAGAGGCCATGGTAGTTGGCTGGGGCTTCTGCGTCTGCTGGATTTACAATGTCCGCCAATCTCATTGCATCTCTCACGAATGACTGCCATGAGTCTCCTTGCTGCAAAAGCTCCTCCATTTCAATCCTGGTATGCGCAGCGTATTTCTTGCTAACGGATGAAGCATTGTTGGATGAAGCATTGTTGGATGAAGCATTGTTGGATGAAGCATTGTTGGATGAAGTACAAAGTTTCATCCAATACTTATCTGGGTGAAATTTAGAGTAGCCACAAAAAGTAGGAAGTAAACCCCGTATTGTCTTTACCAGCTGCGAGGCATTCCGAGAACTCCGAATGAATGCGAACACTTCAGGTCAGAAATAATCAGAAAGTTCGAATCAAATCAGCTGGCAAGAATAAACGCAGATCTCACCCTGATGATTTTTAGGGGTGAGATGTCATAGCCCCTACGCTTATTCGATATTCGAATCGGAAATTCGATCGAATAATTATGTTTTTGCTTAACTATTGAATGATGTCTATTTTTCTTCAAAACACCTTGATAATATCAAAAATGGCAACGCAATGCTCCGAAGAATCGACTAATGTCACTTTAAGGTTCATACATTCCCTGAAGAATAAAATGCACATCATTATAACTTTCGAATAAAACCAGGGGGTTCGGTCTCGTATTCGATTTAGCTCGATTCGAATCGATTCGATCTCATCCGGCCTCTAGAAATAGCAATTCCTTTTAGAACATATTCATGTGTTCATGGGCTTCAAATTAGCTAGCCATAGTCAGAACCCCCCTGTGCCTCTTATTTGCCTCAAGGCTCTGCTCAGTAAATTCCTATCACCATTGTTCCTTTTCCACCACATTATCAGCATCAGCCATAAACCAACAAACACCGCCGCCCATACCCCGAATCTGAACTTGAAGCTTAAACTCTCAAATGGATATGACATTGCTGTTGCAATATAGGTAAATACCACTGTAGCCATGACCACAAGGGCTTCCAATGAGAGATCACGTTCTTCTGGCACCGCAACCGCAACCGCCTGCGGCCCTGGGAGAGCTTCTTGATCTTCAAGTACCTCTTGAACAACACCGTCTAGATGACCTGCCTGTGGCTCTTGGACAACGGGCGGACCACCAAGTGCCTCTCGGACAACCCCATCTGGATCACTCCCTGCCTCTTGGATAGCAACGTGTCGATCCCCGAATGCATCCTGAACAACGTTTGGATCAACCACTGCGCGTGAGGCAACCTCTGGATTTGTGGCAGAGACAACTTGTCTGCCCGATGTGGTTTCTTTCTTGCAATTCATTAAGAGTTTGGATAATGAGATGCTCATGATTCTCAAAGAAGACAGAAACTAGTATTAATCATGATTATTTTGTAGGAAGCGAGTGACACAATGACAGATAGAGAGACCGGATGCAAACACAAAGGCGGCTCAGCAGAGGATGGAATAATTAGAAGCACACTTTGAATGTTGCCCTCCAATAAGGTCTAGCATCTCGAAATGCATTCAGATTACGCTTTAGAAGTCTTTAGAGGTTTAGACTAACGCATCATCCTTCATATTGAGACCTGTCATATGTTACCTGGACTTCAATGATACAAAACTATGTCTAACAGCACATCCTGCTGGTGTCACTGAAACGAGAACGACAACAACAACAGCAAAAAACATTCCAAGCGACAGGACATGAAGGAAAATGCATATCGCTCCTCGTCTCTGTTCATGAGGGATTTAAGTTGAAAATATTCTCCTACTTTCTCAGGGCGACTACTGAGCAAAAAGGCTTTTCACTCATAACAACTCAAAACGGCTCTATACTTCGCAAAAATATAATATCAGACAAACTCTGAATCCTTTTAACGTTTCAAATACTTCTATATATTACCATCTTAGTTCCGATCATGGCCTTGTCTCAAAATGGACGCATTAGAATCCAGTCTCTTAGAAAGCCACTTAGTAACTCGAAGTTGCAATACTTGGACCAACTCTCAGCACCGAGATTACTTTATCATGAAAAGATCAATTTAACTAAAAAACCTCCCCCCAAGTTTACAGACCTCCCCATGGAGATACAGTTCAAAGTGATGTCTCATATGGATGGGGAATCTCTCGAAAAGCTTGTTACAGTAATGGATCTCGGCCTCTCTGGTGTGGTGCAATACGTTATGGATGGTACGGTGTCCAGAAAACCTGGTAGAATAAAGAAACTTCCGGCGCTGGCTGACCTTAAAAACAATCCTTCCATGATAAACATGGTATACATATCGTCGTTCGAGTCTCTCAATATCGATAAAGCCTTAGATTTGCTGTCACACGCCATCAATCGTGTCTATATATCAGGGCTGAAAATTACTTCCCGAGACCAACATCAAGATGTAACACAGCAGTTGACGAATTTCCTGAATAATTTGTCTTTTCATACGATGGTTACAGTATGTGATTGTACCGGGGTTATCGTCCAAGACGTTAAAGTTGATCCATCCAGACTCAAGTTCAAGAATCTGAGGTTTCTCGAATTGGAGAATTGCTATGTTGTTAAATCAGATGCCGCCTTTTTGGAGCTTCACTCAGTTGAAAGACTTTCTCTGGTGGACTGCAACAGAGATTTGTTAGAGATGATAGATTTCACACGGGGTCGTCCACAGTTTATCAAATTGGGCCAAATGCGTACACCTGGATTGTTTGATGAGGATATGGTATTGAGAGCGAAACATATAGATGTACAATGGCTCGATGTTGAACAGGTGCGGGGCGTGGAGGAGTTGAAGTTTGAAGGATTTTATCTCAATCTGCTGATGGCACAAGGTGAACAGAAAAAGATCATTAGCAATGTTCGAGCACCAAGATTGAGATCGATAGACATTATATGTACTGGAAGTATCCCATCGATAAAGAGGCTGTATTCCCCATTGCTGATTAGCGTGACTATCAAGGAAGGGAGAGCACCATTGATCAACGACTCAATTGAGCCTACAGAGTGGCTATTTCTTTCAGATATACGATTGCTGAAACTATGTTTCGTCACTGTGCATCTATACCACCTACGATTTGCGAAACTTGAAAAGCTAATCATCTATATTAAAGATAACATCAAAGATGTTCCGAATGATTTCCCGAAGTTAAAGACTCTGTGGGTCTACCTAGCAGCAGGAGCCAATAGGGCACCGAAGATTAGAGCAGACAAATTACTCCATTTGCGGATCTATTACACACGTAATGTTCACTTTGATGATTCATCATTGATTCCGACTCTTGAACAATACCCGAGATTGGATCACTTTTTACTAGATCAGAGGTGGATATGATAATTATTACAGATTCAAGTCTCACGTCTTCCAAGTAGAGTTTGGTACGGGTCTCGAGATGATCCGTGATCAGTGAGTGATTCGATGATCCGTACTCCGTAGGGTTACTAACTGTTAGTATGCAGTTAGTGAAGAGACTATCCAGTATCTATGGTAATACTGTGGTATTTACTCATGATCTATAATAATTCAGGACCACTTTCCTTCTTTGATGGAAGATTTCACTAGCTCTTATTCATATGTATGAACATCAATGTAGATATTGACTCGACAACGAGTTATTACGGTGGCTAACAATAACGGACATTGCTACACAGAGCGATCTCCCCGTTGTAGGGATGTAATCGAATAAAGGTGAGGCTTATTCGACATTCGGTTCGAATAATTTGTCGAATAATTACTGCTTTCACAGTTTATGGGTGTAGTAGAGAAAATTGAGAACTATGAACAAGTTAAACGGTACCATCCCCAGTATTAGACAAAGAATATTGATCCTGGGGATTTCAAATTTCAAATTGTATTCATTGCTTTGGAAAAGACTGTATCACCTAATTGACCATCTTTATCTTCGAAATAAAGCGGAACAGCAGAATCGTCTATGTGTTTCGTAATTTCGATGAGTTCTTCCACACACAACGGATCTACAACTCTGGTGTTGAACTGACTGCATATGAAACTCTCAGGCGCTCTTGCAGAAAACCGATGAAGCCAATGGCCAATAACATGTCGGGGGAGACTAAAGCTTCGTTTACAACCGGTGCTTGTAGCAGCAACAGCAAAAACAACACGCGCCACTCTTGCTAGCCGCGGAAATCTCTCAGACTCTCTCTTCCATTATTGTAGTGCATTGGAGCCCCGGAAGGATTTCTCTCTGTCTCCATCGACATACAGTTCCCATTCAGCATTGATAGAATCACGACTGTGACAAAAGTCCATCATTCTTTCATCACGAAATCCAAGATAATTCATTATACGGTTATTAAACCCATCTTCGATGGAACTATCCCCAGGCTACTGTGTTTCTTGATCTCCTGGGCGCATGCAAAAAACTTCACCAAATACCTATTCAAGAATCTCATCCATCTTCACTACTCATTCAAGCACATTTGTAAAATACTTATTATGGATCTCGCTGCAATAAAATAAATTGGATTGCATGATATTTCTTTTGTATCTTGAATCAAGTGCATTACATAGTTATATTGCATCCATACGATCAGCATTAAAGATGTACTTGTCCAACTTCCCACAGGCCATATTGACCGCTTTTCTCAGTCCTTCCGGTATAACAGAAATTGCACTCTTGATCCTGTGAAGTGCGAAAAAAACTTTCGTTTGTTCCACTGTTTCATATTCTTCTAAAAATCCTTGAGGAATTCATCAATATAGAAGAGAGCAATAAGAGCATCTGACCTCACACTTTGAGATTTGTTAAATCTACGGGTGAACTGGTAGAATGTTTCAAGAACACCATGCATCAAGATCACGAGATTCCATTCGCATTGAGATAGACATAAGTCAATGTTAGAAGCTAAACCTCTCCAAATGGCGCAGTTGAGTCAAGAGAGCGAAGCTGTTCTTTGATCTTCTCATTAGCATCAACATGGTTACCCCTTGAGAAATATTCAATGGATCTCTAAAGATTATACACCAATTCAAGAGTTCATAAGAATTGTTCCAGCGAGTCTGAACTTCACCTGGTGGTCTAGAAAATTTAATTTTCCAATGGGTATGTATTCTTCAAACTTGCCACTATAAATATCAGATAACCTAATGATAAATGCAACTTTACGCACCTTCGGAAAGACTTCTTGAAATGCCACATAAGAACGCAAATTTGTGGAAACCAGCAAATGTATGATATGGCTCAGGCAATAGGCCCAAGCATTATTTGTGAAAAGGCGTGCTAATCCGGTAATCGAATCCTTTCCGTGATCATGCTTGTATTCTTTGTAGAGCCTTTACAGGGGCATGAATCATTGATAAGTTATTCGCAGCTCCATTTTTTGTCACGCCTGTTAGCTTATTTAGAATTTGGTATTCTTCGAGCAAGGACAGAACACCATTTTCCAAGTTGGCTCCGGTGTGCTGTATGTTGAACTTAGCAAACTTGAGGAGAACTTCATTAAACTGGAGCCACTGGTCAACAGAGCTGATGACAGCTACGTAGTGGCTCCTGCCACCAGGCGAATCCCATAAATCTGTTGATAGATGAATATTTAAGACATTTTCCGATTATAGCAACTGCTTGACTTTCTCCTGCATTTCGTTTCCGTTATCCAAGATTCGGTTGGCAAGTATAACACAGTTGGCAATTGGGAGATCTGCGACAAGAAATTTAAAAATTTCTCGAAAATGTGGGATCTCAATCAAACCAAATGGGAGTGCGTATGATTTGAAGAGTCTCACAATTGCTTCACTAAGTCTTTGGGGTCTTTGAAATTTTAATACTTCTGATCAGTGACTTCTGGATGGAGTTCTTGGCTAAACTTGCCAGAGCTTTCTTCTTAGAGGCGCCTTCTTTCAAATCATCTTTTTTGATCCCATGCTTTTGATAAGGGGGTTTCCCAGATTTGAAGTTGAAGTATTTTGTTTGACCTCCGTGTTAGTAAATGGACAAGTTTTGGTAACGTCGCACTTCATGAAATACCTCTTCTTCTGTGTACCTCCTTTGGAGTTGAAGAAAGTTACCATCTCTGTAACTTTAAATTATGACCATAATGTAGATGCACTTGGTTTCTGTGAGACATGCTCTGGATCATTTGTTGTTTGAAGTTGAGCATTTTCGACAACCTTATTGTTGAACTCTTCATCATCGTCATCAGCGGAGCATTCCTGAACAGACTTTTCTTCAGCATTTGCTTCATTGATCGCATCCTCATAATCAGTAGAGGATGCCCCGCTTAGAGATCATGGATTTGGAAGGGGTAGCTCTGGATCTATAACAGTTCTCTTGCTAAGGGTTCGGTGTTAATTGATAGTCGATATCATATCCTTCACTTTCGATATCATTGCTTCCATTCATCACCTTGTACTTAATAGAAGGGGCATTGAGTCCAATGAATCTCTTTTGGGGTATCTGAAAGCCCTGGGTTTTCGTATCGCGTTCTAGATTATGAAGTCATAGAATCTAAGCTCAAAGTTCAGCAGACAGAAGTAGGAGAACTCAAGTAACGTTGTGAAAAACATAGTTGAGCCAGCGCTAAAAAATATCATGTTGCAGAAGAACATAAAAAGAATCAGAATCTGCAGCGAAAGCTGTGACTGAAACTATGGCGGCAAAAAATGTCATTAAGTTATGTGTAGTGAGAATGTTGCTTTACGTTCACTCCAAAATGTTGTTAATTGAGGTTATTTGAAGTTATTCGTGACCTATTGAAGAAAAATACAAGATGAATAACCAGATATATTTTTTTGTCTAAGGTATTTAAAAAACAGCAGATAGGCTACAAATCGCCTAAAATAATCCTGTTTTACCATTATTTAATTCATATCATTAGGGAATCATGAACTACACATGATTGTTTTTTTTCGAATAAAGCAAGGATTTCACATCCGTATTCGAATCGATTATATTCGAGTCGAATAAGCCAATATTTGTTATTCGGTTACATCCATAATGCTTTCTACTCGCCTACTCTTTTCGATGGTTTCATCATCTTAGATCAAAAGCTTTCAAGTTTCTCCCCTTTGGGATTCAAAGTGCTTTATTTGTTTACGTTTTTCCCGATTGGGCTAGATTGCATAGAAGTCCCGAAACCAGAAAATTCACATTGGGGCTTTACTGGGAAAAAAGTCAATAAAAAGCAGTTTCGTAAGGTTAACCCTTAGAACATCGGTGCTTCTATCCCTTCTTCTCTATCCATCCACTTCTCCTCAACCACGTTCGTTCTACAAGGAGTCGATCTCTCTCTTCTGAACTTGATAACATCTACCTACCTTTCTCTATCTCTTGGTTTCGATCTAAGAAAGGCCATCTACTACACCGTGACAAAGAAGAAATCAGCTGAGACTCTGGAGGCCCGTAGTGAATCTTCATTAACAATGAACATCTTCAGAACGCAGCATTCACAAATCCAGGATGAGAATAAGATCACTACAAAGGAAGTTAAAAGGTCACAGATTCCTGTGCGTCGTCCAGCACTGAGCAACGTTACCAATAACACAAGTACACATCCGTCTACACAGTTATACAAGCCTGTACATGACTCAATTTCCACCACCAATTCTGCACAAGCGAAAGCATCAACAACTGCGGTGAGAGACTCTGGCATCAAAAGACCTGCTAGTCAAGAAGAGGTCCTACAACATAAGAGAACCAAGACTTTGGAGTACGATTATAACGATCTTGATGCTGAAGATTGGAATGATCCAACTATGGTTAGCGAATACGTTGTTGAGATCTTTGAATATATGGCCAAGCTGGAGGTGAAGACACTACCCTTGGCCAACTATATGGAGAAGCAAGTCCACTTGACAAATTTCATGCGTGATGAGCTGGTTGATTGGTTGAATGCGGTCCATTTTAAGTTTAAATTACTTCCCGAGACTTTCTTCATTGCTATTAATGTTGTTGACAGATTCTTGAGTCGTGAGATCGTTCTACCACAGGCATTGCAATTGGTTGGTACCGCTTCTCTATTCATAGCTTCTAAATATGAAGAAATTTATTCACCAAGTGTGAAGAATTTCGCACATGAGAGTGGGTGTACTGTTGAAGATATCCTGAATGCTGAGAAGTATATCCTTGAAGTATTGGACTTTGATATGAGCTATCCAAATCCTCTAAATTTTATCAGAAGAATCTCAAAAGCAGATGATTACGATGTCAACACCCGTAACATTGCCAAATACTTCATTGAGATCAGCGCTATTGATGTGGAACTCATTGGAGTGAGACCGTCACTATGTGCTGCTGCTGCTATGTATTTGAGTCGTCGTCTGTTTGGGAAAGAGGAATGGGATGGTAATTTAATCCACTATTCAGGTGGGATCTCAGAGAGTGAATTGATGCCTGTGGCTCACCAATACTTGAGATACTTGATCCAGCCTGTGCAACATGAGTGCTTCTTCAGAAAGTACTCCAGTAAGAGATTCTTCAAAGCTTCGGTTGTTACGAGACAATGGGCAAAGCAAATGATGAGAGAAGGTGAGCTTGAGGAGATGTGAAAATGTACACTAATGAACTTAATCTTTTTATACCCCTCCAATTGATACCATAATGATAGTTGTTTATTAGTGTTGTGTTTACTGTTCGACAGAGTAGCTGATTGTATTATAGACGCCGTTCATTCAACATTGAACTCGCTGTCTTGTTCCCACAAAGGCTTCTTTTCCTCTAATTTATCAACCGATGAAGTTTCCTTAGCTTTGCTCACCTGAATAAACTTTCCGAATAGTTCAAACCCAGACATGTTATCAATAGCACTTTGTGCATCTCCTATATCTTGAAACTGTACATCGATGTGAGAAGAGTGCTGTGTTATGTTAAGGATATTCCCGAAGCTGAGAAATAGCTGATGTACTGTGTCCAGTATCTCATCGTTGCTCGGTAAGTTTGATATTCTGACAGTGGACATGGTTGCGATAGGTTGGCGAGCTAAAGACAAAGTGCATGTTTGTTTTGGCCTTTGAAGTTCTTTCGGGTTTATCGCCGTGTTGCTCCAAACCGAAATATCACGTAAGTCCAAACGTCATCGATTTTCGTTTCTTTTTTTGCTCAAGAACATGCCACGGCTGAGGTCCTGTGAAAGGGATAAGACATAAAGGCTGATATTATAGGACAAAGAAAGATGTATGCTTGCTATCAAATGGTAATAGTGGCATATTATTTTGTACGTAGTCATTTCTTGGTAACTGTGTACTATGTACATACGGCTATCATTATCCAACCTATGATGTTGGCCCCATCAGAATTGTCAACCCACAATGTCTCAAGTAGCCACACAACCAAGACCTGGTCACAAGTGTACAAGACAGAGTTCTATTCCACTTGTCGCAATAGTGTGGATCTTTCATCTCATGGTTGCAAGGCATATCCACAGCGATCAAATAGGCTCTAGAATAACCCTAACCTAAGATCTCAGTTCTGGAAGAAGCCGACGGCTTCAATTTGCACGGCGTACGGCAAGCAAAAGGCTCTTTGAGTTTGGTAGCGAGAGAAGCGATTCTTAGCCACTCGTTTGGAAGGGCATCCATGGCTTGCCTAATTAGGATGCCCTTGATGCTACACGGGTACAATTTCTTGGATCAACATTAAATTATCTCATTCTCAACATTCTTCTTGGTGGAATAGCCAGTTTTGTACCTTGACACCTCAAACCGTTTGTGTCAAAATTTGATGTGCACCCTAAAGCCCCATGTTTGACGGTTGAAATTTTTTCAAGCGGCATCAAAAGAAAGTATAAAACTGCACAAACTGTGGCTCTTCTTATGAGAAAAGATTCAGGGACATCCAACAGTGTATAAAGACTCTCCCGTTGGCTGTAGTTTCTTCGTACGATCCCCCATGCCCTATCTACTGTGCCCTTTTTAGAAATGAGCTCATCAAAAGAGTCTATCAAGGATACTCCTAGTATTGATATTGAGGATGTCTTCATCACCAAGGAAGAAGACAAAGGTTACAAAGATTTGGGGTATATCAGTGCCACTGCATTAATTGTGAATAGAATTATCGGTACTGGTATCTTCGCTACCCCTTCTACGATTGTTCTCCTGTTGAACGGGTCGATAGGCCTTGCCCTGATCCTTTGGGTCGTTGGTGCATTGATTGCAATTAGTGGCTTGTACGTCTACATGGAATTTGGATCTGCGATTCCAAGAAATGGTGGTGAAAAGAATTATTTGGAATACGTCTATCAAAAGCCAAGATTCTTGATCACTGCTATGTATGCCTCATACATTTTTTTCCTCGGATGGGCTGCTGGTAATTCCATTATCTTTGGCCAGTACATCTTGATTGCAGCTAATGTTGAGCCTACAAGATGGAGTGAAAGAGGTGTCGGTATTGCTGCCATTTCGTTTGCGTTTTTGGTGAATGGATTACATATTAAGACTGGTGCCTATTTGCAAAACATCTTGGGTATATTCAAGATTGGGGTTGTTTTGTTCATTGTTGTGACAGGATGGGTCGCCCTTGGAGGTTGGAAGAAAACTGATAACTTCCACGATTCATTTGCCGGTACTTCAGGGGCCACAGCCTTTGGTGTGGTGAATGCTCTTTATAATATCATCTGGAGTTTTGTGGGCTACTCCAATGCCAATTATGCCCTTGGCGAAGTTAAGAACCCTGTCAAGACTTTGAAATTCGCTGCTCCAATTGCCCTTGTTTGTTTGGCCATCATCTATTTCTTTGTCAATGTTGCCTATTTTGCCGTTGTTCCAAAAGAGACTTTGATGACAAGTTCTACTATTTTAGCTGCTGATTTCTTCGAGATCGCATTTGGTCCTACCGCTAAGAGAGCGTCAAGTGTGTTTATTGCATTGAGTGCGCTTGGTAATGTTCTTTCTGTTATCTTTTCCCAGGGAAGAATTATCCAGGCATTGGGCCGTGAAGGTGTGCTGCCATTCCCTAAGTTCTTTGCATCTTCGAGACCATTCAACACACCATTTGTTGGGCTGTTGCAACACTGGATTGTTTGTATTGTGACGATTGTTGCTCCACCGCCAGGAGATGCTTATAACTTCATCATGAACCTGATTTCTTACCCTTTGAATGTTGTTAACTTCGTTGTCGGTTTGGGTTTACTCTATCTAAATATTCAGGCACGCAGAGGTAAGTTGGAATGGAAGGCACCGATCAGATCACCTTTACCGGTGACTGTTTTCTTCATCTTAGCCTCGCTGTACTTGATTGTGGCACCATACATTCCACCAACTGAAGCTGAGAAGGGTATGGTTTATAACGATATTCCATACTACGTGCACTGTGTTGCTACATGGGCCATCTTCGGTATCGGTGCCCTATACTGGCTAGTATGGACACGTATTCTACCGTGGAAGGGAGGCTATAGATTGGAAGTGACTGAGGTTATCGGAGAGGATGGTTTCTGGAGAAAGGAGATCATCAAGGTTTATGATTGAATGATTTTTTTTTGTTTTCTTTGGTGGATTTTTTCAATTGCAAGTTTTTTGATATTTTATACTGATTTGTAAAACCGTTCGGAGTGATGATGTACCGGCATAGCTAATGATAGCCTGATGAAGGATCACCGAGATGAATGATTTTCTCCGATGGCTATGGTTAGAGCTGAAAAATAATTGTAAGTGATTATCATATTACGCTAGCGTTCAGCCTCCAGCCTCCAGTCTCCAGTCTCCAGCCTCCAGCCTCCAGCCTCCGGCCTCTGTCCATGGTGTCGAGTATCCTTCTGTGCTCGTTCTGCCTAACCCTGCCTATTGAGCTAAAGAGCTAAAGACCCACACCGAGACGGACCGCGACGGCTTGAGAACGGACTCCTTGTTTTAGCCCCACAACTCGGAACTCCGTGCGGCAGATTTTGTGTCGCTCCCTTTGAAATTGGCAGCACCATAGGGATGCAGGCGGTTAACTATGTAGTATCCCAACTAGTACAGGAGAGTGATCTATGTTTCGATGATCGATGAGTGGAGTATGAGGGCTGAAGGGAAGAGGATAGGAGGAAAAGGACAAGTGGAAAGAAAGAAAGAGATTGTAATATGTGTATGTGTATGTGTACCTGTGGGGCAAAGGCTTGTCTGTTGGGTTCCCTTGAAGAGCGTGGTCTATCTTACTGGACATATCTATTCAATCTAGTGAATATTCATACCTACTCAACCGCCCACACACTGTGGTAAACCCCCACGAAGTTTGTCTTGTTTTGTTACCTAGTGGGGAAATTCTCCTGGTGTTCTTTTTTTCCCTTTTTTGACACTTAATGATCACCCAGGTGGAGATGTCCAGAAGAAAACTTGGGGGGAAAGTATAAAGCACAACAATTTCTCTAATCTCCCTTTCTCCCATTTATTGCCACCCTTCCCAGGAATCAACTATTAAAAGGATAGGGAAATCCTTCAATAAAAGAACATCCGCCAGCCATGTTCAAGACAACTATAAGAAAGATGGCCCAAACCACCATCACAACCGCTGTGAGAAACCACTCTCACTTGCCGCTATCCGCTACCATCAAATTGCCTAATGGGCTCTCTTATGAACAACCAACTGGGTTGTTTATTAACAACGAGTTTGTTCCTTCCCGCCAGGCCAAGACCTTTGAGGTGGTGAATCCTTCCACTGAGGAGGAAGTATGCCATGTCTACGAGGGCCGTGAAGACGATGTCGAGATCGCGGTTGATGCTGCCGAAAAGGCCTTCAAGTCCGGTGTGTGGTCAAGAGTGCATCCACAGGTGAGAATGAGAGCCATCAACAAGCTCGCCGACTTAATGGAGCAAGATGCTGAGATCTTGGCTTCGATCGAGTCTTTGGATAATGGTAAGGCTATCCAGAGTGCCCGTGGTGATGTGGCCTTGTCCATTGCCTACCTTAGATCCGTTGCTGGCTGGGCTGATAAGGTTGATGGTCGTGTTATCGAGACCGACCCTGAACACTTTACCTACACCAAGCGTGAGCCAATCGGTGTCGTTGGTCAGATCATCCCATGGAACTTCCCATTGTTGATGTGGGCTTGGAAAGTTGGTCCTGCTTTGGCCACTGGTAATACCATCGTCCTCAAGACCGCCGAGTCTACTCCATTGTCCGCATTGTACGTTTCTAAGTACGTCAAGGAGGCTGGTATTCCAGCAGGTGTCTTGAACATTGTCTCTGGTTTCGGTAAGATTGTCGGTGAGGCTATTGCTTCTCATCAAAGGATTAAGAAGGTTGCCTTCACTGGTTCTACCGCTACTGGTCGTCACATCATGAGAGCGGCTGCTTCTTCTAACTTGAAGAAAGTCACTCTTGAGCTTGGTGGTAAGTCCCCAAACATTGTCTTTGACGATGCTGATATCAACAAGACCGTTCAGAACTTGCTTGTTGGTATCTTCTTCAACTCTGGTGAAGTTTGCTGTGCTGGTTCAAGATTGTACGTCCAAGAGGGTATCTATGAGAAATTGCTTGAGGCCTTCAAAACTGCTGCTGAGGGTGTGAAGGTTGGTGATCCATTCGATGAATCCACCTTCCAAGGTGCTCAAACCTCTCAAATGCAAATTGATAAGATCTTGTCCTATGTGAAGTTGGGCCAAGAGGAAGGCGCTCGTGTTATTACTGGTGGTGAAAGATTGGGTGATAAGGGTTACTTTGTGAAGCCAACCATCTTTGCCGATGTCGAAGAGAACTTCAAGATTGTTAAGGAGGAAATCTTCGGTCCAGTTGTCACGATTACCAAATTCAAGACTATTGATGAAATCGTTGAGAAGGCTAACGACACCTCTTACGGTTTGGCTGCTGGTATCCACACCACTTCTTTATCCACTGCTATCGAAGTGTCTAACAGATTGGAGGCTGGTACCGTCTGGGTGAACACTTACAACGATTTCGACCCACAAACTCCATTCGGTGGTTTCAAGGAATCTGGTATCGGAAGAGAAATGGGTACTGAGGCTTTGGATAATTACACTCAAGTTAAAGCTGTCAGAATGAAGTTCTAAAGCGCTGCAAACTCCTTGCAGTGTCTACGAGGGATTTGAGATCCTTTAATTTATGTGAAATTGAGACGTTGATTTTGGCTTTGGATTGTAGTTTGTCTCCATCACATCATCTGGTGCAGAATTCATGATTGCCCTGAGGATCCCCAAGAGGCTTTGCAAAGTGTGGTGGCTTGTAGTTAGCAAGCGAACATGTGATTTCCTCATCTATACGCCTTTATTATTAATGAATCAGAATTTTTGGCTTTCTGTCTGTCATCGCCACACATCCTTTCGACCTTGAGTGTTGAAATGAGATTGTAGTCGCATTCATAAAAGAGAGATCACTCCAGCTCGTTATTTTATATCTAACTAGCTGATAAATCGAAACATCCTAGTCAAAAATGAAGGTGCACAGTGATAACCGTAGAGAGCCCAATTGCTTCTTTCGTCAAGTTCTCTTCGCTCTCTTTAACTGTCCTGGCTACAACAAACGATGAAACTTGAACTATAACAGCCATTAAAAGGCTCGAGGCTATTGTATAGAGCGGCCGATATCAGCGCTGTGCAACTATGAATCAATGTCACTGCAGGCTGTACATGGATTATCAACGAAACCGTCTTGGCTATTAGGCAATAAAGTGGCCCCCTGTTCGCCGTTTAGGGAGTGAATTGGCGTTTCGTTTGGTGCACTAAAAACCTGATACTTGAACCTTGAAACTGATCATTTTATATCTTCTATCAGCTGGTCTCAGTAGCGGATTTTACATTGGTGTGTTCGCTATTTAGATCCAACATTAATCTCTTATGATTTCTCAGAGGTGTATCTTCATCTTAATGGGGAAGGAATAGAGATAACTTGGCAAACAGGTAGCAAGGCAGAAGAAGAAGTAGAGCATACATAAAATAGAATGACGCAAGATTTGTATTCAATGTAGGAGCTGATTAAGCAGTAGCGTTAAACTCGCCCTCTTCCAACTTGGTTAACTTCAATGGCTTACCTGTAACTCTAAAATAGATATCCTTTACATCCTCTGTCACTGACTCAAAATGAGATGATGCATCATAGGACTTGGAGAGGAAAATACCATCCTTCGAGCCATCCTCCACTGGTTCAAACAATTCCGACAAGCCCATGAAAGTATGCTCGAAAGATTTCAAACCCAAGAGTTTGAAAGCAGATTCCAATTGTATATGTGGTGGTTTATCGCCTTCAATGATAGAGGAGACAATGGCAATGTTCTTTCCCTGTGGAGCA
This sequence comes from Williopsis subsufficiens, assembly GCA_017948575.1. NCBI lineage: Eukaryota > Fungi > Ascomycota > Saccharomycetes > Phaffomycetales > Wickerhamomycetaceae > Williopsis > Williopsis subsufficiens. The sequence continues at coordinate 258,037 of JACVEX010000135.1, forward strand.
ACTTTATGTTCTGAGCCGATGAGGGCGACATAGATATCATTCTTACGCCCTGTCTCCTTACCGGTAAAGATGATTTGTCCAGAAGATTCACCATTCCTCAAAGGCAATTGGTCCACAATAGAAATAGTTCTGATAACCTTCTCTCCCTTTTGCACTCTCTCAGGGAAATAAGTTGGATCAGCAATTACAATTGGAGCCTTGGCCACATGTTCTTCGCCATCAATCTCCACCTTGACACCTGAAAATCTTCCGTCATCGTATAAAACCTCCTTCACAGGGGTACCCAACATAAAAGTACCACCATAGATGGCACTTAAACGACTGAAACCTTGAGGCAACTCACCCAATCCGTACAATGGGTACAAATATGGTGATTTACCATAACGTGCCACAGATTGACAATAGAGGATTACTCTTTCCACGGCTTCGCGAGCAGGTTGTTGCAAATATTCATCATTATCATAGAGTGCCATCGCATGGCCAATGAAATTCTTGGTACCCTCTTCTAAGCCAAACTTGTTATAGACAATGTCCGTTGTATCGGTATCCAAATTGAGACCCTTATGCGTGGAAGGCTCATCCTCTTTGTAATTTGCAACCCATTGTAAGAAGTTTTTCAAACGTCTCTTCTCAAACAATCCAATGAGACCACTTGAAATGGCTTCGTACTCGGTGGCTGGGACCTTCGACGGTTTCCCATATCTGAACACAAAGGAGCCATCAATCTGCTTGAATTCGACATAACGAGTGACATTTGTATGGACTAAGATATTTGTCAATTCACCATTCGCCATAAGGAACTTTGGTATCAAATCAACGCAGTAGTCACGAGAACGACCCAAAGAAGGATCTGGTTCCTTACCAGGTTTGAACTTGTCGTATAGCTGTTGCAAGTTGAGCGAAGCAGATTCACCACCGTAGTAGTCCTGGCGGTCAATGTGCAAGACCTTCTTACCCTCAACAGAGAGTAATCCCGAGAGAACACACTCTGTAAGACCTTTGGAACTGTTAGTAGGAGATCATCAACCCATCTTATATCATCAAAAACCCACCTGTTCCTGTGCAATTCCTGTTAGTCTCTTTTGGTGCTCAAGTCCTAGATTTGGGGTAAATGCTCACCTAGAACAATCACGTCGTAGTTCTCGTCCATCTCAAGTGTTCTTTTTTCGTCAGCAGTCGGGTGTTTAATAGTGAGCAGGGGTACAAGTGTCTGTTGTTTGTCTTGTTGCCGTTGTTCGAATTGCTGGGGGACACTGAGAGGACCGACTTAATTTACAAATTCCGAGGAAATGATGACTAATCAATTATCTCAACATTTCAAATTCCGAGGCATTGAGGCTCGGAATTTCCGTTTTCGGATAGCTACGAATCAATGACGTAATTTGCCAGAGGAGGGACAACACCGTCTAGCTGTGTACCTTTGAAGAGTTTTGAACCTTTGGCGACACTACATTCTCTTGGAATACCCTTGAACAGGAACACGCGCGTTAGCTAGTTTCTGGATTATAATTATAGAACTTCGACTAGGAGCATAACACGACAAGGTGATAAAAGAAAGATACACAGAGATAAGAGCAAGATTACTACCTTATCATGGCTGAGGAGTATCAGGAACTCACAGTGAAGGATTCCTTTCTTGTGGGAAAGCCACTTTTATACTTCACAACATGCTTTGTCTCAATGGGTGTCCTTCTATTCGGTTTTGAACAAGGTGTCATGTCTGGTTTGTTGACAAATGAAGACTTCAAAGACTATTTCGATGACCCATCCAGTGCTGCCATCGGTACTATGGTTGCCATATTAGAGATTGGTGCATTGATATCGTCGTTGCTATCTGGTAAGATCAGTGAGAAAATAGGAAGAAGGCGCTCTATCAGATATGGCTCTTTGATCTTTGCTGTAGGAGGTGCCCTACAGGCTTTGACACCAAATTTCACAGTGCTTACAGTAGCCAGGTTCATCTCAGGTCTTGGTGTCGGATTATTAACCACTGTGGTACCAGTTTATCAGAGCGAAATCAGTCCGAGTGAGCATCGTGGAAGACTAGCTTGTGTTGAGTTCACTGGCAATATCGTTGGATATGCCTCCTCGGTATGGGCTGATTACTTTTGTTCTTTCATAGACGGTAACATGGCCTGGAGGCTGCCATTATCTATACAGTCCTGGATCGCTATAGCATTATTCCTTGGCTCTTATGTCATAGTTGAATCCCCAAGATGGTTGCTAAATCATGATCATGACGCTGAAGGAATTGTCGTGATTGCAGATTTGACCACAGCCGGGAATGTTCAGGATGAGCGTGCTCGTAATGAATACAGAGAGATTAAAGAAGCTGTGTTAATGCATAGACTAGAAGGCGAAAGCTCTTATCGATACATGTTCAAGCGCTATAAGAGAAGAGTTTTGATTGCAATGTCGTCACAGGCTTTTGCTCAATTGAATGGTATCAACGTCATTTCTTACTATGCACCATTGGTGTTTGAGCAAGCAGGTTGGAAAGGCCGTGATGCCTTGCTGATGACAGGCTTCAACTCCATAGTTTATGTCCTAAGTACAATACCTCCATGGATCTTGGTGGATAGATGGGGGAGAAGACCCATCTTGTTGAGCGGGGCAATCATTATGGGTGTCGCCCTGACATTCATCTCGTACTCTATGTACGTAAATACTGAGAGAACAAGGCATCTTGTTGTTATATTAGTCATCATTTTCAATGCTGGATTTGGCTATTCATTTGGCCCTATTCCATGGCTATATCCTCCTGAGATTGCCCCACTGAGCATCCGTTCCAAAGTCGCTAGCTTGTCCACCGCTTCAAATTGGGCATTCAATTGGCTGGTAGGTGAAATGACACCTATATTACAGGAGTTGATCACATGGAGATTATATCTGATTCATTCTACATCGTGCTTTATTTCCTTCTTCGTTGTTTACCTTTTCTATCCTGAGACGGCAGGTGTCAGCCTAGAAGATATGGATTCCATCTTTGATGATAAGTCATCCGCTTACTCATCTCATGGATCAACATATCAGCCTGTTGATACCGAAGCTCAAAATTTCGATAGACAGCTTTCTGGGGCGGCAATGGCAAGACAACAAGCTTTATTACAACCCACTCAGAGTTATACATCACAAGGGCCACTAGTTGGTGGATCCGGGAACCCTGCTGGATCTTTAGCGAGACAGAAATCAGAATCTTCTTTCCGTGCACAGCTGAATGCATTCCAACAGGGGAGACAATCCTCACAGTTTAGTGTGGAGCCTCCTGGTATTGAGGAGATCGTTAGATTCAAAAACAGCGATCAAAACTCAATAAGTTCATCTTTGAGACGTGGCAGTGCCACAGTGAGCAATCTCATGGGTAAAGTCTTGAATAAGAAGAAAGTATCAGAAGATGAAGAAGCATTGGCGACGAGTGATCAGGAATCAGTCGCCTCTACGCATAATTGAATCAAGATATTGACATTTCCTTGTTTATTACTCCCCTTATTGAGGGTTCGGTAGTCTTCTGTAGCATTTAACAAACTTGTCACCTTTGTTTCTGGCAACTTTCTTGCCTTCTTCCGTAGCTTCTCTCATAATCTTCACACATGTATCTTGACCTTCCCATTCTTCACCGCATCTCTCGAACAGTGGGTGTTCATCCAAGTGTTTTACCATCCATTCATGTAGATCCAAGACATCGGTGATTGTATAGATGATACCACCTTCTTTCAAGACAAATGCGTACTCTGAGAGCAATGTGTTTGTGATAATTCTAGCCTTGTGCTTTCTTTGCTTGAAATGAGGGTCTGGGAAGCAGAAGAACATCTTCTCCAATTGTGACTGATGGAAGAAATTTGGTAGGAACTTCATGGCATTACCTCTAAGGACATTGATATTTTGATAGCCATGACTGTCAACGTTCTGTTGTCTAAGAGCAATGATACGGTCCTCCACGTAATGCGTCACTTGAACACGAATCTCCATTCCGAGAATCAGTTTATCTGGGAACTCTGGTGAAAGATCAACCATAAGACCACCAAATCCACAACCAATATCTGCGATCTCCACTCTCTTTGTCATCTTACCAGTAGCTTCGTCAACGTAGTGTGGATAAAGCTTGGTCCAGTCCATATCATCAGGAGATTTTGGGTACTCCAATTGATGGTCACTAAAAGGGTTTGAATGTGCCCTTTGTCTGTAAAATCTCTTTCTTGGTAACTCGACATCTGTTGCTGGTTCTTCTATTCTGACATGTTTGAGGTTCTTTCTTGTGGTTTCCTGCTTTTCTCTATAAGCTTGACGCTTGGCATATGCCTCGCTCTGTAGCTTCTGTAATTCGTTCTTGTTAATCTTCTCAGACATTCTATTGTTCTTAAACCATTTATGGATTCACTTACCTTCACTGTTTAACACTGAAAAATTTCTTTCAGGATCTGCCACTCATCTCCCGTGTCAATAAAAGCAAAAATTTCCGGGGTTGCAAGTGTCGGATTTTACCTGATTGGGATGAGGTTCTTAGATAAGAGGATCTTTTTATCTTTTTTGAAGTGTTGAAGCGACCAATGACCTCTTCTGGGAGTTTCACGAATCTAACATAATTTTCTTGTGACTTTCGATCGTTATGCAATCTCCAGTCCCTAATGAACGCGCCGAGATAATTTCTTCTGTCTGAACGTTTTTACCCCCCTGGCTCTCGATATTAGCATTACGCAAAGACACTATAAATGCCGTCAATTGACTAATTTGTTGGCATGAATTAGATATGTGAAGTCACAGCTATCGATGGGAGCTCGCGATATCTTTAGTAATTACCAAATAACCCCCACCATGCCTTTACTGTCCCCCTGACCATTTTTGACACTTTCCGCCGAACGCGCAACGCATGCATCTTATCGCCCACTCAACCAATGAAAAGACAGGAACAGGACACCGGCGAGAGATGGGGCATCACTCGACAGACATATACTTGTTACCAATTAGGCAAACAGCGGTGCGATTGTTCATCATGCAGGGTCAAGACTCAAATCATTCCAGCTTTTACGCCCACACCACTATCACTATCAAATAGCCGTATGGCTCAATGGACTACAGTTTCGGCAGTTTGGCTATCAGGTTATCTGATGAAAGCATAGATTGTTCAGAAAGTTTTCAAACACACAGCATATAAAAGAGCATACACTCTCTTTTGTGTAACAACCTTGAAGAGTCAATGTAACGGACAAACAAAACAATATGGTGCTTGAAGGTTCTCCTCTCCCTCAAGGTGCAGGCTATGCTATGGTCTGTGGCCTCGGTGCGGTGTTCTCATTAGGTATGATCTCCATCACTGCTATGTTAAAACGTTACCAAAAGGAGATCATGACCGCTGAAGAGTTCGCTACTGCTGGCCGTTCAGTCAAAACATCTTTGATCGCTGCTGCTGTTGTCTCCTCTTGGACGTGGGCCGCTACTCTTTTAACTTCCACCACGCAAGCATATCTTCATGGTGTCTCTGGTGGTTACTGGTATGGTGCTGGTGCTTGTGTCCAAGTCATCTTATTTGCTACTTTAGCAATTAAAGCTAAACAGATTGCGCCGGAGGCTCACACTTTCTTGGAAATCATCAAAGCTCGTTATGGGAGAGTTGGGCATGGAGTCTATTTGTACTATGCGCTCGCTACAAACATCCTTGTGACTGCTATGCTCTTGACAGGTGCATCTGCAACTGTCTCTTTCCTCACAGGCATGAATACCATCGCTGCCATATTTCTCTTGCCATTGGGTATCGTTGCATATATCCTCTATGGTGGTATCAAGTCTGTGTTCCTCACAGACTACATACACACAGTTGTTATTATTGTGATTCTCTTACTTTTCGCCTTTGAAGTGTATGCTGTGAATCCATTACTGGGATCACCAGCCATCGTTTGGGAAAAGTTGACAGCTTTGGCCCAGACTGAGCCTGTAGCAGGTAATCAGGATGGGTCATACCTGACATTCAAGTCTCACAACGGTGGTCTTTTCCTCATAATCAATCTCTGCGGTAATTTCGCTGCCGTTTTCATGGATAACGGTTACTGGCAAAAGGCCATCTCTGCCTCTCCTGCTTCGGCTTTGCCAGGCTACGTTCTTGGTGGTCTTGGTTGGATTGCAATTCCAGTTGTGGTCTCCACCACCATGGGTCTGGCCTGCCGAGCCTTGGAATCATCGCCATCTTTTCCTTACTACCCTGGCTTAACTACTGCTCAAGTCGATGCGGGTCTTGTGCTACCAGCAACAGCTTACACTCTGTTGGGTAAAGGTGGTGCTGTTGCCTCTTTGTTGTTAGTCTTTATGGCTTTTACGTCTGCAATGTCTGCTGAAGTCATATCCGTGTCATCTATCTTCACGTATGATATCTATAGATCTTACATGAACCCAAAAGCCTCTGGTAAGAAACTGATGTGGGCTAACTATATCTCTGTCAGTGGTTTCACTCTCTGTATGATTGGTTTTGGTATTGGTCTCCATTATTCCGAAGTGTCATTGGGTTTTCTTTATAACTTCATGGGTGTCATCATTGCTTCTTCTGTCATCCCTGCAACGTTGACCTTGTTCTGGTCTAGACAGACCCTTTTGGCTGCTGCTGTCTCTCCAATCATTGGTTCTGTTGTGGCACTCATTGGCTGGATCGCCGCTGCAAAGGGACTTTACGGCGCGGTGACATATGATAACTTGTTCATGGACAATGTGATGCTTACAGGTAATCTTTTGGCTTTACTTGTCCCAGGTATCTTCAGTCCATTGTTAACACTTGTATTCCCAGGTGAGCCATTCGATTTCAACGTCTTGAAAAAGAGTATCCATAGAGTAGACGAGACTGAAGAGATCATGGAAGCAGAAGGCGAACAACCATTGGGAGATGATGAGAAGAACTTGGCTCCAGTAACATCTGTTGCCACAATTGGCAAAAGATTGGCTGACAGTGAGAAGGAAAGACTTTTGATGGAAGAAACTGCACATTTGGCTAAGGCTTCCAAGTATGCTGGTTATCTCACAATATTTCTCTTTTTGGCTTTGATTATTGTTTGGCCAATGCCAATGTATGGAACTGGATATATCTTCTCAAAGAAGTTCTTCACTGGTTGGATCGTTGTCTGGATTATCTGGCTCTTCTTGACCTCTTTCCTAGTGTGCCTCTTTCCACTATGGCAAGGCAGACATGGAATATACACTACTGTTAGAGGTATATATTGGGATCTCACTGGACAAACATATAAACTCAGAGCTTGGCAAGCTGAACATCCAGAGGAGTTGCACGTTGTTCAGAGTCAAATCAGTGCTGCTATTCGTGACCAAGACCGAGATGATATTATTGGAAACATTGATGATGAACTCGATAGTCAGAATGAATTGAAATTACATTAGATATTGAATTTTATGCCCTTTTGTTCAACATGTCGTAAGTTCCAGAGGACTTTTGGTTTTTGAGTGGATCTCCATCAGTTCAATCGTAGATGATGAGGTTTTTCGAGAGCTCAATGAAATTAGCGAAGCCTAAGATAATATACAGTTTCGGTCTTTAATATATTCCCTTCTTATCCTAAAGGGTTCTAATATATAATTTCATTCTATTGCTTATATTAAATTGAGGCTTACAACCTCCTCATCAATGTTCATGCGAAATGGATGAGATGTCCTTTCTCTGCAAAAAAAATCGGAATTACGCTAGAATCCTAGATCCTTAGTTAATAAAGCAAGAATGAGCATGATCTCCTAAAAATTATATTGAAATAAAATGAACCAATTTCGCTCTCTTTTTATTTCAAATATCTATTGTATCACCAAAAACCTTTACACCACTATCGCTATTCATCCCCATGATTGCTCCCCGCGGCAAGCCACCAAAATCATGGAGAAACTCACTGCGATAAACAGAGCATTGATTTGTAAAACGCTAAACAGCACAGTAAGGATGCCTGAATCAGGGTCAGATAAGGATTCAGATAGGGCGCTATCCCCCGTGAGGATCGCCCGGACACTTACTATTGAGCCGCTACGTAGGACGCTCTCACCGATTGCGTCAGCCAGTGCCACTGTGAAGGGAACAACCCAAGATGCTTTGAGCAAGTCATTGTCTTTGGTGAAGAGACGAACACGAAAGGAGAGTGATGCTAGCGCCGATGATGACTTTGCCAAACCAGCATATATGGCGAAGAGCTTTGTGTCAATGTTGACGACGGCTTCGATGTATAATGGCAATGTGTCAGATTTGGTGAACGAGGAAGTGTTTGATACGAACGTTGAAGAAGACGAAATCCATGGAGAAGATGATACATTGGAGCAGGACTCTAATGGCTCGACTCATGATACATCGCAGGAACCAACGTTACGTGAGAGACCAGGGTCTCTATTTGAACTCTCCATAGTGGAGAAACTGAACTCGAAGGGATCTACACAAGATCTGCGTAGTAGGGCTAGAAACCTTTCAGAGAAGCTTAGAGACACTTTTGGAATCAATGACGATGACATATTTCTTGCAGAATACTCCTGCTGGTTGCTTAAAGATGTGCTACTCCAGGGACATATCTACTTAACACAATCGCATATTTTATTTCTTGCTTTCCTTCCAAAATATGATAAAGATAAAAATACCTTGGCTGGAAGTTTAGCAATGGAGACGATACCCCCTCGGATGAGCCGATATTGGGCGGTCTTGAAGAATCACACTCTCTCACTATACAACAAATCGACAGATTTATATTTTCCAGTGTTGACAATTGACTTGAGATATGCAATACGCGCTGAAGTTCTTCACGACTCTTCAAAGAACAACTGGTTCCGTATTTTAACGGAGAAGAGAAGCTACAGATTTCAAGCAGACTCTTCCCATAATGCTAGATCATGGGTTGGAATGTTGAAGAAACACATTTTTACCATCAGGAACAAAGGTGACTGTGTAACAGTCAAGATTCCACTTGAAAACGTCATAGATGCAAGAGAGACTGAGATCTTTGATTCTGCTGAAACTATAAGACTTAAAGTATTAGAGGGTAATGGCTCGTTCGCATATGATGACTACATCTTTACCTTTTTCACTTCTGGGCCAGATGCATTTAGATCTATCACCGAAGCAATTGGTAACTTGAAGGAGTCTGAGGAAATCTCGTCGATTGGTATCTTATCAGATAGTACCGCTAGACTCAAAGTTATCGAAGAATCAAGGAGGTCGGTTAATCCTCTTCGGTTTTTCAAGTCAAAAAATGGTCCATCTTCTCCATTATCGCTGATATCTCCAATATTTTCAGACGCTATTCAACCATCGGACTTGCCACTTCAAGAACAGGTTGTCGAGCAATACCTCACAAGAGAAGGCGATGTTGAAGTGATTCCTGATGATATCAGCGATGACTCCCCGGATGAGATCAATACAGGTGATGTGATCGAGGAACTGCCTTCAGATTCCCCTGGGATAAATCCGTTGAGCATCAAGAACAAATTAGCTGCAAAGTCAACTCTTAGTAAATGGACACCAAAGATCATCAAGTCTGCCTCTTCTATGTGGATCTCGAACCCTGTACACTATTCTGAAAAGAATTCATTAGAAAGGGGTTCTGAGGATGAGTATTTGGCCAGTGAAGAGGAAAGAGCGACTATGACAAAAAGGTTCCAGTCTCATTTCTCTCTTTCAGAGTCTGATATGCTCATTGCTACTTATTATGCTTATCTTCACAGAAATATCCCAATGTATGGTAAAGTTTACTTGGGCGAGAAAGAGATTTGCTTCAGATCGCTGGTTCCGGGATTCCACACCAAGATGATTTTGCCTTATAGGGACATTGAAAATTGCTACAAGGAGAAAGGGTTCAAATTTGGCTATCATGGTCTTGTTATTGTAATCCATGGCCACGAAGAGTTATTTCTGGAGTTCAGCTCTAGTGCTGCTCGGGATGATTGTGAATACCTCTTGTTGAAACAGTTGGAGATTGTGTCAAGTGCAAGCTCAGCGCAAGGATCTGATAACCAAATGACTACCAGTCAGAATTTGGAGGCCGCAAAGATCAAGTTCTTTGAAGACAAGATCCATTCTGAGGCTGGGGTTGAAGTCCCAATCATCATTGAAGATCATCCAATCTTGAAGACTAACATCAAGCCAGGGAAGTCGTACAAATTTACCTTAATGACTATTGGATCGAGGGGTGATGTTCAACCTTATATTGCATTGGGATTAGGATTGAAGGCTGATGGACATGAGGTGAAGATTGCCACACACAAGGAGTTTGGTGACTGGATCACGGGTCATGGTTTAGGATTTAGTGAGATTGCTGGAAACCCTACAGAATTGATGGCGTTGATGGTTAGTCATGGTTCGATGAATGTTGGACTCGTACGAGAGGCTTCGGGAAAATTCCGTGGATGGATCTCTGAACTTTTGGAGACTAGTTGGCAGGCTTGCCAAGGTAGTGAGATCTTAATCGAATCACCATCTGCGATGGCTGGTATCCATATTGCTGAAGCATTGGGAATTCCTTACTTCAGAGCATTCACGATGCCATGGACAAGAACAAGGGCGTATCCTCATGCATTCATTGTTCCCGATGAGAAAAAAGGTGGTAGCTACAACTACTTAACTCATGTGCTTTTTGAAAACGTGTTTTGGAGAGGAATTAGTGGACAAGTGAACAAATGGAGACAAGAGACTTTGCACTTACCAAAAACTAACTTGGATAGGTTAAAGCAGAGCAACGTACCCTTCATGTATAACGTCTCTCCTACTGTCCTACCACCTCCTGTGGACTTCAGTGACTGGGTTAAAGTCACGGGATATTGGTTTTTGAATGAGGCATCTACTTATGAGCCATCGAACGATCTTCTGAAATTCATCAAAAAGGCCAGGGAAGACGGGAAAAAGTTGGTATACATTGGATTTGGTTCTATCGTTGTTTCCAATCCAAAGGAAATGACGCAGGCTGTTGTTGACTCTGTTATTGAGGCCGATGTGAGATGCATCTTGAACAAGGGGTGGTCTGAAAGACTTGGTGGTTCATCTAAAGTTGAAGTCGAATTACCACCAGAGATATTTAACGCTGGTTCATTGCCGCATGACTGGCTTTTCCCTCAGATTGATGCTGCCGTACATCATGGAGGATCTGGAACCACCGGGGCAACGTTGAAGGCTGGTTTACCAACTATTATCAAACCATTTTTTGGGGATCAATTCTTTTATGCCAATCGAATTGAGGATATCGGCGCTGGTATTGGGTTAAAAGAGCTCAATGTTAAGACTATGTCCAAAGCTTTGAAGACCGTCACGACTGATCAGAGAATAATTTCAAAAGCCAAGTCTATCGGTGAGCGGATTCAAAAGGAGAATGGTGTCCAAGAGGCGATCAATGTGCTTTACAGGGAGGTGGAGTATGCTCGTGGCTTAATATTTGCCAAGAGAAGAGCTGATGGACTGACTGAGCGTTATAAAGAAGAAGAGATTGGAGAAATCCATGATCAGAGTAGTGATGAATCCGGGTCTGATTCGTGGTGTCTGGTTGAATAGAGTGGAGTGTTTTATATTTTTCTAGGGAAGGTTATTGGGTACTATTAAGATTATTGTATTTTTTTGTATTCACGTCTGTGCATTATATTACCAATTTGTAACGTCCTCAGCTTCGCCAAACACAGACTCTGTAATCTCTGTGATCGGCTCTTCTTCCCATTCAATACCCTTGGAATTGACAATCTCAGTACATTGTTGTTTCAGGAACTCCATTATCATCTGGTTGATGGACGCAAACTCCAACAGGAAGGCATCATGGCCTTCTGGAGAATCAATCTTCACGAGTTTAGCATTTGGCATATGGGCAGCAATAGTTTCCTGTTCGGAATAAGTGAACAGCCCATCAGAACTAATACCCACCACTAGAGCCGGCTGCTGTAAGGAAGCCAAAAGGGATTCCAGGTCACCTTCCCTATCCCTAGCGATGTCATGAGTATCCAGTTTTCTTGAAATTGCGATGTAACAATTTGCATCGAATCTATTGATGAATTTGTCACCTTGATAACGTAGATAACTCTGTGCAGAGAAATATGTTTGGTGTCTATGTGGGATAGAAGAAGACGTTGAGGAAGCCGAGTTTGAAGAATCCTGAGATTCAGACCTTTCTCTGGATTCACCACTGGCCAATTTGCGACCTCTTTTGTTGCCTTCGTTATGGATGGCCCAATGTTGCTCTTGTACATTTGAAGGTTGTCTATTTGGGGATGAAACTTTTCCCTTGAGGGACTTGATCAGGTTAGGGTTCTTTCTTCCGAATCTTTGCTCGAAGCTATTTCTTGAACGGTATGTTAACAGAGCGCTCATTCTCGCCGCACCAAGTCCAGCAGCTGGCGGATCAGATAAGTCATAGTAACCATCCAAGTACTTGGGGTCCGAGTAGATACACTGTCTCTGAGCCTCACTCCAACTAATACACCAGGCTGATTGTCTTGCACTTGTAGCCAATGGAACAATGTTCTTAACGTAATGTGTACCGAAGAATGCCCATTCCAAAGTGAGCATACCACCCATGGAACCACCAATTACGACGGCAATTTGTTTGACACCCAAAGAATCTAACACCTCCTTATGGATCTTTACATCGTCTCTCACGGTGCATAGGGGAAATTCCGGCCCCCATCTTTCACCAGTTTGTGGGTTTGTAGTAACTGGGGAAGCCGAGCCATAAGGTGAACCTAATGAGTTTAAGCACACGATAAAGAATTTTGTAGGGTCGAAAGCTCTTCCTGGACCTAAGAGGGGTCCCCACCAATCAGCAACATCCGAGGAACCTGTTAGAGCGTGACATATCACCATACAATTGTCCCCATTGTCGTTTATCTTACCCCAAGTCTTATAGGCCACTGGTACTTTCTGGAGTACATCGCCCGATTCGAGCTCAAACTCAGGAATAATGGCGATTCGCTGTCTATTGACGAGCTTGGAGAATGGGTTCTCGGGCTCTGATTCGATGTGCTGCAGCATTTGATTCATATGAGATATTTAGTTGAGGTTCTTCATCTCATCGGCTTTTGTTGTAGGTCGATGACTCTGTCCCCATTCTAACTATGATTGTGACAGTGCACGTGACGAGTCGTAACAAAACGGTTAACGAAGCGATGATTGATTAGATCAGAATATAGTCAAACTCATTTATATAAATAATCATAGAGCCTTGAATGCCAGTCTAATGGACTTAAGGAACTGCGTCAGATCTCTATCCTCATTAAACTGGTTAAGTAGACCATCCACTTGTTGTTGTGGTAAGGAAGGTTCAACAGAGTCAACGCTGTAGAGATGTTGAGAAACGTTCAACAACAACGAGTACTGTTTCTTTGTATCACGAGGATCAATGTTGTTGAACACTAATTTCAGCACATCCTCTTTCAGCCCTTCGATCTTGAACCCTAGCAGTTGTTCATAGAAAATAGTCTCGGGCAGGTCCATCTCCCCCTGCTTCTCTCTATTCTGCTTCAGCTTTGAAAGCTCCTCTCTTCTGTCGTACACTTTCCCTCTCAATTCGGAAACTTGCTCCTCCAGGGCTTTACGCTCCTCCGTTAGTTGCCTTTCCCTTATCTTCAAGTCATTAATACGGTCTTGTGATGCCGTGGCATCAGCGGTCTCACGTTCCAGCTGTAACCGCAGATCTTCCTCTTTACTCTGTGATTCCTGTAGCTGCTTCAGCAGCTCTCTGTGCTCTCCTTGAAGCTGTGACACGCCCTGAATGTATTCTTCTTTGGCCCTTATGATCTCGCTCTTCTGACGTGCAATGAAGTCGTTGAATTTTTGTGTCACTTGGTGGATGCGTTGTTGTACTTCTGGATCCATTTTTATATCCTCCAGTTCAATGCAGTGGTCCCTTATGGCCTTTAAAACCTCCTTATCAACGTTGCTGTTGAAGTAGATGAAGTTCATGTTTGAGCTGTTTACGCGTTCCACGCTGACTCAGCACCCACAAATGTAAACAAACTCAATTCACTCTTGACAGCACAACACAGTAGGGCAGATTCTGTGTACAAGAACAACACAGACCCCTAATCACCAATTACCAAGCACTTAAAAGGGATCCTCAATGACCAAAGTGCGCTTCCTCACGCTAAATACCTGGGGCCTCAAGTTCGTCTCCACCAACAGGAAGCAGCGGCTAAGGGCGATTGCCAACAGAATAGCCGAACAGCATTCCCAATACGACGTTATTGCTCTCCAGGAGATCTGGGTCCAGGAAGACTGGGACTATATTACAACACGCTGTGGGAACTTGTTCCCTCACATGAGAAAATTCAGCTCTGGTATCATCTCAGGTCCAGGTTTGGCCATCTTATCCAAAATACCCATTGATTCCACCTTTTTGTACAGATTCCCTATAAACGGGAGACCCTCTGCTTTCTGGAGGGGTGACTGGTACGTTGGAAAATCCATTGCTGTTACACTACTTAGACCAATGGATGATGATGTCCATCCGTTGGCCATCTTGAACTCCCATATGCATGCTCCATACGCCCTCACAGGTGATGCTGCTTATGAATGTCATAGGGCATGTCAGGCATGGGATTTCGCCAAATTGTCCAATATACTATCAAGAGCGGGCTACGCTGTCGTCATTGTCGGTGATTTGAATTCAAGACCAGGCTCACTACCACATAAGTTCCTCACTTTAGAGACCACTTTGATCGATAGTTGGGAACAGTTGAACGGTATCCAGGATCCGGAGAAAATTGCTTCTTTGCCACCGTCATTACAGATAGAGATTGGTGGTATTACTTGTGATTCAGTCTTGAACACCTGGAGGGCTGAGAGACAACCGAGTGAAGCATGCCGTTTGGACTATGCCTTGATCGATGCCTCCAAGATGAAGACCTTGGATGCCCGTGTGGAATTCACAGAGACTTTGCCGGGTATAGGTTCGTACTCCGACCATTTTGCATATTCGTGCACTTTGCAGATCCTCAAAAAGGATTTTTACAAACAACTGCATCGTTCCAATTCATTGACGGTCAATCGTGTCTCTTATTATAACGAGATGCTTGACCTTATAGACACATACACAAAGACTGCACTATGGCAACAGAAATGGAGATGTGCACATTTCTGGATCTCTTTGACATTGGTTGTTGGAATTCACGTGGCTACGACTTTTACATCAAGAGTTGCAGGCTGGTCCTCTGTGTTTTGGGTCTTTGCATCCACAGTGATCGGTATTACAGGGACAGTGAATGGAATTATTGGCTATATTTTTGGAAGGTATGAGCTGAGGGCATTACAAGAGGTCAAAGAAGAAGTGATTGATACAAAGAGAGCAATCAGCAGTATAGTATGAACACCCCAACTAATTTTTTTGCATTAAAAATGGGGCCTAAAATATGATGAACTTACTAATAGATGGTAATGACGAGACAACTTGTAGATTCCACGTAATCTTATTATTCGCCCGCTCTTATCATTTCATGTCAGGTACAACTGGGCCCTTAACTGGTGCATGGATGTAATCTCATCGGATAAACATGTGCAGAAGGTCAGTTTCTCGTAGCTCTCTTTCATTTCCTACAAGGAAAGGTACAAAGCTATGGACAAAACAGAGGAGAAGTACAAGATGAAATGGAAATTCGGGAGAATCCAGCTTGGCCGAGGAATCATCGCAGATATGAAAGATAGATTGCCCTATTACGTCTCTGATTGGACAGATGCCTGGAATTATAGAGTGATTCCTTCCACCATTCTGACCTATTTCACTAACATCTTTCCTGCAATCGCCTTTGCACAGGATATGTTTGATCGCACAGATAACAGTTATGGTGTGAATGAAGTATTGCTGGCATCGGCATTGGCTGGTATTGTGTTTGGCATCTTGGGGGGTCAACCACTCACGATAGTTGGTGTAACTGGACCCATCTCGATCTTCAATTATACGGTGTACGAGATAATGAAGCCAAAAGGTGTTCCATTTTTCCCATTTATGTTCTGGGTCTCCATCTGGGGTATGATTGTGCAATTGGTGATATCCATTACAAACTGTGTTGGTGCCTTGAGATACGTGACACAATTCCCCTGTGATATCTTTGGACTTTTCATCAATATAGTGTATCTAGAGAAAGGTATTGAGATCCTTTCGAGACAGTTTCATCCGCAAGATAACGGTGCCAGTGGGTTTGCTAGTGTTGTAATTGCGCTTAGTATGGGACTGTCAGGGTTTGCGGGGAATTGTTTCAACGAGACAGATTACTTTAACCCTCATATAAGGCAGTTCATAGTCGACTATTCAACACCTGCTGCTGTGGTATTCTTCTCAGGATTCATTCATTTTGGTGGATATTTGGATAACGTCACTTTTGAGAGGCTACCAATTACCAAGGCATTCAAACCAACAGATAGATCAAATTGGATCGACATCACAGGTCTATCTGTGGAATACGTCTTCCTGGCTTTGCCATTCGGTATCATCCTCGCCATACTGTTTTATTTTGACCATTCTATTTCCGCACTGATGGCGCAGGATTCTAAATTCAAGTTAAAAAAACCATCAGCATTTCATTATGACCTTTTCTTATTGGGTATAGTCACTGGTATTGCAGGTCTTTTGGGGATTCCATGTCCGAATGGCTTAATTCCACAGGCCCCACTACATACAGAATCATTGGTTATAAAAGATAAATCAGGGAAGATTACAGGGGCAGTGGAGCAAAGGTTCACAAACACAGTGCAAGGTCTCATGCTACTTGGAACAATGACCAGACCTCTATTAGTATGTCTTGGTTTAATCCCACAAGCTGTACTGGCAGGCTTATTCTTCATCATGGGGTCCACTGGTCTACATAGAAACGGAATCTTCAACAGAATACGATTTGTATTCAAGAATGATAAGAGTGATAACCCATTAGATCTGGTACCTAGAAAGAAATTATACTTATTCGTTACCTTTTCACTTATTGGATGGGCTGCTGAGTTCGGTATTGTTAATACCAAGGGGTCTATTGGCTTTCCGCTAGTGCTTCTCTTGACTGTCATCTTGGCATTATGGTTCCCCAAGGTTTTCAAACCTGAAGAACTCGAGATACTAGATGGACCTGTGGCTCACGAAAACACATTGAAGAATCTATAATATCCGTTCATTTCTGCTTTTTGTTCTTGCTATCAATCAGTGTAGTGATCACGCAAGGTATTGATATCAGCGTATAGGAAATCATATAGCCAATAGCCAGGTAGTACAGTGAACAGATGCCACATTGAATGAGCATCAACTTGGAACCTGAGACTGATGAAGTCAAACACCTCAAAACTCATAGCCAAGACCACGGTAAGGATCAGGAGAGGTGGCTTGGTCCACAAATTACCCGATGGATCTCTTTGATAATGGTCATACCCCAGCTTGAGCAGAAGTAGATATTGCAACAGTGCAACAAAAATGTTAGCTTGCATGTTGTAAGTATAGCTCCAGTCATAGTTGAGCCTAATGAAATGATAGAAGTACATCAATGCGCATGTGATAGAAGCCCATCTCCTCTTTTTAGGGTCTCTATCTAGTCTAAAGACACGTATCAGCAGGCCATGGAAGCCACTGAGGACAGTAGCACCCGCAAAGAAGTAATCTAGACGTTCAGTAACAAGCAAATCTCTGATATGGAAGATTGTACTGAAGATCCACGCACACATTGTTACAGCACTCATGAGTACAACGTTCCAATATAGTACTTTGAAAGAGCCAAAGGCTTCATTGTAAAGTTTTGTGCTCTTGTGGAAATTGTAATAGTGCGGGAGGAAGTTCAGCATTGAGAAGACAGCGGATGCCAGTTCTTGTGTACCAAATAGCCTCTTGAACGGCCATTTCCCATGGAATTGTAATACTTCTTTACCCTCATTTGTCCTCAATTCGGTTATGATTTGTTGACATTGGTAATCACAATCGGCAGGGCAGTCCCAAGCTAGGAGCTTCAGCAACGGCGAGGTGTCTTTGAATGATATTTTCAAGAACTTGTTCTCCCCGAATGTTGTTCTTGTACGGCAGACTAAGGATTCACAAGCGTCGACGCAATATTCAAACTCTTCCAGTTGATCACCAAGGGAGGCCCATGCAGTGGGAATCAGGGTAAGAAGAGACAACAGCGGAAGCAATTGCATCTCTGGCTTTATCTGTCCGTTATTGATGAGCTTCTTTACTGACCAGTCTCGGAGAGAACATTCTAATGTGCCATTTTTTACTCTGATGGGTGTAAAAACAGGCACTAACCAATCGGAGGGTGAATCAAACAAATACTGAAACTCATTATAGACTTGATGGTTGTCTTGCATATCTAGAGAACTTATCTGAGATGTGTGGATATTGGTACAGCTCTTAAGTGTGTAGATGTATTATTTCAGTTCAGATCTACATCCTCTAAGGTTTGCAATAAACGAAGAATAATCCCCTGAGAGTAAGGGAAGCCCTCCAGGAGCCCGAACCTGTATTCCAATGATCAGAGCTAGGAGCCAATTAAAACAGAATCAAGACGCTTGTAGAGCATGATATTATAAACAAAGCAGAACAAAGCAGAACAGAACAGAACAGAACAGAACAGAACAGAACAAAACAGGGGAAAAGCAGCCAGCCACACAATGCGATACAACAAGAAAAAGGACCTAAAGGCATTATGTTGGAAGTTCTCAGTTTTCAAGCCGGAATGGTTCCCAATGAAAGCGTCAATCCTTAGATATCGCTCCTAGATAGCGAGTTGGGTATTAATATAAAAGGCGAGGTATGCACAATGGTTTAGAAGAGGACAAGAATCTTTTCGTTGAGCGAAGGATATCAGTATTGCTTTGTACGCATCTCATCAAACAAGTACACATCAGCATTCAGGGCATCTCTAGAGAGACAAGGGGATCCTGCTGGTGTTGGTGTTGGTGAATATGAGAGGCCAGGAACAGACTCAATATCGTCAACAGGTAATCTTTTTGGTCTATGTTTCCGCGTCAGAGATGGTTTGACCATGAAGAAGAGCATCAACATCAAACTCATCATCATCATTACCAGTAACAGCTCCCTGATCCGGCAGGTCTCCTGGACAAATTGGTCTTGCACCATGTGATAGTCAAAATCATAGATATCAAACTCTCTGCGATAGCCAAACTCGTAGATTGCATGTTCTTTCAAGAGTCCTGTATCTGTAGCAGTGGGAACAACCATTTTCTTCTTAGTCTTTTCCTTCTTCTTCTCCTTCCTTGTCGAATTCAGGTTGCTCCTCTTTGCTAAGATTTTTTTTCGTATATATGCCCTAAAAGGAAATTTAATTCATTCGGGCGTAAACAGAACGCCTGACTTAGAATCAAAAATAGACATGTCAGATTGGGTAAGAGAGGCGTTTGGACGGAATTAAAGAAAAATAGGTTGGCATCATCATCTAATCATTTCATATCATAACCTCCTCTCTCCAGAATCGCTTAAAAAGTCTCTTTAACTATAAAATCAGGGATATCTACAGAACAACTGGATCTTGGCTGCCGCCGTTGCCTGACGTCAGATGAGATCGTAAATTTAGAGGCGTACATAAATAGAATGGATGGACTGCCTTGGGAAAGTATTAAAACTTATTATTCTCAAATTGGTGACATTTGAGGTGTCTTTTTCATACTGGGACACTCTATGGCACCTTATTGTTCTCTTAATCTTATATAACTTGTATATTAGAATTACTGACTACCTCATTTACCCAATCGGGTAATGATCGAGATATGATTGATCTTGAAAATGCTAAAGAGTAAAACAGTAAATACCTGTCATCTCTTTCAGAAAAAAGAAAGTAAAACTCAGTAAGAAGTTCCAGAAGTCTGATCTGCATGACGAAGGAGCCAAGTTGAAAAGTAATGACTCCAATAGATAAGAATACTATTATGATCTCCTCAGTGATTTTTGTGAGCAGAAAGAATATCCAGGAGGCGCCTATTTCCATGGACGTGGTTACAGATTTTTTAATTTAAGAAACTAGATGAACAGATCCCAATGAAGTTCCCCAGGGAATTATGTATATTGGTAACCGCTGCAGTGATCACTGTGGCTACTGAGCCTTGGATACATGTGTGATATTTAGACAGAGAACGATGCGTTGAAGTCGGTGAAATAGCACCTCAACATGTCCAAGTTTGGCTCATTTATAATCCATGAATATAAAAGGTCTATCTATCTTGAAAAATAGCAGAATACTTTTCAATCTAGGAACTCCGAAAGTGTTTTGCGAGAGTTCTAGATCTTCAAAAACATGCAATGCCAACATTTCAGCTTCTAACATTCTGAATCAATTCTAGCGAAACAATGAAATTGTTGCATTCCCTTCAAAATTTCAAAAAATAAGTACAAAGCGGCATTTATAACTGATAATGTTCATCCTTTTTGTTTCCGCTGGATGTCTGTGTCAACTCCTTAACAAGTTGTGACCTCAACCTCATTACACCTCGGAAACCTGGAAGCGACCCAGAAAGGAACCTCATTCAAGTTCGGTAGCTGAAATTTCTACAGACATTTCCGTAGATCGTCAAGCTTTAATGAGAGCAGATGCCTTATTTGGAGTGTAAGAGTTATAGAAATGCCGAGCATCTGAAATTTTTTTTTACCTAGAATGGCACCTCAAATAGAAAGAAAGGAGCTCAAACGTTGCAAATCTATATCTGATTATCCGTAAGTCTTCAGGAGCACTGGTAGGATCGATTTTTCTCGTGATCGGTTTTGAACACGGTTTTTGTGCTATAGAATCAGGACGTGATAGTGGATATGAAGACCTACAGACTACCTTTTATCTGCACATCAACAGAAGTTCATGACTTCGGAAAGTCGACCAGAAAAATAGCATCAGCACTTCAAAGAATTTTGGGATGTGACATCGATTTGCGATTGAATCATGAGCGGTAACCAACGCCTCTGAGAAGGACTTCTGATTAGGGGCTAGGATAAACGGCTAGGATCTGGGGCTCCACCATTTTCGGTGTCCTTCACCTTCTACGACAGGAAATCGGTTTAAATAAGGTCATAGAATACAGATGCAGGAATCATAAGTGCAACAGCCTACAGATAGATTCCAGTTTAGATGACATTAACTTCATACGCTATATACATGGAACCTACCTATCTATTTAGCGACAGGTCCTTCTCTGTTTGTTCTTCCACTTCCTTCTCAGCTTCCAATTCTTCTTCAACCAATTCTTCAACTTGAGCTGGTTCTGTCTCAACACCATTTTCCTCATTCTTTGCTAAAAGAGCATTTAACGCACTATCTGGCTTGATTCTTAGCTCTTCAAATGCACCTGTCTCAACAACCTTACCCTCTTTACCCAGGACAATCACTCTCGTACTATGCTTGATAGTGCTAACTCTATGAGCGATAGAGATTGTAGTCTTACCGTCCTGACATCTCTTGTTCAGTGTCTCTGCAATTGTCTTTTCAGATTTAGAATCCAACGCACTTGTGCTTTCGTCCAAGATCAAAACTTGCGGATTCAATAGCAGCGATCTAGCTAAGGCGATTCTTTGTCTTTGACCACCTGAAAGTTGAGTGCCACGAGGTCC
Source organism: Williopsis subsufficiens (assembly GCA_017948575.1). Taxonomy (NCBI): domain Eukaryota; kingdom Fungi; phylum Ascomycota; class Saccharomycetes; order Phaffomycetales; family Wickerhamomycetaceae; genus Williopsis; species Williopsis subsufficiens. The sequence goes on from JACVEX010000135.1 coordinate 279,537, forward strand.
CACAATGGTAGAAAGGCCATCTGGGAATTCGTTGATAAATGTCTTGACGTTAGCCCTATTTAATACCAATTCCAAACTCTCTTCCTTGTAATCATGGATCCCATAGGTAATATTATCTAATATAGAACCGCTAAAGAGAGCTGGCTCTTGCTGAACAACACCAATCTGTTTTCTAAACTGTCTTAAGTTGAAATCTTTGATATTCTTACCGTTTAAGTAGATAGCACCTTGACTGACATCATAGAACCTTAAAAGCAAGGATGTGACTGTGGATTTACCCGCACCACTTGGACCAACAATGCAGACGTGTTCCCCTGGTTCAATGTTGAAAGTCAATCCGTCAAAAATTTTAATGTTTGGTCTTGTTGGATATACGAATCCGACATCCCTGAACTCAATTGTATGCGTAAAGTCTGTTAAAGTAGGCTTGAAGCCAATAGTGGATGGAATCAACGGTTTTCTATCATTCAACTCAAAAATACGTGCTGCAGCACCCGCACCTTTCATCAATTCAGAATAGAAGTTTGATAAACCGAACATCGAGGACCCAGTGTAAACAGCATACATCATAAAGGAACTGAGTTCACCAACTGTCAGAGAGCCATCACGAATCATTGAAGAGCCGATACCTAATAATGCAACAAGACCAATATTGGCAATGAAACCGGTGGTACCAAAGAAAATACCTGATGTAGTGGCCTCTTTAAACCCAATCTTGAACACGCTTCTGACACTGTCCGCATATTTGGAGACCTCTAATCTTTCACCACCATAAGCTTGAATAGTTCTTGTGGCATTCAGCTGTTCTTCTGCAACTTTTGCGAGGTCACCGACGGATTTCTGTAGGTCTCTTGATAAATTACGGATTTTCTTACCATAGACAAATGCCATGGCACCCAAAGGTGGGGCCAATAGAAGCATAATTGAAGTCAGCTTCCAGCTCACAAGCATCATCATAGTGATACCGACACCACCACTTAGCACTGCTCTAATACCATCACTTATATTTTGAGTGACAGATCTTGAAACGATAGATGCATCAGAACTTAATCTTGAGATCAAGTCACCCACTCGGTTATTATCTAAAAAGGCTGCGTCCTGTTCTAAACTTGCTTTGAGAGTTCTCGTTCTCAGTCTGGCGACTAGTTTTTCACCAATAGTTCTCAAGATAATAACACGTCCTGAGTTAGCAAATGCACCAAGAATGAAAACACCAGTGATAGCACCAAAAAATTGTGTTAAAGATAAACCATATATCGTTATGTTTTCCATCGATTCATGTCCTGCATCCAGAAATTTTCCAATGATTAAAGGAACACTCATAGAGATAGCAGATGAGATTGACAGTAGTGCCAAAGCACCCACCATCGGTTTCGTTTCTGGCTTAGCAAGTGCAAAGAGTCTCTTGATGTCATGAAAACCCGAGGCCTTAGAATCATGTGGCGATAGCTTCTCCGATTGCTTTGCCTCTGTCACAGTCGACTGGGATCTCTTGGATATTACCGATGTTGTCAATGAGATAGAAGTGGATCTGATGATAAATGGCGTATTGAACGATCTAGAAACCAGGAGATTAGCTTTGGGCACAGAGCGCCACAAAGACCTCGTTACACCAAGTTGAGAGAGAATGAGCATCACTCTGTCCACAGAATAGCAAACTCTTGAGTTACCCCAGTAAACTCACCTGGAAAATGCTTTGATCCTTTGGTTGTTTAAAGCCGCTCCAAGCGCGACCGCTGGCGAATTCCGAGGACATAATCACGTAATATTCCGATTTCTAACGAACTTTCTATTATGCTTTCCTTTTTGGTGAACGATTGCCGTTTTGACACTCTGTCAGCAGTAACTTGCTTTCGATACATCTATTTTTGTACTTATTTTCTTTCTTAATGATAATAGTAGGTTTAAAGGTCGTATACTAACCTCAATCTTTTAGTCTGACATTTTCAGCACCATCGTCACGGCAAACTTTTCTAGTCAGAAGTGATCATTCGTGTGTGTCTCTTATCCTGCTACTTCCTGCGTTGGGGTGTCTGCGTTTCATAGAGCTTGATCTAGTACAAACACACGGTATATCAAAAAGAATAAGATAAAAGTTCAAAACATATAAAAGAGCCTGGACACAAGTAAAACAAATGAACTCCTGTGTAAATACCCAAGGTACTCAAGCAGTAACGGTCAAATCGGCATCTTCAACTTCATTCATGACATTCATGTTCTTAAAACTCTCATCTCTCAAAGATCCAACCCTCATCGATGCACTAGATCCACTTCTCTTGTGCTTCTGAGCCCTTTGTATTTTGTCCACATCTTCAGTTGATAATCCCAATGGCAAATCCGAGATACTCATAGCATATTTTGGCGTCGAGTCAGGTGTATTGAATTCGTTGTTAGGAGTGATGAGTTGATCCTCAGAGTGTAAAAGGTCTGGTTGTGCAAAGGGATTTTCAAATTTTGAATCTCTGTTATTCCTCAAGTTGCCCGTGCCTTGATATGTTGGATCATTAGAGTATATGGACTTCAACTGAGTTTGGAACATGAGCATGAAATCGACATCTGTATCAGATACGATATCCCAGTTGTCTTGAACCAAGCTGAAAGCCACTTCGGAGCTCAAGATCTTTACATTCGGCAATGAAGGAAGACCAAAGAGCAAGGACTTCGGATCTTTCTTGTTAGGAATCAATCTTGAAGGTCTACCATATAACTTAAAGCAATCATAGATTGGGATCAATAGTCTCATCATTGTTTCATACGGCTTGACACCACCGTGGATCAAAGGCATAATGTACATAGCAGATTGATGCACTGGGACACCCTTCGAAGATTTCACAGAGCTTGTTGAGCTGAATGAGGTGATCGAGGAGATCGAGGTGGTTCTGTTATGTCCCTTTGGTGTTGCTTGTGGGGATGATGTCTCGCTCTGTTGTCCCAAGTTATAGATCTGTATATCACCAGAGAGCTTAATCAGTGAAGATTGATTGATCAGCTCAGGTAAATATGGATACACAGAGTGACAATAGTCGACATTCGTCATGGAGCAAATCAAGTTTTTCTTCGAAGTTCTCGTAGATGAGTAGAAGTTCATAGTACCTTTATTTTTAGAGCTTCCTGGGGAGATCACGGCAAAGCAACGGAGCCATTGAGAGTTTTTGTTGAACTTGATGTTTACCCACTCTTCCTTGCTATACTTCAGCTCAGACATGACAACATGCACATCGGATAGCTGTGTTGCTTTCGCAGATAGCATTGAGGCTGTATAAATTTCATTCAGCCTTGTGTATTCATAGTTTGTTAGATGGATTGAAGAGACCCATTGTTGCAATGCTTCCAATGATTGGAGCCTCAAGTGATATGCCACTCTGTTCGACGTAGATAGCAAGATGGATAGGTGCTCTGGAACAACTTTAATGGTGGCCTCGAGAAGATCCAAGCTGATGGATTTGGGTGTGCTCAGCAGAAGCGAGTTCCCTCTGATGGTGGCCTGTGTTGGTTGGTACTGCAAGTTGTTATAATCCCTATGCTCAACACTGACATCGATGATGCCTTCGAGATAAACTCTCGAAGATTGGGCTCCCAACAGCACAATGATTGGTGCCAGCTCAGCATGCTGCTCATCGTTGCTCAGAGATGATTGTGAAGAGAAGGCAGTGCTGCGTGGAGATGAGGAGTCGAAGCTCTGCGAGTCATTTTTCTTCTTGAAGATGTTGAACATTCCTGGTATCTATACTGTATCAATTCAATGCCTTTTACCCCTTTTTTGTGAGAGTTTCTTGGTGGTTTTATAATGTGTTTCAGAAATGTGATTGCTTCGAGAATTTGTTATCACACTGGCAGCCACCGCAACGGGACACAATAGCAAAAATGAGTACAATGACAAACTGTCTTATAATATCGCACTGGATTCAAAGGCGGTGGATTAGTGGATTCCAACTTTTAGGACACCCTAAACCATTGGCATTTTTGCACTTTTTAAGGCTTTTTTCCGGTTCCTTTTTTACCACACATTCAGTGCACTGGAATGTCGTCATTGGGCGGATAAAGGCACTAAAATCCTCACAAACAATAAAAGTACAGTCTCCATTAAAATCGATTAGATAGATTGGTCATCATCTCCAAACCTTTTCACAGTGGTCCTGAAACTACGCTTGATCCCTTCGCTCAATTGGTCGTTGGAGATCAACTTCTCAGCACTCAGTAGGTCAAACTTCGTCATACCATGGATGTGGAACTTGTACAAAGATGTGAAGAACTCATTACCGTAGTTATCATCCACACTGATAATCATCGATTTGGTGAGAGTCTTCTTCATCCATTCTGGGACATCCACGGACTGTATTTCTCCACCATTTAAGTCATAATGCATCTCCAACACCTTCTGATACTTACCGATACGATCACTATAAGGTGAAAACTTCTTTAAGGAAGCCATATCACCGCCTAGCACATATAGAGAAACAGTTTTTGGACACGATGTCAGCAGCGCACTGTTCATTACTCTCTGGTGTTCGTATTGGAACTCGCTCATATAAACAGGTTCTAAGAATTTTATTCCCAATGTGGCAGCGACTCGAGATTTCCAAAAACCTTGATTTGGAGTCAATACTATAAATGGAGAAGAAGGATTGTCTTCTTCCGCATCTGTATTACTTGTCCACGAATGGAACCATCCTTTGGTCTTTGGTTTGAATGAAGGTGAAGATAAATAGTTTATGACTCTGGCACCATTAGAGGCCTGCGCATAGTCAATCTTCCGCTGTTGCTTTGCTTCATTAGGGATCAGCCTTGATGGCACATCCGTGTGTCTGATAGATGTTAGTTGCTTGATTTCATCAATCAATTTCCTCTTATTCTCCTGAAATTGTTTGGATATGAGATGTAATATCTCGTCTTTTTGCATGTATCCCACTTTGTTATTTAGGATGTCATGAATGTGATCCTGGATGAATCTTTCCATATCTAGCTTAAAACTCTGAGGAATATCATTGGATAATGATGATTTGATGAACGATTGTAGGTACTTTCTAAACTCTGGTAATAGTTGGATGTTATTCTCATCATCTAGGATCACAGGTACTCTTACTGAGTCGATTGATATCTTATCCACAGATATAGCATTAACCTTGCTCAAGAGCTCTTTGTTCTCCAGTTTCAGTTGCTTGATATCTTTATCGATCGATATGAATCTCGAATTTATATCATCGAGCTTGAGATCCAAGTAGCTCTTCAATTCTTTATATTTGCTCTTCTGTTTGTTATTCAACTCATTAATCTGCCATTGCAAGTTATTGAGAGACCTTGATAAGTCATTGGAGATGATGGGCAACGAAGATCTATTCCACAAGACATAGTTGACTAGAACGATTCCGAGAAAGATTGATGTAACAACCCAATGTTTTTTCAATCTAAATGCAAGTCTTACTAAGGATTTCAGAACAGATCCAGTAGGTTCCTTGTACTCTTCATCAACTTCAAACATCTCATCTTCGTCTTCATTATCATCAAATTCGTCAGAATATTCATCAACATAGGTCTCTTTATAGCTTCCATCATCGTCGTCCACATCGTCAAGCGCGCTATCTATGGACTTTTTATATTCCATGTATTTGGCATTCAGCAGATCTATGTCAAGCTTGGATGGCAATTCGTCAGACATAGCTGTATTCGTGTCTGCTCTGCTTCTGTTGAGGGCGTTTTATATTCACGCGTTGTGCCTGTTTTGTTTTCGCGCTTCATTTGACATTTGATACAACTTTTGGTGTGACTGCGACAGCCAACTAATAGGTAGTCTATCTACTGTATGATACCACAAATCTCCGGATTCAAATGGTACCAATGCTATAGATAGAATTCCACATCATCCCAGAGGTACTCCAACTATACCTTTATACACAATATTCCAGTATCCTGAATAATCCCATTCATTATACAGATTCCAGCTCCCTGATCCTCTCCTCAATATATTTGATACCCTGATCTCTGTCCATCCACTTATACTTGCCATCCACTAGTAGCTCTATTCCTTCCCGAGGGTCACACAGGGCATTCACCCAGAACTCCTGGCCCTCGTTGTCTATTGGTGTGAGCACGGTTGTGCTCTGTGATTGTAGATATTGAAGCAATTGTTTGTATTCTTGGAGTATGCTCTCTGTGTCTGACATTGCTCGTATATTGTTTATCTTAGTTGTATGTATCCTGGTTCTTGCAGGGCAGATTTTATCTCTTGCTCTTTGTCTTATGGTTTTCTTCTGATTACGCTTTTTTTTTGATTTTCATCATGGCGAACTTATAAGGGATCAACTGTTTAACCCACTAAGAAGGACAACACAGGAACCAAAAATGCTCAAAACACCGGTCAGACTGTCCCAGATCAAGGCACCCAAGATCAGTCCTTCAATAACGACCCTCAAAGATCTGCCAACAAATACAGGTGCCGGACTATTCATCGAATATCCTAAATTTGAACCAATGGGTTCAATGTTACACATAACGTTGCCTTCCTCCTCTGTGCTAAACATACGTACCCGATCAATTGTGGCTATTAACGGTGAATTGAGCGGTGTGGAACAGAAACTGAACGTTTTGAACTTATGGAGTAAGCCATTGGTATACAATCAGATTACTTCCACCTCTCCTTTGTCACTGCTGTTATCCAATAAAAGATTCATCAATCTCGAACTGAATGACCAAGACAGTTGGAATATTTTAAATACTGACTCTTTAGTTTGTTGGTTTGGGTTCATGGAATTTAAGAAGTCTAAATACGGTGTTGGCATCAATAGCCAGTCAAAAGGAAATTTGATCTTGAACGGTTCAGACTTGTTTATCATGGATTTGGAAAAAGGTGAGTCCACTTACGTGTCACCAGGAAGTTTGATTGGGTACAAAGGAGAATTCCAGGGGTTTCATAGGTTGGATTATGGCATTCCACGGCTAGGTCTATGGCATTCTCTGCGTACAAAGTTCAATGAATTGGCTCAATGGGTAAAGTCGTTAGGTAAATCAGAGGGGACCGGAGAGACCAAAAAAACAGCGGAAGAGAAAAAACAATTAATTGAGTACAAAGAGGAAACTGTGTTCGATAAACTGAAGCACAAGATTTCTCTTCACTCAAGAAACTGGATATTGAAGAACAAATTATTTTATAAGATCCAAGGCCCTGCTACCCTGATCATACAAAATGAAGTGAAGCCACATTCTAGAGTATTCACTGAGCAGGAGTTGGCAACAATTTACAGGGAGTTGAAGTGATTTTTCTCATACATTATCTTATATACCATACAATTCAATACACCTGCTGTCTATAGACTTTTCAAGCTAGGCATCTAAACCGATGAAGGCCCCAAAAGAAACAGTGTTACTACAAAAGCTAGCTGTCTATGTTCAATGAACTCTATATACAGCCATACCAACGAAGCTATTCTTAGATGAGCCCACACAATGAATATCCCACAATGGCACCCAAATATCCACCGCCAACAATAGGTAACGGCCAGTTTTGCCATGGTCTATCCCAATCCAACGGGATAGCGATAGCTCCTAACCAGGCACCAACCATTATCGTAATGACGTATTTATAGAAATGCGATTCTTTCCCCAGCTTCAGGAATGCTAAGACAACTGGATACGACAAAAAGGATAGATGTGCTGCCAAGTACACAGTCTCGATGAAATATGTAGAGAATGGAGCACCAAAGAGGATGAGACCCAAGTAAATTGGTACTGTGGAGAGACAACAAAGAATCAAGCCCACAAGAACAACATTATAATCTCTCCCAATAGTGAATTTCAACTCACGTTGTTTTGATCTTTTAAACTCCACTATAGAGCCATTAAATAGAATACCATACAACAGCTGGGAAGCGAGGAGTAATAGCAGATGGAAAGACAAAAGCCCAGTGACATTCTCGGGACTCAAGTCTCTAGAGAAGATGGACCATAACAACAATGCTATGTGCAAAGGTAGCAACTTCGGTGAAAATTTGACGGAGTAATGTGGATCGTCAGAAGTCGTGACATTCTTGGAGTCTGAGAATGATACTGTCTTCTTATGCTGTGGCCTTGTTTTGGACATTACTGGATATATTTCTTCATATGCTCTGCTAGATTGTCAGACGGTTGTTGTTGTTTGTTGAAGTTGACCGCGGTGGACTACTTACGGTCTATTGAGACTAGAAAAGTCTCCGAGTCTGCAAGTCTAGACTGACAAACCTTAAGGAGGGAGACATGATTCAATCGTTGTCATAAAGAAGAGAATTATATGAGCACTTTTTCTAACACGAGCATATATATGGAGTAGGAATATGTAATCCATGTATTTAAAATGCAATGCATACTCACTCACCCCTTTCTAAGCTATGGTGATAAAACCTTTGAAGTTGGCGACGAAGGCATGATAATTCTCAAGAAAGCCATCGGTAGAGCTCTCCTTGGCTCTCTTTCTGGAGTCAGAACAAACCCACAGTTTATCAAAGACGGCATATCTAATGAAATCACGATCTATATCCCTTGCTTCCGGAAACTGAACAATATAGCTAGCGTCTAAAAGTAAGATGCACACTCTATTTTGAATGTAGCGACAACCATGCAAAAATGGTGACTTTATCTTACTAGGAGAAGACAGCTGATTGTTTAAACCCCTCCCGCTCTTTGAGAGGCAAAGCCGATGGAGAAGCAATAACTTTGCACAATCGAGAAGATCGCGTCCCGTATGACATGATGAAAGAATAAATATGCATAGCGGCTAATTCTTTGTGCCTATCCATAGGAATAATGCCCTTTGAAATCAGTATACCCATTAGTGTCGCCTTGTAGGTATACAACTTGCTAAAAGTCGCACCATACTCTATCGAGCAAAGTTTGAGCCTGTAGGAAAGAACGATCCCTAACAGTTTGCATGTATGGAATGGAATCTTTGATGCGTAACTATGCAACGTCGCTAGCAATTTGATGCAGTATTTTCCGTTTGAGTTTTAAGATATTCACACAGTTTATAAAAAGGTATCAACGGGTTCGATCCCTCTTCATGTCTTAACTCTAATCAACGCTGTCATGACAAGCTGATGGGAAAGATGGATTTACGAGTTTGTACCAATTGTCAAACTAATCAGACTCCAATGTGGAGGCGTCTACAGGACCATGAAGGTCAAAATATCAACCTATGCAACGCATGTGGACTATACTACAAGTCTAAAGGTGTACATCGACCCAAAGTGATCATTACAAAGAAATCGCAACTTGATAGGTACAAGCATATAATGGATTCTGTTTCTACAGAGTTGAGTGATGATGATAAGGCTTCAAAGATTGTTCAAATGCAATCCCAAGAGCTAAACAAAGGGAGTTTGATAAGTTGCCATAATTGCAAATGCATTAATACTTCACTATGGAGGAAGGATTCAGGTGGTAATAACTTGTGCAATGCATGCGGGTTATTCCTGAATAAGAATGGGTATCATAGGGCCATTAAACAGCAGAGTGATGATATCTTTATTGAGATTGATCAAAAGCTAATGAAATTAAACAAGGTTAAGAGGAGAAAAAGAATGAGATCCAAGTGTGTACGAAAAGGCATCATGGAGGAAAGCAACAATATGGTCCACTCCATCATGCTGAATGGTATGGTGTTTGAACCATTCCAGTCATCACTAAATTTGGATCATAAACCTGTGAACGAACCAATCCCATCCCCACAGCTCGCTACTCCAAAGAAAAATCATAATAAATTCTACACTATAAACCAGCCACAATTGTCACCATTACCACCAATTTCAGCTCTTTTTCATGAGCTTAATTCTTCACGCAAATCCACCTAGATGTCAGGAGTTATTCATCATGTTGATACTTTACTCTTACGTAGTGTGTATCACATATTTATCTCGGCCTTCACCGGATTAATGCGCCATGTTCAACCTCTTTAAAGTGGGCATGTGTACATGGTATCTCTGCGTTGTCCCGGGAAGGTTCCTTTCATGAGCGGCCCAGGCTCCAGCCATTGCGTATCAGCCAATTGAAACACCTTGCATATTCGTCTTCGCCTCCCCAAACGAAGATGATGCGAGTAGATGAGCACTATAGAGTTCTGCTCGAACTGCAAAAGATTATTACTAACAGTCTAACAGATTACCTTCTCTGTGCACTTATCCAGAGTTCACAGACACAACCTCAAAGCAGTCTTGTTTATTTAATTTCCCCCATAGCGCCGCAACGTTATATCGGTAATGCAAAGCGCAGATGGGGCTCGCCCAGCCGGCCGGCGCCTCAGAAACTTACGTAAGCGGATGATTACTCTAAGCTTATGTAACAAAAAATGATTACATAAATTTGAAGATGCTGCGCATACCACAAAAGTAGAGCGCTCACCCAACTAAACATCAACAGCGGCCAAGAACAGCAAGAAAAGATCCTAAAGACAGAAAATTCAACCCTCACACGTACTGTGATGGAAGTTTTTGATCAGTTTGTGGACCCATCTACGGTGTCGCACTCTCTTGTGGCGAACTTCTCGTCGCTAGAAGAGATGGATCTCATCGTGGTGAAGAATACTCTTCTTCAAGTGTTCAGAGTAGTCGGTGATAAGTTGGTGCTATTGAACGAGTTCAAGCTCCAAGGTCAAGTTCTTGGTATTGGGAAATTGAAGTTAAAAGGCTCGCTGTATGACAAATTGGCTGTCTTGACAAAATTCGCTAAGCTTAGTATCATCAGCTATGATCTAGGCAAAGGCAGTATTGAGACCCAATCTCTCCATTTCTACGAGCTGGAATTCAAACAGAAGCAGCTCAACGCTATATCAGAGGCATCATTGAAGATAGATCCTAACTTCAGAGCAGCTCTTTGTTTCCACAAGGACATATTGGCATTTTTACCTTTCTATGGGGATGATGATCTTGATATCGATGCTGGTCAATCTGCAGAATTTATCTTGAAGTCAACTATCATACCATCTTCTAAACTTGATGCATCGATTCACGATATTATTGATTGCGAATTTCTGCATAACTATAGAGACCCAACGTTGGCTATCATCTATAACGACTCTATGACTTGGGCTGCTGATTTGAGTATGAGCAAAGATACAGTAAACCTTGTCGTTTTGAACTTGGACTTGACTACAGGCTCGTCAACTCCAATCATCAACTTGGAAAAACTGCCATATGACATATGGTCCATCAAATCCCTACCTTCCAATGGTTTCCTACTGATTGGTTGTAATGAGATTATCCATGTTGACAACTCTGGTAACAGCAGGGGAATCGGCGTCAATGAGTACTATAAGGAATGTACAGATTATAGACTCGAAGATCAATCAGAACTAGATATCTTCCTTGAAAATTGCCAAGTGGAAAGCGTTGGTTCAAGTGTACTGATCATTGATAAATTTGGTATTGTATACACTTTGAGCTTTGAAAAAGATGGCAAAGTTATCAAAAAGATCCAACTGGTCAAGAGCGTATCATCATTTCCTATCACATCGCCAATCTCTATTTCTAATTTTAATGACTATCTGTTTGTTGGTAATTCTACAAGTGATTCTCTGTTGTTGAAGTCCAAGACAATAGTTGAAGCCAACGAAATATCTCCAAGGGATTTAGCGGAAGACGACGACGAAGAAGATGATGAGGATGAACTTTATGGAACTTCCAACAGAAAGGAACTAACGATAAAATCTTTGGATTATGAAATTGTTGACAAGCTCATAAATCATGGACCAATTGCTTCGTTTACTTTGGCCCGTTTATCACCAGAGAGCTCAGTCCAAGGCTTGTCAAATCCGAACTATAATGATCTCTCGATCGTCGCCGCTAATGGTGAAGGATCATGTGGTAAGATCACTTGTTTCAATCCGACATTGCAACCAAAAGTGCACTCTACTTTGAAGTTTCAAAACATCTCCAAATGTTGGAATCTGCTCAACAGATATTTAATCACTACCGATCTAACAAATTTTAAGAGTGAAATCTTTCTTATAAACGAAAATTTCAAGAACTTCCAAACTTTGGGCTTCAAGAACAACAATATCACTATCAACATTGGCGTCTTCGAACAGACAAAGAGAATCGTTCAAGTATCTTCTTCAAATCTTTACATTTTTGATTATAACTTCAAGAAATTGCTACAGATGAATGCTGATTTCGAGATCTTACATGCCAAGCTCTTGGACCCATATGTCATCTTGACATCGGCAAGCGGTGAGATCAGAATCTTCGAGCTCGATTCCAAGGGCTTCAAGTTAAACAAGATCAAATTACCCAAATCTCTAAGTGATATTATTTTGACATATGGTACCATATCCTGTACGACTCTGTTCAATACCGGTACGAAAAGGTCACAGAATGACGATTATGTCACTGTCTCAAATCCAGTCTTCTTGGTAACTACTGTGAACAACCAAATTTTGGCCTTTAGACCAAATCATAATGATGAGGTTTATCAATTTACAGGTATCCATAAACTCATAGAAGTGAGCGAGGTTACTCCATTTGATAACCCAGAAGGCTTGGTTCCAGATCCCTTCTTTAAACAGATTGAATTATTGCCATTTGGTGATGAAATTCATAAAGAGGAGATTTTGACAATCTTGACCATTGGTGGTGAAGTACTGCTCTACAAGCTTCTTGGATCAAAATTCAAAAAATTGGAATCCAATGTGATATCTGGTGCCCCAGAGAATATCTATCCACAGTCTACAGTTCTTGAAAGAAAGCTAATCCCATTCAGCTCAGGCGATAAGTCCTGTCTTTTTGTCACAGGCAAGCAGCCTTATGTTATCATAAAGACTTGCAAGTCTAATCCTAAAGTCTTTAAATTCACTCATACCTCGCTGATCTCTTTGTGTGCATACGAGGATAAGTTTATGTCAATTGATGATGAAAAGAATGCAAGAATATGTTCCATTCCATTCGATTCTAAACACGATTACACTAATAATTTACCAACTGAGATTTTCAGTGTTGGAAAGACAGTGAATAACATTTCATTTCATGAAACGTCGAATCTTTTGGTTGCTTCCACGCTGACTGAGATTCCATATGATCCTAAGGATGAAGAAGGAAATCCAATAGTTGGTACGGAAGATAAGCGCCGTGCGTCAAGTTTCAAAAGTTCTATTTTGCTGATCAAGCCAATGAGCTGGTCTATCTTAGATGAACTGGAATTTGATGACGAAATCGTGGTGAACTCCTTGAAGTCTTTGCATCTTACTGTGTCTTCAAGATCAAAAAAGAAGAAAGAATTCATTGTTTTGGGCACTGCAAAGTACAGAATGGAGGATCTGACAGTTTTAGGTGCTTTCCAACTTTATGACGTTATTTCTATTGTCCCTGATCCACAAAACCCCGAAGTGGACTATAAACTCAAGGAAATTGTTAGTGAAGTTGTCAAAGGTGGTGTCACCGCTGTCACAGAGATCAGCGGTAGATTCCTAGTCTCTCAGGGCCAAAAGGTATTGATCAGAGATTTGCAACAAGATAATTCCACTGTTCCAGTTGCCTTTTTGGACACTCCAACCACACTTTCAGATGCCAAATCATTTGAGAACCTTGTTCTGGTAAGCGATACCTTGAAAAATATCATGTTCCTCGGGTTTGATGCTGAGCCATATAGATTACTTCTTCTCGGTAAAAGTCTGAATGAGCTTAATGTCTCTAGCTGTGACTTTCTTGTCTCTAGTGGTGAGATTCATTTCCTTGTTGCTGATGATGAAGGAACTCTCCACTTGGTTTCTTACGACCCCGATGATCCAAAATCTCTCAGTGGGCAAAGATTGTTGAATAAGACGACATTCCATATCAACACGTTGACAACCACCATGAGGTTGGTGCCAAAGCATGAGGAGTTTAAGAACACCAACGATAGTTTCCAAGTCATTGGTGCGAATACAGATGGTTCTCTGTTCAAAATCACCCCGATTGATGAGCAGACATATAGAAGATTTTACGTATTGCAGCAGCAACTGAGTGACAAGCTACCTCAGTACTGTGGATTAAATCCCAAAGCTAACAGATATCAGTTCAGCGATTCCGGTGTGAGACCGATCATCGATTATGGACTGATCAGAAGATTTGTGCACCTAAATATCGAGAAGAGACATCAATACAGTGGAAAGGTCGGGAAACGTGCCTATCTAGAGATCTGGAGAGATATCATCGAAATTGAGAACACTCTGAAAAACCTTCACGAGTGATAGTTTAAACAAATTTTATGTATCTAGATTTCGTTTTTTTTGTAGCTGAAGCGTTTGGCCTCATCACCTCTGGAAAAAAAAATAAAAAATCAACAGCAGTTCTAACTTCGCCGAAGAGAGAGGGAGGGTGCTCAAAAAATGGCATCACAGACGCAGAGCTCAACAGTACTGTTGAACAGACTTTTATCACTAAAGGAGCAATCACCGTTTGTGCTTATATTAGACACTGTCGCGCAGTCATCGAGTTATTTGGTGCAGGAGTTTATTCATAACTTACCTGAGTTTACAAACATCACATACGTTTCATTCGAGACCGTTGAGCGACCAAACTACGCGAAGAATTTTATCGAGGCATATAATGCACCTCTCAAGAAACTCACAGATGCTATCAATGCGCACTCTGTTTCATCATTAAAGACCTTTGTTGTCATTGATTCCATCAATTACATTTCTAATGCCAAATTGTCCGAATTCATCACCTCGATAGCAGGACCCAGCTTGACGGTACTAGCAACTTTTCACACATCACTCCCAGAAGCTGATCTACCACAGTATCCGAATTACCCTTCGAGCTATAACATATTGACGTATATAGCTTCATCTATCTTCGAGATTCTTCCAAACTCAATCGATAATGAAGAGCTTGAATCACAAGTCAGTTCCCTCAAAATCCCTGGTGGACTCAACACCCCAAATTTCGTTTTGAACTTGATCAACCGTCGAAAGTCTGGTCGTTCTCTCTCATACAAGTTCCACATCAACACCCAGACTCATGAGTACACGCCCATGGTGGAAAAGATGCAAGAACAGGTGGACTCACAGCAAATGCTCAAAGGACTTACAACATTCAACTTGACAACATCTGCAAAGCAACAAAAGGCTAAAGAATCTGTTGAACTACCGTACTTAGAAGCTCAAGGTTTCGAGACCGGTGGGGCTATTGTGTATGAGTTTGAGAAAGATGACGACTACGATGAAGAAGACCCCTATGAAGATCCATTCTAAAAAACAACAAAGAAAATCACAACGTTGGAAATTTATCTTGTAGTAGTACATTTTTCGTGTCCATCACCATAGCTCTGTCAAGTTATCCCAGTTACCTGCCTTCCGTTTCTCCCAGTAACTTCCACTACCCCTAATCACCTCCCATGCCATCTTATCTGTCGGATCGACTTGCTTGAAGAAAGAAGGAACATGTACATCATTCTTATCAGCGAGCTCTTTTCTTCTATCTCTTTGCCTTTGTTCAATGGCAAGCTTCATCTCTTCTGCAGCCTTGACCTCACCGTTCTCGTAGAGACGCACATCTGGTCTCAGCCTGGAATCAGTGAATGGAAGCTGGCCCTCCTGAATTTCTGTGATTTCATTGAGATTTGTGGCGAATAATGTGAATCCCCATTTGGATACTTCATCTTTCAGGAGTTCAGAGGCTCTATACAATCTTTGTTGGAATCTTGAATCATTGGCTCTCCTAACAAAGATTTCCGAAGTCCAGTTACCATCAGCATAGTATTCAGCTTTCTTACCAGTCTTGTTGACAACGCGGATGTTCACTTCTTCACAACGTGGGGTTGAGAATAATCCACTTGTTGGTTTCTTGAACTCCACCACGGCCTTCAATCCTGATGAACTCGTAATGGTGACGTTATTGGTAGGCTCTGTATATCTTTCACCAGCAATGATGTTCTTCAACATAGTGGTGGGTTGTTCCCATTTGAAGATCTCACCCGTGGACTTCAATATCAGAGTTACAGAGCCATTGCTAATAAGCTCCACAGATTTACCCCAGAACTTCTGTTCAGGGCTCAAGATGAAAGAAAGCTCCCAATTGGATGATTCACAGTTGAAGGCGAAAACTTGTGGTTTGTGACAGATCTTCTCAGCAATCATTCTATAGCCAAGCTTCTCATCAACGAGTTCGAAAGTCTCACCAAGAATTGGGTTAAATGGTTTTCTGAGGTTTCTCTCCTTAGTTCTCAAAGAACCCAAATTTGCAATAGCAAATGTTGACACTTGTAGAATTTTCATCTCATGATTTGTCTCTAAAGCAGCTGAGTTCAATAAGTTAGCGTGTTCGAACACCTCTGACATTTTCTGCAAGATAGTTAGCGGTTCATTCGAAGTGACAGGCATGGAGATTGTTGAGAGGTCTTTACCGACATTCTTTCTTAGGAAGGAAAACAGACTTGGTGGCGTTGTTGTAGATTTCCGTATGTCATTTCTTCGTTTCACGGCCTCCAATGGTAATGGATAGAGGTCCTTTTCTATCGATGATAGTGCAGGAGGAACTGGTCTTGGGGCAAGATCAACCGATGAGTCGTCCTGGTCAGAGAGATCTTCCACTGATATGTTGGTTTCTCCTCGACTCTTCTTACCGGGAAGTAGTATCACATGGTTATCCAACTGATGATTTTCTAAAAAATCTAATTCATCATTTGCATCATAGTACTCGTCGCTAAAAATGGATGCTGTAGGGGATAGTGCGGTGTTCTGAACACCTTGAGTGAGTAGCAATGCCTTTACATATGTGGTCAGTGCTTGCAATTCTTCCTTGGTATCAGAAATGTCTCTTTGGTCCACTTTCTTCTCCAAATGTGCAAAACTCTTGTTCAAACTCTCAATCCTGGAGTTGATAAGAGCGAGTTCCTTTTCAAATGGGTGTTCACCTTCCACCGCCTCGTCTATTTTCGGAAACGGGCTAGGGCTCACACCAGATGATGATGGTTGGAATGCAGGGCTTGTGATTCTTGAAGATTCCGCCTCATCAACGAGTGCAGAAGGTGCGACTCTCTGTTGTGAGGAATTGAGCTTGATGAAATCTAATGCGTTGATCCAATTGTTCCAATCCTCTTTACACTGTGTCTTAAGAATCCAGATTTCCATGCCTGAGTCGATAACAATGGTATTCTCATCTTTAAATGCAGATACAGTAGCAAGACTGATCTGCATCTCACCTCTAAACTTGAGAGAGTGCTCATTCATGTAGTAACTGAGTGTGTTATACTTGAAATTGAGTACAAAGAATCTCTTCGTGAAGCCTTGATGCTTTTTGCGTTTCTTCTTCAACAGATATCCTTGCAAATATTGGCCGTTATGTGGATGTAATTGATTCTGCAGGTTCACAGATGATGAAGATGTCGACAGCCTTCTCACTGCAGGAACATCTTCGACGAAGAACTTGTTAAACAGAACTTTCTTAGCATAACCCTTCGAGAAAGTGTTGTCAAAAACGAATGCAAATATGCCGCCCTGCTCCATCTTGAGTTCTCCCTTAAACAGCTCATTAGCAGCGAGCATGCCGTACGATTTCACTTTCACTAGCGATGAATTGCGTACACGTTCCTCTAATGAGAGAGACATTGTTGAAGAGGATCTCTTACGGTGCTGAAGAGAAGTGGAGGAGGAGTTCACGCTATCACCGTTAATGCTATAGATAGCCTTCTCTTTCTCATCGGAGCGGTAAATGTCAAAGCTAATTGAGCGCTTGATGGGTTTCAGCTGGAAAATCACGTTAGCACAGTCAGGGATGTGGATCCACTTGATCACGAACGAACGCGAGTGGACATCAATGGTCTCCATCTCTTGTTCGGTATGCCTCTTTGAAAGATCACCTTTCTCATTTAGATCTTGTTATTGTTTTTTGGCCAGATGATCCGTGTCAGGAAAGTCGGAAGCCCGTGGGCGGTCCATCCACTGACATCCTTACACCAACGGCTATTGACGTGCTATTATGTTGTACCGCAGAAATAAGTCACAACTACAACGTACAATCTGTAATCATACCATACATCCTGTTGAATAATCTGCGATAATCATTTAAATGTTCTTTTCTTACGCTCAGGAAGCAGTGGAGGGATGCTGTGACACATGTCATAGAACTCATCGTCTAAGAACGCCTCACTCATCTTCAAGGTAAAGTTGGCCTGTGGCACATCCGTTGGTAATGAATCATTGCTCTTGTAGTTCTTACAATTCCTGTTCAGCACTTGTGGTGTCAACTTTTCACCTTGAACAACACGCTCAGATGTGTCTTGTTGGTACAATTTCTTCACATAACGAGTAATTTTTCGAGACTGGTACTCTAGCATATCTTCGTGATCAACGAATAGTCCAAACCGAAACCCGGAAACACTCATAGTGGATTCATTATAGCTAGTGTTTAACCCCCAGTATTGATCCTCCAAGTCACACTGTAGATAATCGTCTTCATCTTTCGAATTGGAACTTGAACTTGGAACTACTCCGGGGTAACACTCACTATGCCATAGTGGCGAACTCTCATCCCTAACAACAGGATAAATAGGTACTTCAGAGATCCATTCATTAACCTTCTCCTTATGCGGCATGTTTGGGGCATTTCTTGGATCAAAGCTGGAAGGAAACTCACTATAGTGCTCGCTGACACTGTGTAGTTCACCATAAACAGTAGGGTTGGCGTTGTGGTGTATAGCTCTTGGTGGTGCCAAATATCCAGGATGAGGAACCATATATCCCAACATGCCATCACTTGACAAGAACCGGTTATGATGAGGTGTATTCTGGTAAAAATTCTGTGGAGACAGCAGCATATTCGCTCTATTCATTGCAGATCCCAACACCTGTTGAGAATGAACTGGGAGAGGTGAAGCTGACATCTGTAGCTCTCTGCTTTTGGTCATATAATCTCTTGAGTTACTCATCATAAAAGCATCCGAACGCTTTGGCTGGAATCCAGAAGTGCTGGTAATGTTACAATCAACTCCACTATAGCGACGAGGATCGTGATAAAACGAGCTACCGGTGTGCATGTGGCAACAGGAAGAAACCAGAAGACCCAAGAGACAACAACAAATGTAAAAGACGAGGGTTAGAGAGACTGGGAGGTAATGAGCAGAACCCGAGACGCCAAACCAACAAGGATAAGTGCACAAGTTCTTCTTACACAAAACAGTGACTTGGAAAGGTTATAAAACGTAAATTTGGAAAGCCACTAAAAAGTCAATCTAAGAATGATATTATTACAACAGAGGGGTATGAGGAACCCCATTTTGTGTCACCAGCTATGGTACTTCCATCACAATTAAAGTAGAAATTGGTTTTGTACCCGCTTCCGCCATGATTCTGCTTTTGTGTTTCTCAACCTGAGCCATCAACGACAAAAATCAGAGAATTCTGAACAAGAACGTGAGGAATACGGAGAGGGCTAGAGAGGTACACAAAAGAGTTGGACCGTATCTGTCATCGTAGTTAGCAGCAACCTTCTCTCTGATATTTATCACTCTCCATATGTACATAACAGAGGCATAGATGATTGTACCGATAGTTGTTAAGAAGAAACCCACGGAGGCTGCTAGTGATACACGATCACCAAATGACAATAGAGTTGTAGTTGTAGCACTAAGAACCAAAGCAATAGAGATCCAGCTCAGGTAGGTTCTCTCGGTGGCAAAGTACACCTTGGGTTCAACTCTAACTGGGACACAGATTTTCTTGCCAGGCGGAGCGAAGAACTTTGCTTCGAACACAGTATCCCTAGAAACCTTATAGGTATTCTCATCATGGAAGAAATACTCAATTTGAGCAGCGACCTTGTGGTACAAATTGATCATGGCATAATCAGATGGAGCTCTCTTTGCTGGCATAGAACTGTTAGCCAACAACGGAGATGCTTCGGAGTATCCTTGGGTGTTCGGAGCAGATCTCTCTTGAGCATTGGCTATAGCACCAAATTGAGTACCTACAGCTTCTTCTTCATCGATGTACTCACCACTTGAAGTATTTGGATTAGACTCACTTCTGTGGATACCAATTTCGTTGGACAAGATTGGCTTTCTGATATCAGTACCCATCTGTGGTAACCAGAAAGGAATTAAGTCAACACGCTCTGGCAACAAGGACGCACAGCCATGTATAAATTTAGAGAACTTCGGGACAGCCTCAACCAGATGGGACGAAATCAAATCTCTAACCCATTGTGGAGGTTCCTGACCCATTTGAGTTTGTAGTTTGACCTCAAGCACTGCATAAGGGAACCTTTCTACATCCTTTGGAGGTAATTGAGAGAATGGCCAATCAACACCAATATCCATTCTTCTCCAGTTGCCCTTTGTTCTGTCGACACCGTCAAAGTTATCCTCTCTTACCATTGTCAACTCAGTATCTAAGGAGATACGAACTCTGGCATCACCTGGCAATTGGAATGCAGTTCTGTTGTAGAAGGATCTCATGACTGGCCTCAACCTCTTCTTAAGCATTGTGTATTGGACCTCTGTGGCTAGGGCCTCCAGACCTTCAATTTCCTTTATGGATTTCTTACCATCTTTTCTCATCTTTTCAAAGGCTTGTGGAACGGTGTATTCACCTTTCATGAAGCTGTTAACATGTCTTTCTTTCAATGGAAATCTGGCCTTGACAGAGTTTTCACCAGTCCAATCTTCTCTGTGTGTCTTTCTCTCAACAAAGATAGTATCAGAAGACATACCACCATACCATCTCAATCTATGAGCCTCGGCACCTTCATCTTTTCTCAATCTACCATAATACAAGTCCATATTCTCATTATCATAGTAGATGGATGTGATGGCAGAATCTTCACGTTCGAACTCCTTGTTGGCGTTGAAGACAAGCACCGGTAAGTGCTTTAGAATGATCAATTTCAGCTCTGTGATATTGTCTGGGTGAACCCAGTATTTGGTCGTCTGACGAACAAAGTTCTGCTGAGAACCACCGGCTGCGGAGTCACCTTTAACAGGATTACCCCTTGTTCTAACTAAGTCGTACAAACCAGAAAGCTTGACGATCATTGGATCGTAGTTGTCCTTAAAGAAAGGCTTGGCGTCCAATCTGACTTGGAAAATCGGCTTCAGATTCCATGCAGTTTGCTTATCGTGCTTCTTTATGATCTTTTGGAACCCAGTGTAGTTCAATCTCGTGAATTTGGCCAAGTCATGGACATCTGCAATGACATCACTCAATTCCTCCTCAAGATCTTCGAAATCTTGTTCAAATGGCGGGTTTTCAGAATCCAACTGGGAGATTACCTCGTTCACCTGTTGCTCAGCATCCTTGATTCTTCTTGCTATCTCAGATGACTTCACTCTAGTGAAAGTATACACTTTGTCCAATTCAGCTTCAAGGCTGATGAGGAAACTTTCTTCAAGTTCATTTGACCACTTATTCCCATTGCCCTTGAGGCCTCGCTTCAGTTCCTGTTTCAAGTCATCGTAGGCAATGTAGTAGAAGTTGTAACTTCTGATGAGAGAGCTCTTGAGATGCTCACCGAACTTCATCGTAATTTCACCCTGATCGTCCACTTATCTATTCCTAGTGGAGAAGAAAAGAGGAAAAGAACTCAATCTTATTGAAATCGCTTCCCCCTGGCCTAAATTGATCCAATTGAAAGTAGCTGATCCACGTGGGGTTTGCGAGGGCTGCTTAAGTTTTCTGCCACTGGGCGAACGTGCCATTAAGACGCATTTGAAGGGCCGGGTAACTGATGACGTCCCAATTC
This sequence comes from Williopsis subsufficiens, assembly GCA_017948575.1. Taxonomy (NCBI): domain Eukaryota; kingdom Fungi; phylum Ascomycota; class Saccharomycetes; order Phaffomycetales; family Wickerhamomycetaceae; genus Williopsis; species Williopsis subsufficiens. Next base: position 301,208 of record JACVEX010000135.1, read on the forward strand.
ATCTTGGTTAAGGAGCTCTGCCTGGTTACGCAGCCCCTCCGCTGTTTGGAACTTTTTTCTGCCTTTGACAGTCAAGTTAGGTATACTTCTTGTGATAGGGGCTTAAGATCCTGGATTTATTATGAAAGTCGAGGAGGAAAGGGCTAAGCTGCTCTCAAACTTTGAAATCCTGGAACACTTGAAAGAGATCCAACAGCAAAATAACTGGAAAACCACAGATAAGAAGTCCAAGAGATCTTTTAATCCCGATCTAGAAGCCATTACCAAAGACGTCACCTCATACCTCTCGAAAACTCCTGCTCAGACACAAACGGCAGAGACGATAACACAGTGCATGAAAGATTTGTCAAAATACCAACTGGAAAAGATCGAGAAACTGCAAATTATAAATTCTACACCCTACTCTATGGTAAACCTTTATGCTGTCATCGAGGAATGTGATCAGAGATTCTCAGAAGATGAAATCAATGATTTGCTGGAAATAATACACCGTCACTTCCCCCAACAGGAAGAGGAGCAAATTGAAGAGGATGTTGAAATGGAGCAATGACACCACTACAGTGTATAGATAATCAACCAAATATGAATGAAATGTTTCACTCTTGTTTACGAACACCGCTAACTATATCGTCCACTCTCAACAATAAACATGCACTCTCAATAGCAGTCTTGATGCTCTGCTGCTTGATTACCTCTGGTTCCCAGATCCCGTACTCATTCATGTCCACAATCTTACCATTGTCACCATCAATACCCCAAGTGTATTCACCCTTTGCATGTTTAGCTCTCAATTGAGATAGGATTCTAATTGGGTTACCACCACAGTTTTGTACCAAAGTTCTTGGAATAACTTCAAATGCATCAGCTACGGCTTGATACGGCCATTGCTGAACACCTTCAATGGTCTTGGCCTTTTCACTTAAACGAACACTGACAGCCATCTCCGTCGCACCACCACCTGGAGCTAAACTTGGTTCAAACATAACGTTACGCGTCACAGCCATGGCATCTTGCAAATTTCTTTCAATCTCATTCAAGATATCCTTAGATGGACCCCTGAGCATAACCGTACATGCTTGTGGTTCTTTACATTGAGTCAAAAAGGTGAAGTATTCATCACCAATCAACTCAACTTTGAATAGGCCACATTTGGTACCGATATCTGATTCACGCAAATCCTCGATTCTATTAACAATGGTGGCACCGGTGGCTCTTGCGATTCTGTTGTTATCAGATTTTTTTGTTCTTCTCAACGCAGTAACACCACCTTTTAACAAGTAATGTTGTGCCAAATCGGAAACACCCTTTTCAGTGATGACTAAGTCTGGTTTGAAAGAGAGAAGAGTATCACACATCTGCTTAACCTGCTCCTCCTCAATCTGTAAAATTCTGTTCCAATCTTCCTCCTTAGTGATTTCAATATTTGTTTGAGATTCACCTTTTTTGTACTCCAATGGACAATCCAAAAGAATGATTTTAGGGTTCTCAATGTATCTTCTCATCTTTGGATGTGTAACATCTTTGTTCAACAGCACACCATCGAGGACTTGAGAGTCTTCGATTTCACCACCTGGAATCTTTTCCACTCTAACATATCTCTTGACGTCAATTTCCTTATGTCCTGCACCGTCATCAACAAGAACAGTCTTAACAGCCTTAAGGGACAATCTGCACATGAGATCACTCCACTTGTTCACGTATTTGGTGCCAATAGAAGCACCGATCAACTGAATCATCGCTTCTTCGTTATCCAAATCAATTGGTCTTGAAACCTCATGAATCACTTCTAAGGCATCACTTAGTGCTTGTTTCAAAGCCTGGATTATAATGACAGGATGTATGTTCTTCTCGATGTATGGAAAACTCTGTGCCAAGATTTCACCTGCAAGAATAATCACAGTAGTGGTACCGTCACCAACTTCTTCATCTTGTGTTCTACTCAATTCAATCATGGATTTAGCAGCTGGATGCGCAACATCAATCTCTCTGAGGATGGCGTGACCGTCGTTCGTCAGCACAATACCCCCCATTGGATCCAAGAGCATTTTCAACATAGCCTTTGGACCCAAACACGTTCTGATGATGTCACTAACAGCTTTGGCAGCGGTGATGTTGGAGATCTGAGCCTGACGGCCCGTCTGACGGTCCTGGGACGTGTCTTATTTTCGTAGTTAGTATATTTGACTCTGAAACTAGCACCAAAATTAACTCACTCATAAACACCACTGGAGCCTGCATTATGTAGCCTTCGCTGGTGGAATGTCTTCAACTTCTCAGCGTTGTTGTTTAGTTGATGGCGAATTGGAAATTTTGGCCGAAGAGAAAATTCGCGAGAATTCGCGTAAAGATTCATAGTGAATAGGGCTCACAACGTTTCCGTTTTGGGAGCTGGCGGAATTTTCCCAACTTTTCAGCCTTTTTTATTTTAGTATGGAGGCTGTTCATTCGTCTAAGGCAAATAAACGACGGATAAAATGGGTATCGTTGAGAAGATGTGAGTTATTCTTGTTGAATACGGTGAACTAATACTAACAATCTGCTTTCTAAGAGCTCAGATCAAGGAGGAACTCTCCAGAACTCAGAAGAATAAGGCCACAGAGTACCATATTGGTCTCTTAAAAGGTAAACTTGCCCGTTATAGACAGCAATTACTTGAGCCCGCGCCGGGGTCTTCATCTTCACCAGGGCAGGGTTTTGAGGTGAGTAAGAGTGGTGATGCTCGTGTTGTGCTTATTGGGTTCCCATCTGTGGGTAAATCTTCGTTCTTATCCAAGATCACCAAGACTAAATCTGAAGTTGCAAGTTATGCCTTCACTACATTGACCTCTGTCCCAGGGTTTTTGGAATATCAAAACGCTCGTATCCAGATTGTTGATTTACCAGGTATCATCGATGGTGCTAGTGAAGGTAAAGGTCGTGGTCGTCAAGTAATTGCTACTGCGAAGACTGCTGATTTGGTCCTTATGGTGTTGGATGCTACAAAAGGTGCCAACCAAAGAGAGATCTTGGAAAGAGAACTGGAGAGTGTTGGTATCAGATTGAATAAAGAGAGACCAAATATCTATTTTAAACAGAAAAGCACAGGTGGTGTCAAATTCAGTTATACTTCTCCACCAAAGTATTTGGATGAGAAGATCGTTCAAGGTATCTTAAGAGATTATAAGGTTCATAACGCAGATGTTCTTGTCAGAGATGAAAATGTCACTGTCGAAGATTTCATCGATGTTATCAATGATTCGCATAGAAGCTATATCAAGTGTCTCTATGTATACAACAAGATCGATGCTGTGTCACTAGAAGAAGTTGACAGAATCGCTAGAGAACCAAACACTGTGGTGATGAGTTGTGAGATGGATTTCGGTGTGCAGGACGTTGTGGATGAGATTTGGTACAAGCTGGATTTACTAAAGTTGTTCACAAAGAGACGTGGTGTCGCTGTTAATTTCGAAGATCCAATGGTTGTGAGAAATAATAGTTCCATAGAAGATGTTTGTAACGCTATTCATAAGGACTTCAAGAGTAACTTCAAATATGCCCTTGTATGGGGAAGTTCTACGAAGCACAATCCACAGAAATGTGGATTGAACCATATGATCCATGATGAAGACGTTGTATCGATTTTCACCAAATGATGTGCCCTATATACAGTGAGTGATATGTCTGCTTTGAATCTACTTCTTAATACCAGCTTTCTCCAAAAAGTCTTTGGCTTCGTTGATCTTTGTAGCCAAGTATGGCGATCCGCCTTTATCTGGGTGATTAGCCAACATAATCTTTCTATGCGTGTCTTTCAACTTCTTCTTTGTCAACGTGGTTTCTCTAAGATTGAGTATCTGAAGAGCCTCTTTTCTGCTCATCTTGTTACCAAACCCACCTTTGAAGAAAGCCTTACCGTTGACACCTGGTTGGTTTGATTTAAAACTACCGGCGATAAAATATGCGGCCATGAAGCCACCGATTCCTGTAAGCACTGGGTGGTTACCAAGTGTAGTAACCACTTGGTCAAAGTAATAATCCGCAGACCCTTGTGCCGGCTGATTTTGTGCCTGCTGCTGTTGGCCCAACACGAGCTGTTGTGGTTGCGAGCTCTCTCCTGGAACAGGTAGAGTTGGGATCTCGATAGTCTGTGCCATGTAGTTGTTGTTCTTTCTGTTTGTTCTTTAGACTTCGTCCCTTATTCTAATCTTGTTGAACTGGCTGAACATTTCGGAATTCGATGAGAGAAAAAAAGGCAAAAAAAGAAATTGAAATTGCCATATCAGGTAAGTTCCTCTTTGAGGACAGGTTAAGAGGCCCTGACTTTGAAAAATTTCTTTCTTCTCCCGCGGGCAGCCCATACAAAAAAAATCTCATCTCATCTCTTAAGATGATATCTCGATATCTTTTGAAGCATCGTGAACAGTTTGTGAAAGTGTAATAGAGAAAAGATGAGAATCTATCAATGTCACTTCTGCTCATCGCCGGTATACCCTGGCCATGGTATCATGTTCGTGCGTAACGACGCTAAGGAGTTCAGATTCTGTCGCTCCAAGTGTCACAAAGCCTTCAAACAACGTCGTAACCCAAGAAAGTTGAAGTGGACAAAGGCATTTAGAAAGGCTGCTGGTAAGGAACTTGCAGTGGATTCCACGTTGACTTTTGCGGCAAGAAGAAACGTCCCAGTCAGATACAATAGAGACCTCGTCGCTACAACACTGAAGGCTATGGCCAGAGTGGAAGAGATTAGACAGAAACGTGAGAGAGCATTCTACAAGAACAGAATGAAGGGTAACAAGGATAGACAACTTGCGTTGGACAAGAAGCTTGTGGAGTCTAACCCAGAGCTCTTGAAAATGAGAGAAGTGGAATTGGCTAAGAAGGAGGCCAGACAACTGGCTAAAGAGGCTCAAGATGAAATGAGTGAAGACGAGGACATCGATATCGAGAGCGATGAAGAGATGGAAAGTGAGTCTGAAGAGGAAGAAGTCCAACAGAAGATTCTCCTGAAGAACAAGAAACGTACAAAGCGTACAGTGTTATGATTTGGGTTTAGGTTAAAAGTCGTATAATCTTTTATTTTGTGGTTTTTCTGGATCAGCATTGTATGTACATGTTAGCTAACTATTCATCAGACTTCGGACTTACAGGAAGCTTCTTAAAAACTCCAACAAACCCTCCACCAACCATCCTAGATCCAACCCTTGGTCTGCACACAATGCCTTCTTCTCCTGTAGCCCTTATGTATGTATAACGGGTGTCCCAATCTTGTAGTCCTCCGCCCACACCTGGAGCTAGTTGGATAGTTCTGATATGAGTCAGTTTCATCTCCTTATCCTTTGTAGCTTTCAAGACATCCAATATCTGTGTAACAGATGGACAAAATACAATCAGTGGGCTATCCTGCTTCAAATGAGTGACTATGGGTTCAATATTATTAGATATATCTGGGAGATCCAAGAAAGCACCACTTAGAAACCCTTCGTCGGCATCGTTGTCGAGAGATTTCCACTTAGAAGCTGCATCAAACCATTCCATCGGGGAATCAGCAATATGAAACTCAACGTCATTAATATACATCCCTCTTTTAAAATTCCTTATTGTTCTCTTGCCAACATTAGAGTGGCCCTCATTACGATCGATAGAATGTAAAATAGCACCTCTTATCCCATGAGTCTTATAGAAACAGTTTGCGCTATGAATCTGCGAGCAGATAGCTAATGTTAGTGATCCGTGGCCTGTGCCAGCTTCGAAGAACTGTAGAGGTGAATCTTTCAACTGGCCATTATCACTTAACTCTGGAAAGTCAATGTGGAGATCAGCCAACGATACAATAGATGAAGCATCAAATGGGTATATAGGCGTCGCTGCCCTCCTAGATAGGTTTATATAGTCCTCAGTAGAAGCATGCGTCACTATGTAGGGGTTTCCAAGGCTCGATTTGACGAGACTTCGTGATTTTACACCAAAGAGGTCATCATGTGCAATATGGCCCTGGTTGATGTTGATGCTGCCACCTTCGTTCAGAGGTTCAGAGAGCCATAGACGATCCCCGCGGTTCACAGCACGTATTACAACGACATCTCCTTTGTTAAGGGTACCTAGCCCTCTTCTTAGCCCGGGTCTGATCATCTCAGCGAGTTCTGCTTTGAGGTGGGTAATCTGATGAGACGAATTTTTCTTCAAAATCGTAAACAAAGACGAAGGCATATGGAATTGTGATAGGACACCATTGAAACAAGCAACATGTCTAACCTCATCGTTGACACTTCCAAGATCAAAGACCATTACAGAGAAAACTATGTTGTCAAACTCCGAGTGATGGGGATGGTACTGGACTATAGCGTTAGAGAGAAGCACATATTGATCCAACCGATAATCAGCTTAACATCAGTGAAAACTCCAATAGAATTGAAAATGGGTGACGATCTGCATCTCTTTAATCCGGAGCTGTGCCAAATCGGCACTGTAATAGATGCTGTATGCCTCTACGATGGAGATATAATCTCTATACTGACGATAAAAGTCATAGATGGAGATTTCAATAAAGTCGAGAGAAGAACACTACGAAAGATAAGTAACATCAAGAGAGATCCATTATAATACAATTTTTATCACCCCAGAAACCCTTGTCCACCAAAAAGTTGTTTATATATTGTCTCACTGGAGACTTGGTTCATTAGTTCAAAGATTCTTTGTTGTTCGACATCTTGCGCTGAACCCCCGCTATAACCATTGCTTGGAGGTGTAGACAAGCTTGGATATAACCCATCTAGTGTCGTATCCCCTGGAGTTGCTCCCGCTGTATCCGCAGACATCCGAACTGTGCTCATTGGGTTTATTGGTGTCGGTTGCTTGAGATCTTTGAACACGTCACCATAATCACTAGGTGTCTTTTGGTTCAACTGTTCAAAGAACTTCTCTATGTCATCGAAATCAGAGTTTGTAACAGCACCAGTCAATTTCTTCTCACTTCCTTCAAACTTCAGACGAATCATGGCTAGGCTTAAAATCTCAAAGATCTCTACACATGGTGAAGCGGCGTCACAAGATTGAACCAGTGAACTCAAAACGTCAATGACAACGCGGTTCAGTTTTTCAAACTCTTCAAGATCGATCAAGTTATCCTTTGAGTTGTAAATAGCGTAGAAGAAGGATGTTCCAGCCATGAACAAATTATGAACTGCAGACCAAGTATAGTTTATCGTTTTGGACTTGAAGAGCTCAGAATAGCAGTTGATTATTCCTTTTGAAGAATCAAAAATGATCCTCAAGGTAGTGTTGCTTGGTTTGGAGTTCTTTGGTGTGACGCCGAAGAGAAGCATTTTTGTATGATGATAGTTTAATTTGAAGAACTCAAAGTTGAAATCACAGTTACTCTTCCGTGACGTCTTCAAAGGTATCGTCCTAAACCAATGCTCCAGTTGGTTATCAATTTTTTGCTTCCAATCATTCAAGTTATTGTAAAATCTAGGCAGAGTCGAACTCGTAAAGTACAGAACCTCTAAAATCTCCGCTTGAATTCTTCTAATCTTGAAAAAATTCAAAGAGATTGTTTTGTAAGTGGGTAGAGAGTTCGAGGATCCCGTAAAATCAAGTGTCTCATCTTCGTTGATAAGACAGTCATCAAGCTCAACTGGGAATTTCGTTGAGATGCTCTCTTCGGGTATACCAAATGGTCTTCCCAAATACACACAAACTTGACGATCTAATGAGTATGCACACCAGAACAACCTGCGTCTTAGATCTTTAACAAATGGAGAGAACTGACTATTCAGCTTCTCTGTATGTAGCCCTAGATCAACACAGAGCCTCAATGACGTACCCAAGATGTACCAGACACCAGGATTGGACGGCCTCATGATGGAAAACAAAGTGAGCAGCAGCAAACCTTGAAGACATTCTAGCCTATCTTCAGAAGAATAAATCGTCTCCACAAATACTACTGCTTGAAGCCTATAAGAGTTGGATGTCTCTGGGTCATAATGTAAGAGATTGATTGAGGATGAGATGGCAAAGATCATGTGTAAGAAGAACAAGGGCTTATGAAACATTTCCGGGACATCTGTTGCTGTATATGCTTTCAGGTTCTTCTTTTGGTTTTGATAATGCCAGGTTTCTTCTTCAGGTATTGGCGTAGTATTTAGGTTCATTTTTGTATAGTTTGATGCCAGTTTTGTATTTGGAGAGAGATTTCCATAGATTGGCTTGAAATAGTTGTTGATGAAGAACTCTCTATGCATTATGGGAAGCTGTGTATTTGATTGTTCAAAATAGCACTTTACCAAAAACTCTGCAGTCTGCTTATTCGGCAAGGAAGTTGTTATCTCTTGAGCAAACTCTTGTGCTGTGGGCACTCTTGTGGTGATGGAATTATTCTCAGTGATTGAAGTAGGGTGGAAATTCACAGCTGTGAACAACAATTTAGCAAATGAAATACCAGATGAGTCACCAATGTAAAATGACAATCCGGCAGAGTTATTGGAAGGTACAGCAAACTTCAAACTTGTTCCAATGGAATCCCTCGGTGGTTGTGACATCCCAGTGTTATTAGAAGCAACGGAGACAGGAGAGTGACGAACAAATTCTGGTGATGGAATCCCACTGCTGTGTGCCCCTGTACTCTTAGACTCTGCTGGAGTCTCGTTAGGGTCAATCCCATGTTGCTTCAACAATGTCTCCAGATGACCAATACGGTCTTCAAGCGAAATCACATATGACCGCGGCACTTGACGACCAGTAGCTGGATCTAACCCGACACATGCAACTCCAGCCTTCAAGCACCGAGCGCAACTGGGAAACTGCTGATCACACTTTGTCTTTTTCTGGCGGCATCTTTGACAAGCGGCAATGGTTCTGGATATACCCACAATACTTGAAGAAGGCCTCATTCCAACAGACCCTGTCGCTACCTCTGAAGAGTGATCCACCAGCGGCAACGACGGAGCGCTCCCTTCGCCGCATTCAACTTTTCTCTTCTTCGTCATTTCTCTGGAGGATGCCCTTCTACTACTCTTCACCTGCCTATTCCCTTCTTTGTTGCAATTTATCATTTGATATGATAGGGGGATAGAATTTCCAAAAAAAATGTGTCGTTAATTACCGAAAATGGATATTTTCTACTTCTGAAACATGAGTAGCGTTTCTATGGGTACAAAACGATATAACAATTTTTAATACAAAAAGGCAGCAGATACACATACTTTATATGGGAATTCCCTCCGATGCCGTTCTCTCAGATCAAGCTTGGCCCGTTATATGTGGCGTAAGATGCTTGCTGTTGAGGATGTTGCTGTTGGAAACCAGTGAACTGGTTCTGCAACGCTTGTTGTGGTTGTGGTTGCTGCTGGAAACCAGTGAACTGGTTCTGCACTCTGTTTGCCTGTATCTGGTTCTGCAATTCCCAGCCTGCTTGCTGAGTGAACTGGTTGGTACGCTGCTCTTGTATCGTTTGTGGAAAAACCGGTTGAGTTGGCAGTTGTTCATACCCGCCGATAGTCACAGGAACTTGATGGCCATTAACATTCATCGTATTAGACGCAGCTTGTAATTGGAATGGGTTGTTGCCGGTAACTTGTGATACAAGACCACTAGAGTTGTCGGTTTTGGAAAATGGGTTATTGGTTGGCTTTTTTTGAAGATTAGACTGTTCGGAAATGGTTGAGAGTGCAGAAGATTTGTAGTTGTGAGAGAATGGGTTATTACCAGTGACAGAAGCGACAATCTTAGATTGGGCTTGCTGCTCTTGCTGTGGCTGTTGTTGTGGCTGCTGCTGTGGCACTTGGAAGAAGGGATTACCAGTTGGCTGTTGGAAGAATGGATTACCGGTTGGCTGCTGTTGAACAGAATACCCACCAAAGCCGGTACCAGTAAAAGCTGGAACAATATTTGCGACAGGGACAGAAGTAAAAGAACCAGTTTGAGCACTTTGCAGATGGTTTTGTTGAACCTGCTGCGGCAACTGTGGGGTCTGCTGCGGTACCTGTTGTTGAAGAGGAGGCTGTTGTGTTAAGAATGGGTTGTTTGTATGTTGAGGTTGAAGTCCCTGAGTATATTGGATCTGAAGGGGTTGGAGACTGATCTGTCCAATTTGGGACGCCCAAGGATTTGAAATTGCCGATTGCGATTGAATCTCGGCTCTAGCTTGGGCTGGCAGCTGAGTTTGGACTGGTAGCTGCGGCTGCGGTTGTTGGGTGTGTGGCACGACACCACCATTATTCTTATATTCCCTCTCCGCAAGAAATTGAGATCTGTTCACCTCAAAGTTAGGATCTTTCAGATAATCTTCAAGTTTTTCTGCCAATGCTATAGGAGCATGCTTAATAGTTGGAACATGTAGCTTAGTCGCATACTCCAGATGTTTGGCGATTCTTAGATAGTTTACAACATCTGTTGTGAGATCGACGAATTTCTCGTAAATATCCAGGGCTCTTTGTGCATCATATTTGGACATCTCAAAGTAGTGTTCCAGAATGTTGATCACACCTTCGTTCAATGACTGAAATAAGCAGAGCAGATCGTTCACAAGCATACGAAAGCAAGTCAACACAATATCATTATTGATATCTCCCTCTGTGAATTTGCAATTGATCAATACCTCGATTTGTTTCTCGACGCTCTCAACCTCTCTAAGTAGGCCCTTATCCACAGACAGTTGCCTCAAGATGCCGTTTTCCTTCTTTTTCTGTTCATCTTTCACAAAATCGATCTTTGTCATGCCATATTCACGGCCTCTAACACTCAAATATTTCGCATAACGCAGCAATGACTTTGCATCCGGGGATTTCAGAGACTTGATATGATGAAGGTCTAAGAATTTTGGGTTATTTGATAAAAACTTCAATGTCACCTCTGGATCGCCTTCCCTGATCATGATGTGGATAACCAACAACGATTTGAACACAATCGACCATGCCGAATCACCCAAACGACTCCTCAATGCCGACATAACCTCTCTGAATTCATTCCTGTTGTATGTAGCAGTCAAGATGGGCTCAATGTACTTGGGCTTCGGGGCAGCCACCTAAAGATATCGAGCTGTTAGTATTAGGGGGGTCATCAGAGATAGGGGGAAGAAAACCATACCTTAATCTTTGTGGCTCCCTGTAGATGTTATTAGTATCATTAAACGTTAAGATCTCCGACTGCATCAATGTATGGCTCAACTTACCTTGACAGTCTTCTCAAATGACATTTTGTTGTGCCTTTGTGAGGTCTATCTTCTTTCTGTTTTTAGTGCAAATCCGCTTTTGTGTTGACGTTTTGAGCTTGTTAATTTTTATCCGCGCCCGCTACCATCGGAGGCTGGTGGGCGCAGACTGGTTGGACCAGTAAGAGGTTAGAATGATCTGCTATACACTCCTGTACTGATGTTGGCAAAGCAGTAATATATCGTGCACAGTGCAGTTAGCTTAGAGTTTAATACTTCCTGGGCAGGATACTCAACTTTTCTCTTTTTTCACGTTCTCGATCTTGAAAGAGTTGGCCAGTTCGCCCAGCTGCAAGAGAGTCCAGGAGGTCTCCATAGACCTCTTAAAAAAATTGGGGAAAGATCGAATCACAGGACTTATGCAAAACGCTTCTAAATGGTGATAGGAGGCGGATTCAATTCTCCATGTACTTTTTGGGTGCGAAATCCTTGAAATGGCTCCCCAAATCAAAATGCAATATGCCCACCTATGGAGTAATACCAGCATCCCATCTCTCTAGGGCCTTTTTTCGTTTTAAAATAGGGAAACTCAAAAGTTGGTAGACCTTAGATGTTGTGTAATGTAGATCAAATCTTGTGACCAATGTCATTGTGCATCCTGATGGATTAAGCGATTTAATAATTATCGCCAGATGGATCACTTTCTCATAGACATCAAATTGGTATTGAAGAACTTCACAGTAATAATGGTGATTTCGAAGCGTTTATCATCTCTCTATAGAGAGGCATAGATACTAGACATTATCAGCGCTCTATTCCAAACTGGGACCTCGTGATTGGCATGATCGGTTTTTCTTTCTCATGGATGCCTCATATAGAGATGCTTCTTAGTACAAATTATGAAAGAAAATTCGGAGTAGAAACTGTAGTCATACAGATAATAGACAAGATCTAGCACTGGAAATAAGAATTGTGAGAAATCTGTGGCCTAGGACTTGTCATCAGAGAAGATATGATTTTTAATGAACTTTCTTATCTCCTTCCACTTCTTTTCTAGTAGTTTGCTCTCTTGAAAAGATCTGGTATTGCAGCTTGCTCTCTGTTCTGCAAGTTAGAGAACAGATTCTGTGGCTATTACTTTGCCAATTCAAGCCTTTGCTAAACACGTATTCAAAGAACGCCATGAAGCTCCTGGATACCAGAATCACAGATTGACTCTCAGCATTGACCATGACGAGAACTGTGCAAGTCCTTGGAAATAGATTAATGCCGTTAATTAAAGCAGTCTTTTCTGCGTCAAACGTCAAAGAAAAGTGTTAAATGCAGTTATTGATTGAATTGATTATTGCTATGCATGTGTATGAATTTCACTGAGTATGTACAAAACGTTAAAAGACAGGGAGCATCTTTTCTTATAATGAGAACCGGCATGCGCCAGAAGACATTCCTCCTGTTTCGAGAGAGTGGCATGTTCCAATATAGAAGCAATATGCTTGATATTTTTTACAAAATGAGTACTTGAATATAGCACGATAGTTTACAGAATTGTATTATTCATTGATAGGAATATTCAAAATGCCGGGGCAGCTTTTTGGTTGGTTATTCAAAAATCGTCTTGCGTGTCTATTCAAACCAAATTTGTATAAGAGAATCTGCGACTGTTGTTTGTTCTGTGTGATTGAATATGCATCTCAAAGGGAAATTCAAAACATATTGTGCTGATTTCCTTGAGCAAACTATAGGATCTCAAGAAAAGATTAACTACCCATGGACATAAGAAATTCTCCTCTAAAATCTGTCGTAGATCTGAGTTTGTTTTCAATGCAAATTGATTGACGAAAGATCTTTTTTGCCGAGGGCAAAGGAATGAGTATACCACTATAATAATATGCATGTTTATGCATACACCATGGGGTATGCAGATTGGCTAACTATATCTCCTGGACTTTAGAGGTGAATACTTCCCAAGACAAGGCAAGGGTCAATAACCAAATAAAAATGGTAATTGGCCAACTATATTGCAGCGCTTCATACCCATTGCATGTATAATTTTGAAATACCAGTGACAATTGGAAGAGGAATCCGGTAGTGTCAGGGGTCAATGTAACATAACTCAATTTAGACGTTCAACTCTGACGAGCAATATTGGACTCCACATAAATAAAGTGTAATTTCTTCTTAATAAACCAATAGACTGACAGTTATGAATAAAGTACACTGCATCAAGTGCCAAAAAAATTGAGACCCGCCACCACCAGCAACCCCCTTTAATGCTACGAGGTCGTCACTATTCCGAATCTTCTACTTCAACGGATGTACCCAAAGAAATTTCGAATAGTTGAATTTCCTGGATGCTCATATGGGTGTTCATTACTGCCGTAAGTCCCGCTACACATTGGTGAGTGAATCCCAGGATCGTTAATACCCTTATTCTTTATCCGCTGATGGCTAAGAAGGTTCAGACCCTGCATAAGTCTATGGTAACTGAAGTTTTGAATCTGTAAAAGAACCCCTGCGTAAGAGGAGCCTTGTGTCCTCTCCTTTATTTCGTCGCTCACAACATGTCTGATAACTCTATTATCGAGGAGAAGATCGTCCTCAACAAAACAGAGACATTTGTTGAGGGCAGAACCAACAACTAGACCTACGAATTGAAACATTGGTTTTGGGTGCCTCGCTTGAGCATATTGGACTTTTGTGTTTCTTGTTGCTCTAATTTTGAGTAATAATCACTTTCGCGGTTCCAATTCAACGGCCTGCACTCATTAGAATAGTGGCAGAGCTGTGTGGGTTACCCAAAACTATGAATCTTGGGCTCTTTGTTGTCAGCAGCTACTCTTGGTAGCATCAAAGTCTTCTCCGTTGCCTTTTGCTTCTTTGACAGATTAGATTGAAAGTTGGTTATTCTCGTTGGTTAATTGATCATCACCAGCTGTCTCTCTTTCAAGGTGTCTCCAACTGCCATGGATTCTTTTATATCTCTCTTTTACTTATCGGTGATAGTTCTATCAACGTAACTGTGGGTTCTTCACATCTGGTCTTGGAGATTGCTTATTCAGAACATACAGAATTCTGTACTTTTTAAGATACCATCTGTTGGCACTTGAGCGATCAAATCGGTGGTTTCATCGACCACTTTACAAGAAACAAGGATTCAAGTTACTCTTGCAGAACTCCACCCTGCTGGAAAGGCTTTTTCCCACTAGCCCAGTTGAGTATCTTTCGGTTGACCTCAGTATCACAGGGCTACCTTTTTGCTAAGGGAAAGACGGATAAGACGGAATATGTTATTAGCAAGTTCCGTACTGGGAAGCTTGTTGTCCAAAGAAACCTAGAGTTCCTCCAATTTAAAATGAGATAAATCCATGCTAGTTTTGTAGTTAAAAAGACTGCCCATGCTAGTGTGAATTACTCTGAATTCATAACAACAGTCACCAGAATGAGATTTTTCCTCGTCATATTCAATTTCACTATGATCCAAAAATCTCTGGTAACGGTCTTGTCACTTACCTCTTGAATGAACTATTAAACTCCATAGGGATAACTGGGGCTTGTAAAAAGCTTTTTATTATCTTATGTTTGATTTCATTTAACTTGGCTATTTCATTCGTCGTTTGCTGTGTCTCTGCTATCTTCAAAAGAAGCACTTTGTTCATCATCTGTTCCTGATATGATCTTTTGTCAAAATGCTTGAACCATATTGTCTGCCATGAGCTAGAAGAAATTTTTTTAGGTTAAAAGTCTTTTCAATGGTGTGCTTGCTAGTCTCACCTTTCTTATGTCATTGGTGCAAATAGTTTGCCTTTCTTTTGCATTACTGAAATCTTGCGTATACCCATAGATCAATGCGTATCAACATCATTCAATTCTGGATGCAAGTCATCTTAGTCTTCAACTTCTTTCTTAACCCAATCCCTATGGATGTCATCGAATGAAAATACAACATACTGTACTATTGTACCCTGACTATTGAGTCTGGTATTATCTTGTTCTAGTCAGGAGCTTCTGATCGTACCTGAGAAAAGTGTCTGAAGTTTTTGTTTATCTTATTGAGTATATTGAGTGAAATGCGGTTTATTATGAAGTTCAGCGTTCCCCTGAGCATGTCGAGGACATCAAAGACCCTACGTTGGGTATAATTCTGATTTGGAGTGAGGAATAGAGTCCGTATGTTCTGATATCTCCTAGCTCTCCAAGTTACTTATGCGTATTTATGATTATCATCTGCAATTATTTTGCAACGTAGTCTTAAAGGTTGAGCAACACCCCATTGATCTGCACATGCAGGGTTTACAATACAAATCCAATCATGCCAGGTTTTTGATCGCCGAAAATTTTGGCGAGAGCAATTCTTTGGGTTATTTAAAATGAACTCTCTGAAGCATAGATGAGCAAGTCTCTCCCTCTACCAACGCCCAATCTATCGAATTCTATATGGGATAGACTGTCGTTGAAGGGCAAGGTTGCAGTTGTGACAGGTGGCGCTCGTGGTATCGGTTATGCAATTGCTGACTGTTATTCACAAGCTGGTGCTGATGTCGCTCTCATGGACATCGATATTGAAGCTGCTCAAGAGAGTTGTGACGAGCTGAGAACCTCATATGGAAATAATGTACTTGCCTACCATGTAGATGTATCTTCCCTTGACCAAGTTGAGAGAGCAATTACGGAAATTGAAGAAAGTTTTGGTACTGTGGATGTTTTTGTTGCACATGCTGGTATTGTGTGGACACATGGTGCAATTCTTGATGAGCAAAACGAAATTCTAGGTCCAGAAAGATGGAGAAGGCTCATTGATACTGACTTGAATGCCGTATACTATTGTGCCAAAACTGTTGGCAAGCTCTTTAGAAGGCAAGAATCCGGCTCGCTTATTATAACAGCATCTCTTTCTGGGCATTTTGTCAATCTTTCAAGTTATCAAACATGCTATAGTGCTGCAAAGGCTGGGTGTCTAAGAATGGGAAAAGCACTCGCTGCTGAGTGGGCTGGATTTGCCCGCGTAAATACTGTTTCACCTGGGTATGTCAACGTTGGCTTCGATGGTATTGTTCCCACCGAGGTAAGGAAGGAATGGTGGAAGCGGATACCTATGCATAGAGAGGCCTTGCCAGAAGAACTTGTTGGCGCGTATTTGTACTTAGCTTCAGATGCTTCGACTTACACCACTGGTTCTGATATCAAGGTTGATGGTGGTTATGGCTCTTTAAATCAGTTTGAATAATATGTGACCTTAATTTCATATCAAATTGTTCATCTCTAATATATATTATACTTCATACTTCATATTCCTACTTTCGAATATGCTCTATAATCCGAAGAGTCTCTGAAAATCTGGTATACAGCTCCGGATGACTGGCAAGCTGCACGACTTCCGACTAAAGGAGCCAGGACTTCTGTCATCGGCGTTCTAGTTTGTGATACAGGCCCAAAAAAATGTCATTACATGGTTCCATTCTTCTTATAAATACTACAGACCATGACTGTTGACACCAGGATTGCATCTATCGTTGATCGTTTGAGAAAGGTATCGCACAAAAATTTCCCTCAATTGCCAACAGATTACCTGACACTAGGTACTTCCGTTGCCAATATCGAATCGTTCGAGAAGGAAAGACAATTCGAATTGCCAGCAGATGTAAAAGAGTATTTACAGTGTGTGAATGGCGAGGGAACGCTTCGAGATATGACTCAATGTGGCCTTCTTCTCGGCTGCTCCATACTATCTTTGGATGATATCAAGAGAGAAATGGATATTTGGGATCAAGTTATGAGAGAAAACCCAGAGTTCTCTGATGGTTGGGAGTCGAAGAGCTTTCCGCCGGAGTTCATCCAAGAAGTTTATTGTTCACCAAAGAGTTGGGTGGGACTAGCAAATGATGGGTGTGGTAACTCCTTTGCTGTTGATCTGGCGCCTGGCACAAGAGGAAAATTTGGTCAAGTCATCGTGTTTGGTAGAGACTATGATGACAAGTGTGTCATTGCGGACTCTTGGACCGAATTTTTGGATGAATGTGTCTCTTGTATTGAAAGAGGCAAGGGATTCACGGTGGATGGCGACTTCTACGAACTTGATGATTCTGGAACATATATGGATGTTATCTATGAAAGTAAGGTTGGTGAGATCAGAGAGAAATTCAACTTGGACTATTAAATTCAATTATCGGAGGTACTGAGATTATCATATGCCTTTGATCCTTATCCTGAGCATTGTGGACCCCCCCTGCACTTCTTCTCCGTGCCTGTAAAAAGTTAACAGAGTGATCTAAATCGAGTAGTTTCTAAGTGATATCATTTGGTGAACTGAGATGGTATATAGAAGTCAAGTAACTCATGCTAAGCTTATCGTGGTTGATTTATCCTTGATAATATCCTTCCAGAATACAGGGTGGAATCCTAAATCTCTTCCCTTCCAGATGTCAACAATTATCTGACGAGCGGCCTGAACAGTCTTCAGTTTTCTCTGCCGTTCCATCTGTCTCAAGCTCTCCAACACAAACCATCTAACGTCTTCATCATCTGCTGCTATAGCTCCTACCACAAATATCGGCCATAGCAATGACATATAATGGTCAGGGAGTTCTTTCTGAATCCTTATGATCTTCATAGTACACTCCCTTGGATCAATAGTTGGGTTGACATCGTGATTGCTGTTCATATAGACAGAACCATATAGATAGATTAGCGATGCTAGTCGCTTAATCTCTGCAATAGCTGAAATGTTGTTTCTTTCATCCTGGTCAAAGTATAACTCACTATTGGTAGGAAGCTGCTGATTTAAACAGAGGATCATCTGCTCCGTTTCTTGTGCATGTTTGAAGATCTCTGCTTTGTAGAGACTTTGGTCATTGGTCTCTAGCTTCAGATCAGCTAAACACTGGCCAATGACAGATATGCGATGTATAAGTGAAATCAAATAGGGAGAACATCCAAATACAAGATCAATCTTTGTATCATAGTCCTTCTTCAATTCCTCTATGAATGGATCATCATCGATCATCACGGGTCTTGCACTGCTGCTTTCATGAACCCATGCTGTTTCCCCCATAACTTCATGAGAGATGAAGTACCTTATAAAGAACTTTCCCATGGGCGTCAATAACTTCTCCCGTATGCCAGATGATTGTTTCAAGACCCTTTTGGCATAGTTTAACAAGGCAAGCCATGTGTTATTGCAATTCACAGATATCTCGATAAAACACAGCATTACAACGACAGCAAAGATGTCATCCCATCCGTCATGATCTCTCTTTGAATCAAGAAGCTTCGGAATCTCCTCGATGACATCTATGAGGTACTGCTCTGCGATTTCTTTATAGTCTTGTCTTCCAACCAACGATAGCTGAGCTGCAGAAGCAGTGACGATAGTCTTCATCACAATCGGATAGTTGAAAGATAGTGGAACGATGAGGTGTAAGTAGGGGTTGAGTTCTGGGGCGATATAACTATTCTGAGGACTATTTGGTTTCACCTCACAACAGACACAATGAGGGGCGATGGAGTCAATGAAGTAAGTTACCAGTTGCCTCTCCAAAGGACTCAAGGTGAAACTGAACTGTTTGATATTCAATTCTGGAACGTTGATGAGATGTAAGATGGGGAATGCCGAAAAGGATTGAAGAAAGATGTCTTCAAAAGACAGTGGGTCCAAATCATCAACTATAAAGTCAAATGCATCATATCGCACGGTTGTGTTGTCCAAGATAGGTATCAAAGATTTTTCAAAGATTTGTGAGAAAGAAGCGTCCAGTTCATTCTTTTTTATCAGCTCACGAACACTGTGGTTTCCATATAGGGACTCAAAATCCGCTGAGGAGTTTACAAGAAAAGGATACTGGTCTCTTCTCGGCACAATATTGTGGGGTGCTATGTAGGAAGATTTGTGATTTGAATTCTTCTTCAATCTGGCTTCCATAGATCTCCCAAAAGTTATGCCCTTCTCAGTAGCCTCGTCCTCCCAGGTCAACCGAATGCCTTGGTACTCACATTTGAGATTAAGCTTAGTACAACGTTGACAAATAGGGCTCACTTCATCACATTTCACCCTGCGTTTCTTACAAGTGGCACATCCGTTCCGACTCCTTTGCCGGTATTGCTTCACCTTTCCCATGCCGTGCTAATCCTATTTTGGGGTTCCGTTAGAAGATCCTTCAGTGGTATAAATTTTTAGTGTGCCAGCATGGGGAAATTAGGCAAGTGGTCGCGACCAAAAATTCTATGCCATCTCGGCAGGTTGATACGAGCAATGAAGTTTCTTTTTAGACCTCGCATAGAGCACCATAGTTATGCTAGGTTTACTGGGAAATTAGAATATTTATATAATGTAATTCATTAGTCTTGAATCTTGAATCCTGGTATTTTTCAATAAAAATTTCCACTTTCTTATGGATCTTTCAATGCAACATCAAGCACAGAAGAGTTAATAATAAGTGAGATCAGCAGAGGTGATAACGGATATTTGAGGGACACCCAAAGCGTGGGGCGTTACCACGACCTCACTTTAATTAACGGGAAAAAACTGTACGTTGCATCCAGTGTGTGGATAGCTCCAAGTCTCACTAAGCCGTCCCAAAATTTTTGCCTCGCGATATTAGGCCTAACTGAACATTCACTAAGCAGGTGTGAAGATCGATCATAAAAAACATATTTAGGGTTACTAAGGTAAGTTGAAAGGTGGACATATTTTAAGGGACTGAAACCACAGAATGAACGCGAGATGTTTCGAGAGGAGAATAAAGGGCTACAGCTTTGTTGAAATGATAAACTTCCTTGACATTTCATGGAAGATTCAAAAACAGTGATGAGCTCTATTTAGGCCTTCTATTACATCCCGAGAACTTTTTAAGCGAGTCATAATCTATATCTTAATCTCTTCTTTTCTGTCCAATGATGTGTTGCCTTGGCAGTAGAGAAGATGATAGAGCCTTCCTATTGTCCGCAAATATCTGGGTAAAACGTGAATTACATCACTATGATAATCTAGTGCTACCAATGTTGAAGTATTGATCATTGACAGTGAAATCATCTCTACGTGGTAGAGATTGGCCAACCACATTCAAGACCAAAACCTTCTGATATCATAATAGGTCCTTTAACCAGGACGTGTCCATGCTTTATGCAACCAAAGAGAGCTCTATCCTTTTTGTGAATATTTTTTAGCTGTGGACACCGTAGAATGGATCAGTTAGTATATATTAGTGGCACTAACATAATACTGGGTTTGATGAGAGGCCACTGAGAAGAAAAGTGTGGCGGATCTCTTCCTATTGAGGAACACTGTGAATCGAAAGTTCAGAGCTCAGAGATGACTACGCAACGTCTCAGTACGAGTGCACTGCACAAGTGTAGGCAATATATACTTCGAAGATAATCGAGCTGTACACTGTGTGGAGCACTTTTTCTTGTAAATATATCGTAAGTCTCATGAATCATCGGGGGGACCGACGTTTTTGGCGGAGGTTGTTCAATGGCTCCGACTTTCCATCCAGGAAGCCACCACAACGGATTTGCCTCTAGAGGGAAACCTGTCGGAATCGTTCGCGTATGACACCTTATAAGGAACAAAAACGCGCAAAGGAAGAGATAGCAGAGGAACGTCAAGGGCCGCAACGAGATTCTCTCAGAGAAACTTATGATGATGATATGCAGAAGAAGAGGGAAGGCTGAAGCCACTGCCACAGCTAGGGGATTCTCAAGTATATAATAAGACTTTGTTGTACTGAACCAGACGACTTTCACTTCGAAAGATGAAACCTACCAATGACCACTACAGTCTTGCAAGTCGCTGATAAGAGGCTTACAGATCTCCAGAAGATCAGGAAGGCCTTTTTTCAGCTCTTTAATTGGTACCCAACGGTATATGATGCCAAGGAGAAGAAGCTCTTGTTCAAGCTTGATGTCACTCTGTTGATCTACTGCTGCGTATCGTTCTTCTGCAAATACCTTGACCAAACCAATATCAATAATGCATATGTCTCTGGCATGAAGGAGGATTTGGGGTTGTTCGGAAACCAACTCAACTGGTTGAACATTGTCTATCTCAGTGGATATACTGCTGCTCAACTCCCACTTCTGCTGCTTTACACAAAGCCAAAATTCTCAAAATATTTACTCCCAACATGTGAAGTGATCTTTGCTATTCTTACTTTCTGTCAAGCAGAAGCCAAAAGCATTGGCCAGCTCTATGGTATCAGATTCCTTGTTGGTGTCTTTGAGGCACCATTCTTCACTGGTTTTCACTACACATTGGGTAAGTACTATGGTACAAAGAGTCACAGAGGTGCACCTGTTGAGCTTTACATGCGTTCAGGTGTATTCTTCTTATCTTCAGCACTCGGTACCATGTTTAGCGGTTACCTTCAAGCTGCAGCCTACTCCAATTTGAATGGTGTTCACGGAAAGGCTGGTTGGCAGTGGTTGTTCATCATCGATGGTTCTATCACTATCGTTGTTGGTATGGCTGGCTTCTTATTCTGGCCAGGTACTCCAGAGGCTGGTAAACCTTGGTTCTTATCGAAGGAGGACTACGACCTCATCATAGAGAGAAACAAAAGAAATCAAATTAACGATGTTGGCAAGTTGGATTTGGCTGTCTTCAAGAGAGTCTTCTCAGATTGGAAAATCTACTTCTATGTTGCTTCCTTCACCGCTGCTCTCTTATCTTTGTACCCGACCACTTATCTCTCACTTTGGATGAAAGCACAAGGTAACTTTTCTGTGGTTCAAGTTAACAGATACCCTACTGTATCTAGTGCCATCTCCGTTGTGACTGTATACCTTTCTAGCGCTCTTTTCTCTATCTACGCTCCGTGGAAGTTCATGGTTGTCGCGGTCATTGTTCAAACCATCTTTTGCGGTATCATGATTAAGTATGATGTTCCTCAAGCAGCTGTAATATATGCATTCTGGCAAAGTGGTATCTACGCGCTTCCATCGCCATTGATCTACAATGCCGTGAATAGGGTGTTAAAGCATGACCCTGAACACAGAGCTGTCGTTATGGGTGGAATCATGACAATCTCTTACTTTATCTACACTTGGGCTCCCCTTGGTTTGTACCCAACGGCTGCAAGCTATGGACACAGAGCTGCTCCAAGATGGAGCGTCGGATATCCTGTGGCTTTAGTTATGGCCTGGGTCTGTGGTATAGTCTACTTCGGTGCCTGCTATCTTGAAGAACGAGAAAGAAAGTTAAGAGGAGAGCCTACAATAGAAGAAGAACTTGATGCTAGTCTCAATGATAGTAAGGTGATCGACGCCAATACAAAGGCAGAAGCCTCCGACAGCTCATATGTGGAGAAGAAAGAGGAGAGCCTCGTTCAGGAGAGGAAATTTGTTTGATTCATATTGTATTCTTCTATTGGGTATGCAAACTTTGGTTAATCAGACGAGCTGAAAATCTTTTTACCAAAAGATGACACAGGGCACATCTTCGTTTTGGGCGTCTTGCTCTTCGCTAGTCATGGATGTCCTTCAGAATTGGAGTTGAATATCCAGTGAATATGTTCGAATGTTAAACTCAACGATAGTAACAAGGCCTATTTTAGAGAGTGCAGGGTATGATATAATGACCTAAGAAAATCTAATGCATACTCATTATGTATTCACATCGTTTGGAAGCGCGACTTAAGAATATCCAGTTTTTGTAGAAGCAACTCTTTGTTTCGCCTTCAACAATACAGTTTCAAACTCCTCTTGTGAGAGGTTTTCAAACCAACGGTAATGATAGAAAGGATGATCAGGTGCAAGGTACCAGTTTCCTTTGGCTCTTGTAAGGTTCTCTCTTAGCGTTCCACCTGCTGTTGAGTATTCGGTTTGTGCAACACCTCTATCCTGAAGCTCAGGTATCAACAAGTCGCCCAAATCCTTGAGGTTGAAAGCGTGGAAGTTGAAGCCATCAATATCACTGTGGTTGAACCACTCCTGTAATTCATTTGCAACTTCTACAGGCGTACCAATTATAACCGAAAAGCCAGAAATTGGAGCATTTCCTTCGATGTACTTTCTTTCAGCCGCCTCATGAGTCTCACCAACGACGACAAACACCTGGGCGAGGAACTTGATGCTCTTCGGATCTCTTTTAAATTCATTGGCAGCTAAGTTCTTGAGACTCTTCACAGTCTTGGCCACAGCTTTCTTATCACCATAGATTGAGATAACTTCTGCAAATTTAGCAGCATGACGTCTCGCACCATCGGACGTTGTATCAAGGGAGATAATGACTGGGAGTCTCTGCGGTGAAGGTTTTGTAAGCCCAGGTCCTGGAACTTTGAAAGTTGGGCCTTCGAAATCAATTTGACGTAGCCTGTCAGTGTTGATCCACTCACCTGTTTCCTTGTTCTTAACTAGGGCATCGTCTCTCCAACTTGACAACAATAACTCGGTAAAGACCTCTAGATACTCATCAGAGTATCTGTGATGTCTGGTGTTGACCCATCCGAACCGGCCATTTGTGAACTCGTCAAGCGATGCAAACTTTCTTGCCTGTAAATATGGATGTTCACCATCTGTAGTGTATGCAATTGCAAGACCAATGGATTTTGTAGCATCACCAATGGCGGAAATGTAGACTGATGGTTCGACTAGGAGGTCCAGGATTATAAGAGAATGCAATTTGGCACTCTCAGCAAGCTGTGCTATTTTAATCCAGTGCTTTGGTGATGGATGATCTGAACCGGTGGATGCCACAAGAGTCCAGATTTGTTGGTGCTGCCTCTTCACCGTCATAGCTTATTGCTGATCATGGCATGGCGTCAATTCAGAGGTGATTCACTCCGTCCTCAAACCTCTATATATAGGTATTCTTATCGTGTGGCTCAGACGAAGCGCTATAACGACGTCAGCAAGGTGTGTAAGTGTGGCTCACCTATTGTTCGTATTCCCTTTTGGTGTCTTCGAGTCACACTATCCAGAACAAAGCGTATAAGAAGGGGACCTAAACAGCAAAGGAGATATGTTATGCTACTCGGCTGTCAACCAAAATGAAGAGCCTTATTCTTAACGTCTTTATCCATGCCTCGCCTTCGATTACCGCAGGGGTCTGGAAGCACCCATCAGACGAATCTGAAAGGTACAACACAACAGAGTACTGGTGCGAACTCGCACAGATAGCGGAGAAGGGTAAGCTCAATGCTCTCTTCTTCGCAGACTATCTTGCTTACTACGATGTTTACAAAGGTCCTAATAACTGGAAATTACCTGCTTCTGGTGGGTACTTCATTCCAAAAGTTGACCCTGGTGTTTTGGTCTCTTCTATGGCACAGGCCACTGAGTCTCTCAGTTTTGGGGTCACGTTCTCCACCATCAGAGAGGATCCCACTCTCTTCGGACGTCGCCTATGGTCATTAGATCATGCCAGTGAAGGTAGAATTGGTTGGAATATAGTAACTTCGTATGCCCCTGCTGCTGGGCGGCAGCTTCTAAATGGCCCCCTTCCTACCCATGAAGAACGCTACACGAAAGCTGTTGAATATGTTGATAAAGCTATTACTGAAATTCTTGGGTTTGATTCTTCCAAGAAACCTGAATCGCCACAGAAATTTCCTGTGCTGATACAAGCTGGTACAAGCTCTCAAGGGAAGTTGTTAGGTATTGAACATGCTGAATGCATCTTCATCAATGCTTGGGATCGTGTCAAGGCCAAGAATGATATTAAGGCGATCAGGGACCTTGCAGTCGAGTATGGCAGAGATCCCAAAGAGTTGAAGATAATCACCATGGCTACTCCAATTGTGGCTAACACCAAGGAGGAAGCTGAAGCCAAGGTTGAATTAATCAGAAAAAATGTCTTCAGAGATGCTCCTGCAATTGGGTTTGGTACTCAGTCCCACATTGATTTGTCCAATTTTGAATGGAATGATCCCATCATCATCAACAAGACTGAAGGAGGACAGTCTGTAACACAGAACTACATCAATGTTGATAACAAGTATCAAAAAAAGGGAGAAATCATCGAAAAGGGACTCAAAGTCACTTCTCTTGTTGGAAACCCGACTGAAATTGCTGATTGGTTCGAGCAATATGTGAATGAGATTGATATAGATGGCTTCAACTTAATATTTCCCGTTAACCATCAGTCTCTTAGTGATTTTGTGGACCTAGTTGTTCCGGAGCTACAGCGGAGAGGATTATTCTGGGAGGATTATGCTGTACCAGGTGGAACCTTCAGAGAGAATATCTACGGAGTGAAAGGCCAGACTTTCTTCCCAGAGACTCATCCAATCCATAATGTCTCCTGGAACGGTGAGGGAAAGGAGGAGTATGAAGCAAAAGTCAAGCAGTGGCACTCAAAAAGAGAGGTCATAAAGAAGCGTCATGCAGTGTGAGTGTGATAATTTGAGGGGGATATGTGCTGTAGCTCCGTTCTAATCCATTAGGGGAGTGTCTTCTGCGATCAATTACTGGTGTGCATATTAGAGAAAATTATTCGATTGGCCCAGTTCAGCTGTGTAGAAATATAGAATCACGAAAAGACTAAATAGAAATCTATCTGAAGTATCGCATCAACTGTGGTTTTTGAGTAGGAATGTGGCTGTTTTAAATCGTCTTCTCAAAGTGGAGAACCAAGATCCCGGAGACTATCGATAATTCCATTTTCATTATCTCTGAGAGAATATTTGGCTGGAAATCAGTTGTTCTTGTAGATCTTGTTTCTCTGGATTAGAGAACAGAGATGAGTCGAAAAATGTTTCCCTATAGGGTACAGTCAAATTGGGTTATATGAATTTACATAACTCCTTTGGATTCTCCATATCCTTTCAGATCAGCTACAGTTGATAGTGGCATCCTGAGCGGTTATTGATCTCAAGAGGACCCTTACATTACTTTCAGCTTGTTTTCCGTTTTCTGGAACCGGAGCGATTGTATACCCCTATGCATCTGTAGAGAGTTTACTGCCGTCTTGCAGTCCTGTGGCTTCAAGGGTCTTTATTAGCAAATAGATAATCGCTAAAAAGGCTTATTCGCAGTAGGCTGTGGCATCGAGTCTAACATGGCTTCAAGCCCTGCATTCGGAATTCCGCTACACTACCCAAAAGGACAACTTCAACCATGATTTCTACCACAACGCATCGGAGGGAAACTTCAGCCGTTTCAATATAAATGATCAATGATGACCTCCTCTATTGAACTCAGCATAATGTTATTAAGACGGTAAGAGCCCAGAATGACCAAAGATGTCACTCAGGTGCAAGTCATCGAGGTTGATGAGCCTGAGACGGAATCAAAGCCAACATTTTGGAGGAGAATTTTTCCCAAAGTTGAATATAAATCATCTAGAGAGAAGAAATTTGTCAAAAAGCTTGACATTTTCTTGCTATCTTGGACGATTATTGCCTATTTCATGAAATCGATCGATCAGACAAACATCTCTAATGCATATGTCTCTGGTATGAAGGAAGAGCTGGGGTTCAAAGGGAAGCAATATAACTGGCTCGATACATATTTCAAGATCGGCTACTCCATCTCCCTTATCCCATCTCAGATCCTAATGAACAAAGTGAAACCGACTTATCTTCTAAGTACTTTTGAGATCATCTGGGGTATTCTCGTCGCTTTGTGCGCCATTCCCAAGACACCACAAGGATTATATCCACTACGTTTCTTTATTGGTTTTTTCGAAGCCTCAAGTTGGCCTGGTATCATTGTCACATTGATGAACTATTATACGAGGGAAGAATTGGCAACAAGAATTGGTGTGTTCCAAGCATCATACTACGCTGGTAATATGTTTTCTGGTATTCTCCAGTCCGCTATCTATAAGACTTTGAACGGTGCACATGGGATCTTTGGTTTTCAATGGCTTTTTATCATTAATGGATTGATGACAATTGCCGCTGGTGCGCTGGGGTATATCTTGCTTCCAGATACCCCGGAAAATGGTGGTTCCAAGATCTGGATGAACGACACTGATCGTGAAATTGCTATCCAAAGAATGAAGAGAGTAGGTCGAGAAACAAGAAGACGCTTCAGAGTCAAAGAATTCTATGAATTGTTCTTAGATTGGAGACTATGGTTATTCTTAGCTGCCTATTGTCCAAAAGCTTGGTGTTCTGCATTCTCTTACTTTAATCTTTACCTTAAGAGTATGAAGAATCCTGATGGTACAGCTGTGTGGAGCGTGGAACAGTTAAATTTAATCCCCATTGGTGGTAATGCCATCTCCTTGTTTTGCGTAATTTTCTGGGCCAAGCTTGCCGATCTCACGCAGAAGCAAGAGTATATCATTGGTTTCCAACTACTTATTGATCTCTTCTCAAACATTGTTCTCGCGATCTGGCCATCAAACGTGGGTATTAAGTACGCAGCCTTCTTTATGATTCCAGTCGCAGATGCTGTCACTTCTCTTCTCATATCTCTCTTAGCTGAAGTCTATTCAACCTCTCCAGAAAAGAGAGCTATTGCCACTGGTGCAGCTGTTGTTCTTGTCTACGCTAATAATGCATGGCTTGCACTCTACTTATGGCCTGCCAATGAGGCACCAAGATTCAAATGGGGATATAAAATGTCTATTCTGTTTCTTGTCGTCTCTCTGGTTTCCTCGGTTACTTACTGCTGCTTCGTCTATAAGAAGGCTGTTCGAACTAACAATGATTTGAGAGTGGAAAGGGAGGCAGAACAAGGAAATGTTCGACATCTTGTGGGAACAGATGAGTCTTCTGATTCTGTCCAGGCCGACTCTAAGAGATAAGAAGTGAAATTATTATAGATATAAATATGTTGATTGACCCTCGAATAAGGCTATATTGGTAGCATCCAGATATTTTTGACGGATAGGTTTATGCAAAGTAAGACTATCGAGTAGCCCGTGCACTGATCATGGATCATAGGGTTCTGACTGATTAGCTCTTATGACTCCTGCTGGTTTTTCATGCAGGGCAGACATGACCGCAGGCGCTAGATTATCTCATAAGTGGGTTAGAGAACGACTATTGTCACTAAGCACTGGCAAATTATCATTTTTAATTTGGTCTCGCTGTTGGGCTGGTACTAATGTTGATCAACAAGATATAAAAGCGTTGCGCCTTTGGAGATGAGAGGACTAACTCTCTGTTGCTTATTGCTATAAAGGTGTATCCAATACATGAGCAATTATGGGAGTGAACTATTATGAATAATAGCTAATAAACTGCATAACTGGCATTGGGTTACATGGTTCTATATATAGCTATTTCAAGTATAAAATGTAATAGCTAATAAATTTTTTTTTGCTTTCTTCAAAGATCGATTTTAGGCTCAACGAAATTTACGTTGAAATTCATAAATAGATAATAATGAAGACATCAATAATTGTCATACTATTTGCGTGAATGAGAGCTCACCGCATGAAACTATTGCGAAGAGTATAGTCTGCCAGAACTAGCTCTTTATCTGAATAGGGGCATACTATTGAAGCTTTGGCATGCAAGAAAATACTTTAACCACAGCTCGCAGAGTGTACAAAAACATTCAATGCCAACCACACGAACTCCCGGAGAAAATGATTCATGGCTGTATGTGGAAGGCATAAGAGATATGTATAAAAATTTGAATAAATAAAGAGAATCTTCAAGAGATTTCTGGAGCAGTGCCTATAAGCAGTCAACATCGTATGACTTCCTACAATCTGCTCAGATCAATACCTCCAAATCATCGTGACATCATATATGATTCTCAGAAAGAATCCACCAAAAGGCGGTTGATTCGAGATATCATCGAAGATACCTAGGAACTGTGCTCTATCGAGGAAAGCATTAAATAAGCTTTCCTCGATAGAACAAAAATGGCTTGGAGCACATTGAAGCAAAAGAGATCTATTTGGCCATCTCCCAGTCTTCTACACTAGGAGGGTAGAGTGGCTATGGAAGAAGATCATGATTTTGTATATATATCAATGATCAAAGAATAGACAGTACTGGGTGCATAATGCTCAAGAACGATCTGTATCATAAATCAAGAAGGCTCTACCATTCGTACCAGAACTGTTTTCAGCGAGTGACTTCTTCACATCACTTACTGCTTCAACTCCAGATTTGGCATTATCAGAAGTGGCGATGAGTAAAAGTCCGCTGTATTCAAAGCAATTGACTGTAAATCTTGTAACTCCAGAAATATGGTGCAGTTACATCAATGTGGTAGTTCATTGCTTGTTTTATAGTTCCATCATTATAATTGCACAAGCTTTATTTGCAATTAACAGGAATGGCATAGGTGTTGGATTCTTGGGTCTGCCTTTTTTTATTTCTTCAAATTTGGCGCATGAAGCTGTCTTCTCGGAACTGAATATGGCCATCATGGTAGTGGACATGAGTCCTATCTGCCCAGATTGCCCAGATCCTGAGCCACTACCTCCTAATGCTCTAGAGCCAGTGGTTAGTGGAAAGAATGGAAGCAGCTTTTACCACAAAATGGCTGGTCAGAGCATGCGATGTTCCAGGAGATATATATCATTATTTCGATGTTATAGCTGAAAAATGAAGATTTCTGAAGTGAGATGATTATTACACTGCAATTATTTTTGCGCATAATTGGGAGCCATTTAAGGCATTAATGAAATGGATATGCCTACTGCATCAGACATGGTAAATAATAGTAGGTTATGTGAGACCATTGCAAACTTTATTGATACAGAACTTGAATGCACCATGTATGGTACCCTTAGATGTGGTATGTCATGTGTTGATTTTTAAGATATGAAAAGTCGACAAAAACAATGGAAGTGAAAATGGATGGACCAATGCAAGATTAACCTTAGGTAGATGACAGTTGAATTCTAACATGACAAAGTAACATCAGTATGGGGTTCTGACTAGAAGGGTGTCTCTTATTACATATAAATGAGAGAAAGGGCCCTCAAGTGAACGCCAAGAACTGAAATCTAAATCCTTGGACTCCAAAATCTGAGACCCGAGTTGTTAGATTAGGAAGTTTAATCATTTAAATTTTGGTGTGAAGATGAAAAGAAATAGTGTTCATCCAAAACAGGAAATTTTCTTGCTACAACCGTTTGCCGAGGGTACGTACGAAGATGAAGTGTGATGCATTGATTGCATTGATTGGTTACTGTCTTACGCACTTCATTGGAATGTCGATTGATTGATCGACGTCATCATGCGTCCAGTGCCCTCTGTTCCACTCCTTCAGTTTTTAAGGGATAGTTATATAGGTTAATCAATTTCTTAATCATTTACAACACTCTAATTATACTCTATCGCTTTGTTCACTTTGTTCACTTTACGGCAAAATGAGGTATGTTCATTCCGATGGTTCTGTAGTTCGCTTTCCAATGGCTAACTCCATTTGATAGATAACTTTCTGTGGGTGCAAGAAAAAAATTCTATTTGGCATAATTTTACCGAAAAGTACCAAAGACTACAAAATACATATGTCATTTTGAAAGATCACAGAGACCTCCCTCCCCCAAGTACTGCACTGCGACGATCTGCTGCCGTATGCGGCTGAGAGAACATCTATATAAGAAGGGTTCAGGAGTCTCAATATTCTAAACCTTGTCTGCCAAGCTT
>JACVEX010000136.1:0-16235 GCA_017948575.1 Williopsis subsufficiens
GTCACCACTACCACTACCTGGACTGGTGAATACACCACAACTTACTTCACCACCGGTACTGACTCCACCGTCACAGAAGTGATTGAGATTCCTGAGACGTATTCAGTGAAGGCATTATTATCCACATCATCCTCATATGATTCATTCACTTTCTATTCCAATTCATCAGTTCCTATACTATCAACTACAGCCACCTCCCCATCATCTTCCTCCATACTGAAAACCCTGATCAGTAAATCTGGTAGCGAAGCTACCGTCACTACTGCTTCTTTGGCAACTTCATGGGCGCCAGAAGCACAGTACCCCTCTGGAACTAAGTCACAGGAGACGAATTCAAACATTGTTCTCTCTGCCCCTATCACCAAAACCTCAGAGATGAATTCAAAGACCATTGTCACTGCCATTACAACCATAAATGGTGCTGGTAGCACCACCATAACGGGCACCCACATTAACCCAAATACCTCTGGTTCTTTAACTAATACTCCTGTAACTGTGATCTCTGCAACTACAGCTACTTCTCGAACTGGTGTCAGTGATACTCTTCATGGCATATATTCGCCAATTGCTGGTCAGGAAAGCTCTACCTCTGTTCTCACTTCATATGTTCCTACTCCTAGCTCGGATAGCTCTTCAGCACAAATAGCTAATACATTAGTCACATCAGAGCTAGCGCCCTCTACTGCTGCCATTTCCACATTTGAAGGTTCTGGTAGCAAGACTCCATCATCAGCACTGGGTGTGATTTTGGCAATTCTGATCAATGCGCTCATCATTTGAGGCAAAGCCCCTGCTGTTTTCGTTTCATGATTTAATAATCACCTTTTTCTTCTTTGACTCCAAAAGCTATACCCCTTTCTTTCTTGGACATCTATCTTTGTTTATTCGATTATCTCTTTTTCTCTTCTTTTGCCACTGAAAAGGATGCTGACCAGCAGAAAGCTTAAATCTTTCATTAATGGTTTTGATTCGTCTCATTAAATTGATTTACCGCTGATATTTTACTGCGTATTTGTAGCGAAATAACAATTCTTGAATGCAGTTGCTCTTTGCCAGCCATTCTGAAGAGCCTCGTTCAGATTTTTGAACCTTATCACAATGTACATTTTTTGTAGTACTGACAGAAATATTTAGCCTCATTGAAGAATAGGCAAAGTTATGAAGTCGAACAAGAAATCAGTTGATTTAGACGCTGAGAAATGATAGGCCTTAATATCATCAACTGCATTTTCCAGAAACCCGAAGTCACAACTGTGCATGCTACTGTTATGGTCAATGCATCTGCCGTTTTTTCTTCCGTCCAGGGTGGTACGTGATGACTTGATTCGATGATAGAACCTGCTATGTTTAGGTACATATCTTCCCCTCCCCTTTTGCACTCATTCCCTCTCCAATACAGAGCGGCAGTTTTTGGTGATGCTGTCCAGTCCCAGTCGCCACCCTCTGTACCAGATCATGGAGTTTGGCTTTACCTTCTGCTGTGATGGGGAATGTATTCATCTACTTTGGTGCTATAATCCGGCATAATCACCTCGGAAAATACGATCCCAGATTCTTGAAAAAGCTTGAGATAACAAAAAAATATTTCAACAGTGCATAACTCCCTCAAATAATCGGATGTCTGACGCTTCTCTATCTTATTGGTATATCTCCGTTGGGGAAATATTATCATATTGGTTTATCAAGTACACTTCCGTAGTAATCCGCAAAATATTGTCTACTTAACAGTATTATATAGCTGGGCTAGATCTTTGGTCTGAGGCACGATGTCTAAAAGCACCGCCGGTGCCCAGTTATGCACATGTAATTTGTGCAGTGTGAGGGGTGATGAACCAAGACAGATAATAATCTCTCTGTTCTATTGGATTGCGTTAGCGCCCCCAGAGTCCAAAAACGGATACAGGTAGTTCAAATTCCAAGAGAGAAGAGCTACTCACTGCCAATAAATTCCCAACAAACCCAACGGAACCAAAACGACAACGACAACAAAAATGACTACAACGACGATTCATAGAGCAACAATTATGTTGAATTAGTTGATCTTGGAGCCGTCATCACTTCCTTTCAGCCATATTTCGACTCGTGATTTCCATGATCAAAGAGAAAATCAAGAAGAAGTTAATTAGGTAGCAATATTTGTTTCTTCCGATACCAGGCCTTTTTGATTCCAAGAACCACGAAAAGATTTAAGCTCCCTCAGAAGTATTTTTCGAAGTACGTTGGATCTGACGACACAGCATTAATTGGGCTTTCTCGGCCTTCCAGACTTCTCTTTTCAAAGAGGGGAATCTGTCATACTTCCAGCATGCCATCTGGTTAGGCAAGGGCCCCATGGTATCCTCACCTTGTCCTGAACGCACCAGAGTCCCAGAAATTGACTCTAAGGCCTCAAAAATGGTATTTATTGACAAGAACATGCCCATAATATCTATATTGATACACATTATTGCTTCGTATCAAAAATGAAGTTATTCGAATTTGAGATTGAATTAAAGAGCTCTAATAGATTGATGGCTATATTGCGGAATGGCCTCGTTGCAATCAACCATAATGGGAAGCAGATGGTAGGTGTACCTTAGTGAAAATAGCAAAATAAAGGGGAAGGCTAAAGCGAAAGAGCGAATTGTAATGGCAATTAAAGAATTGCAGTGATACAAGAAGTATAGCTGAATATATATTGATTTTCTCTAGAAAATGTAAAATAAAAAGTTAGAATGCTATTTTGTGAAAATGAAGATAAATATAACAAAAACCAAGGACTTGCGCATTTAAAGAGGGAAAGAAGTGGATTCCACTACTTAACAGGGATCACATATTCAAGAAGAGTTCAACTTTCTTACGAGCTTCTGTTGGAAGTTGCGAAGGCAGCCATAGAATGCTGGAGTATCAGGGATATGGATTTTGGTAGAATACAGGGATGCTAGGTTTGTATTTTCCGGCAATCAACATCTTGGGATTCGCGGGTTGTGCAGTAGTTATATTTGATACATGCTCTCAATGTCATGCTTTTTTGGTGGGAACATTCTTGTAGTGTCATTAATGATTAGTGTTGAGGATGCGGTGTTGTAGATTTCACCTGCAGGGTCACGGCCAGTTATACAGTTATCCAGTTATCCAGTTATCCAGTTATCCAACCATCCAACCAGCCTGCTGGCCGGTGTGCTGCAAAACCATTGAAAGTTTTAGAGTGCGTTGGGGACCATGCTATTATCAGCATCAATAGCTCTATTAAAAAACATTCACAGACGGTGCCCCGTAATTATCAGGGTTATCTTATCTCATCACAGCAGTTGACGCCTGCCCCACTCCACTACGGGGGCGCACCCAATTTCACTTTACCAATCACAATTTGGGCGTCAGCAGGTAGATGGAGCCTACAACTCAAACTTTCATCTCAGGGATTTCCAGCCAATAAGCGTCGCTCCTGAAAATTATGCAGATTAAAGTGTCCTCCTCCTTTTTTTCTACACATCATGTTTCGTCTGGCGTTCTGTGAAATATTTAGATCGCTGATCTCCGGGTTCTCTGATATGCTGGTTCGGGCTTTTACGTGATGGCGCAGATGCCCCTCGACGGACATTAGCGGCGTTTCTGGTAGTCAATAGAGGAGGCCACACGAATCACGAATAGATCGCTGATATCCAGCTTCGATGAAAGGTATGGATCGGACTTTTGGCCGATTAAACATATCGCTTCTATCTCGTTATGTTCTGAGTAATAGAGTTTATACCACTACACCGCCCTCAATCATCATGGATCAATCATCATGGATCAACCAAAATGCAACTCATATTAGACATTTGAGGCTATGAGCTAGTTAAAACGGGGCCTCCCAAATTCGGAAATAACCAAACTTGCAGGAGGTCTCCGCAATGCATGGGCGTCTCACAAGAAACATAAAAGTAAACAATTTATTGCTATATAATCACATACATTAACCTTTTGGCTTCCCAAATTGCTTGTATGATTCTAGTTTGGGGAAAGGGAATAACCATAGTCCCTCAGTGGTCTAGAGTTAGGCGCGAATACTGAGTACCCCTCCTATCGCGCATTTACGGAGGTCCTCGATACTTCCTGAAAAAAGTCTTGGGAAGAAATAAAAAACTCCCACCGAGAATCGCCAAGTCGAATTTCTTTCTGGAATTACTGGAGCCACCATCTTGGTCATCATGAACATATCTTAATACCATGCTGTCAAACGCATCATCTTCGAGACATTCATCTGTTTCAACAAAACTGCCTAGCTCTCTCATTTTCATCCCTGGAGATTTCATACCACCCTGTTCAATAGTACAAATGATTTCCTGAAAGAAAAAATCAACTGCATCTGAAAGATTTATGTACTTTTCAAGCTTGACGTTTACAGAAGAAGCTGCATTCCTATAATATTCTGGTGAGGATTTAAATGTGCTTTAAATTCTGTGTTTCTTGAAAAAATTGTAATTTCATCTACTGTAAAACATCCATAATATCTTTGACGTGCTCCGTTAGGAGACGTAGCACACAAAAGCATCAGAGCTGATACTGGTAGATCGGTAGATCCTTTGAACGAATCTATAGGGTGATGTAAAAAGACTCTTCATAAGTTGGATTTTAGCCATTATCTCTTCTTAAACGTCAAACCAACATCGTCAGCGATAGATAGACCTCCAGGAGAATATAATCCCAAGGAATACCTCTTTCTGTGACCACATCGAGGCGATTAAATTATAGATATAAATTAGATTAAGCCTTATCTGATCCACCAGATCAATGTGTCTATCTTTCGCCCCGATAATGTGTCTAATATTTGGATTGTCGCTTTATTTTCAGAATTACATATAAATCACCTTTCATTGAAAGATCTAGGTATTCGAAGTACCCCAGATTTCAGACCACTATTGCACTGGAAGAAAGAAAAGGAGCGCCTTCCAAGATCAGCTTGGGAGAGTTGCGTTTGCATTCGAAGCAACCACCACGAGTTGTGAATGGACATTCTCTCTGGCAAGAGACATTCGTGCCCACCGCTGTCTTCGTCTTTCTCCATTGACAATACATCCTCTAGTCTCTTCGCAGTACAATTCCAGATTGTTTAATAGGAAATCGCAAAGCAACTGGTCGAATATCCGAATAAAAACTCATACATCAGATGAGGACTTGGACCTAGTGAGGATCTTGGCGTCAATGTTGATGTCAGTTCGCTATTCCCCAAGGCTCTAAGCCAAATTTGAAGTTCGATCAATGCATAGTACTGTTAAATATCAACTGTAATTAATTAGGATTCAAGATTATCAGAAAGAGCGACAGTGATTAGAAATAATTTTATAAACAGACCCCATACGAGACGGTAGATACTTAACAACAGGAGAATTTCCTAATTGGCATACTTATAATGTAGTTGATGAAAAAGTATGATATTTGAACAAATAGGAAAATCGAATGTCGGATGGGGTTAAATTTCCTTGTCTCTCAATCCTGTTAACTGGAAGACAGGGAAATCAAAGTTCGGATAGGTATTTAATCCTTCCCTCTTTCCAATATCTCAATAATATACCAAACAATTACCTTGCAGATAGCACTGCAAAAACCGCAGGGTTTAATAAAAAAACTATCTATGGAGCCCGCCATTGTTATTCTTTGTCCCGAAGGATCACTTCCATAGAGAAGTATCGCAGTATGTTAGTTGAATAATTGGGAGACTCAAAAGAGACATAGTTGTCTATTTAGGAACGGTTATGAGCCAAAGATAAATACTCAGGAAAGTACCCAATATCATAGCTGGATTTACACAGAAAGTACCCCTGTGACTTTCGTATTACCGTTTGATCCCTAAATTATTACACTTCACTCATCCATGATGAGTCCGTCGGGTATCCATTTAAGATGGAAAACGCCAATGGCTACGTCCATTCATCTTGACATCCAAGAAACTTGGAGAGTCTTATCTGGAACTATGTCGAGAGTAATGTGCTCAAGCGCTCCTTGACCGTCATCGATTGTTTATACCTGGTCCTAATTCCTCTCTAAGAAAAGTATGGCAAAGACTTTGAAAATGGCAAGATAACCCAGAACTCAAGTAGTTCTGAGAGTGAGAAACCTAAATGTTCAATGCACTTACGGCTCTGAAACTTGACGTCCACTATGTGGCTGCATCCCATATCTTTCCACTTGAACGCCAGATTTTGAGTGACTTAGTTTCTTCTGAAGCAGTAGGTTGATTCACACTGTCAAATCTGTTTCATGCTATCAGCAAGGAGTTCCCACGGTTTCTAATAGATGGTCTCTAAAGCGCAAATGTTATTCCAAAAATTCAATACTCTAGCGTAAAGACCTCTTATTGTAGAATTTCTATGAAGAATTTGATCAGATACTCTTTTTGCTGCTATTGAGGCTACGCATAAAGTTTCGGATATTTCTATTGAATATTTGAAAGATTTGTCAAATGTTTACGAGAATGAGCTGGGGAGAAACAGGCAGACGCTGATGAAATAAAACAACTATCACTCAACATGAACGAAGATATCAATACAACACAGACGCGGACCACCGAATTTGCTGTCTGCCTGGCCTTAATCATGCTATAGTATATAACAGATTAGAACAGTCTAAGGGATTTACTAATCGTTTCTTACTATGACTTAAGAATGCCTATCTCGAAGATGACGAGTAGTTAATGTACTGTGTATGGCGGGAATATCGGTGGAGTTAGGTGATTAGTCGACTCCATTTGTAATGAGAGCAAGGGTTCACAACAAACTAAGGGTATAAAATGGAGCTAGATCTCTGACTTCCATTTTTCTCTCCCTATTCTGTTTCTAAGATCAAACAATAAACAAGAAATATCAAAGAATGTCCAAAGTCACCTTTATAGTGGGCGCGACCCGTGGTATTGGATATGAACTGGTCAACCAATTGTCTGAAGATTCCTCCCAGACAATTATCGCTTCTCTTCCTGATGAGTCTCGTGCTATCAAGCTGATCAACTTGTCCAAAGAACGTACCAACATCAAGCTGATCACCCTGGACCAGGAAAATGACGATTCTAATGCCAAATTGGACGCACAGTTGAAGGAGCAGCGCAAGATGGTGTTGACACCTTTTATTTCAATGCTGCTATCTTTAAATCAATGCTCCCTGTTTTCCAGACTACTAGGGAGATTTGGCTGAAACATTATATCACTAATGTCGTTGGTCCTCTTGAAGTTGCTAAGCATCTCTATCCATATGCTCTTAAGAGACGCATCAGACAGTTCATCTTCATTTCCAGTCTTGCTGGTTCAATCACAAATTACGTACCATTTCCAAACTCCGCCTCTGGTCAATCTAAAGCTGCTTTGAACTACAGTATTGTCGAATTGAGCCATGAGTTAAAGGATGATGGATTCACTGTTATGGCCATTCACCCAGGTATGGTGGCAACAGAGGGTTCTCGAGAAACAATTCTCGAGCTTGGTATCTGGCTAGATGGATTGAAGGACCTTGGATTTACACAGATTTCTCCAGAGGAATCTGTGACTGGTATTTTGAAGACTATTGCTGGGGTTACAAAGGAGGACTCTGGGAAACTTCTCACCTGGGATGGTATTTCTGAGGCTTTCTAGATACAATAAATTTTCTCAAAATGAGACTCCTCGAGGAGAATAAGATTTCGTGCCAAATCTAATATTGATCATTTCTACCCAAATTTACGTAGGGCTCCCTTTTTTACCAAGAGAATGAACATCAAATATTTAGTATTATCGTTCACATGGGCGAGTGCAAGAGAACATAGCGTTTCTTTATAGACTTCTCAAATTCATCACAAATGCATACTTTCCTCTGTTGAAATCAGAGACCCCTGATGTCGAATCGGATGGCTTCTGCAAGCTTCTTGATCTGCTTGTCCGGTGCCAATTTTTGTGCTGACCTAACTGTGATCAAATTCTTTCGATTATGAGAATCACCAAATTGGATCTCCTGTTTCACGGATAATATTGTGGGTTGTTGATGTGTGTTGTGTCCCCATTTGAAGATCACCATCACTACTCTTATCTCCTGAATAGGTAGGGAAATCAACTCACATAGAGCTTGATGTGCCCCATAACTAGCCGCCAGTTTATTCGGCATATTCAAGAGAAAATGGCCTGCGAAACATGATACAGTGATTTCCACTCAAACAGCAGTTTGTTGATTTCAACATCAAATTCTTTAGCGGCAACATTGACCATGCACGTTGTTTCTTTTTCACCATTATATTCTAAAAAACTATACTGAATAAAGTTGTAGCTTTCAATCCAAATTGGTTTCCAGTTGAGCCAAACTCATGAATTCCAAACAATAGATGGCCTCTCTTCATCTCTTTGAGAAATTCATAATTATTATTGAGCATTTTCATGTAAGCAAATCATTCCCGGCTCTGGCGCAGAATTGGTCTTCCCAAGCGTATAAAACATCTTCTCTGTATAGTCCTTTTGCTGGAAATTTAGCGAACCTCAATCAAAAAGCCAGAAAATTGACCAAATTAGTTCATTATCAATGATATAAATATAGGCGCTAGGTTGTTCATTAACCCTTCGATGGTTGACGTTTTTGCAGAATAGGATGTCACAAAAACATATCCATCGTGCTATGATGTCCTTTTGTCCTTATAGTTGGAAGCTATATCTTAAATTTGTGCAAGTAAATCAGAATGGGAGTCTCCTAGAACGCTATGACCGAGAAGGGTGTGACTAAAAGGAGCTAGTTCCCCAAAACAGCGATCTTGAGCTTCCTGAGCTGTGGTAATTGACAAATTAAAAATGAGAAATCTTATGCATTACAGAATGAAAATCCTCAAGTTTTAGTTATATAACTTGTGGATTTGATTCGCTTTTTGATGAATATATTAAAGTTTATGATAATAAATTATATTCATAGTTCTAGAATTAAACTAATCTGTAATGCTACTCAATTCTTGAAAATTTGCACCGAAAACAACAAATGTTCTTTTGAAGACAGATCCAGTAGAAGCAATTAATCTTTTTTTCATTATCCGTCTATTTTAAGGTGCAGCATTCTTAGGGACAAATATATTCTCGTTCACTGAGCCTCAGATGCATAGTCCTACACTTCACACAGAGAGACATTCTACCTAGCAGAAATATCATTGTAAAGAGAGGAAATGCAGGAAGAAAGGGCCCAACAATAGAGAATCAGATTAGGGAGTGAACCTAAAATTTTTGAACCTCTCGTAGACATCTCTCTCTTTTGTGTTAGTATAATCCAAAATGATAAAACCTTTGTCATCAATAATATTTGTATTTATATCTTCTTTAATCTCGACCGGTCCGCATTTCTTTTCCAGATTGCTGTTAGAATAAACATATTGCAAATAAGTGATGATGGATGTTAGAAAGCAAGCGCTTGTAATGATAGCTAATGCCGTAAGAGCAGCAGTATAGTATGGGCCATCAGCAGTGTCCAAAATTTGAGAACTGTAAATACCAGCACAATTTGCAGCCATGATAATTACAGCCAAATGGACAGATCTATCTGTTGGTAATCTCGCATTGACGCTGACCCAGCTGGTGTTGGAAATATGTGTGAGAGCGACAAAGCTCTGGATTAAAATCAGAAAGGCAAGTCTTTTTTCGTCGCCTGCGGTTGTGGTGATACATCTCAAGACAATGGTGAACAATGCTTGTAAACCCGACACTGCTATTGTAGTAGATGCTCTTGGCTTAAATCTATCCTGAAGTTGACCAATGATGATCAAATAGACCAATGAAATCCAGGTACCAATTGTGGACATTGCATTTGCTTGAAATTGAGTATAGCCCATTTTCTTAACAATGGAGGGTAAATAAGTACCAATTGGATTAGCAGTACAGAGCGATGTCAGTGTCAACAAGAAATGCAACCAAGGTCTCCATTGCCAAAGAGCCATCCCAACGTCGTTCCAGGTAATGCTCCTTTTCAAATCGAGAGCCTTGAGAGGATCATCTAGCAACAGCCTCTGAGTCATGATATAGCGCTCTCTTTCCGTAAAGATCTGCCAGTTTGGTAACAAAAGCGTTGAAGTATCTTGGGTAGATTTTGGTAAAAAGAATAACAAAAGTACACCCACAAAGATAGTCGTAATTCCTTCAATAAAAAATAACCATCTCCATCCGCTCCAACCATTTACATTTGTCAGATCTTTCAGGATACCACCTGCCATGATACCGCCTAAGCAACTTGCTAAGATGTTTCCTGCAAAATAAATAGTGTGACGACGAGCTAACTCCTCGTTCTTGAAGAACTTTGACAAAGTATAAAGGCCACCAGGTATGAAACCGGACTCTCCCAAACCTAAAAATAGTCTTGTTAGCAGATATCCGGCATAGTTTCTCATCCAGCCTTGAGATAGGGCAACGCAACCCCAAGTCAAAACTTGAAATGGTAACCAAAACGCTGGTCCTATCTTTTGTAGACAGTAGTTGCTTGGAATCTCACCAAGGACAATACCCAAAGACAACAACTGTTGTCCAACATTAACCTGGAAGCTGCTCAATCCGACATCTTCTTTTAGGGTTGACGTCAAAGCATTAGACAGGTTACCACGATCCAGTTGCAACGTGAAAAAGCCAACAGTCAGTAAGGGTAATAAAGTAAGGTCAATCTTCAGACGAGCCCTGTCTTCCTCCTTTTCTGTCCAATCCTTAATTACATCTACCGAGCTGCCATCTGGAAGTTGAATTTTGTACCTTTCATTTTCGGCCTTTTCTGATGGGTCCCCTAAAGTAAAACTGACTTCGTCCTTCAATTTGAGAGACATCTTGATCGTAGATGATTTCTGAATTACAAATCTGTCCGTCTACTTCCGGAAATATTTGCATTTATATAATACTGTTCTTCAATCATCGGTGAATATACCGTTTCTTGTAAGACACCACGCAAGCCATGAGGTTTGGGGGACGTTACATTAACAAACTGAACTATCCGGACATTCCCCGCTACAGAAGAGGCTTATAGAGAGTTTTACTTTTTGGAACAATTAGCCACCAGCCTCAATATATTGCGTCAACGTAAAGATGGAACACAAAGATGACAGAGATACGCAAGGAATTTGTGGCTGAAAGGCGCAAAGTGCTGTCATTTGCCACTGTGGTAGCTACCCTTGGTATGCCCCCTTCTCCGTAATCTTCAATACTAATATTGTAGAAATCAAACCTTTGCGCCACAACTTTGAGACCTCCTAGCTAACTCAGCGCTAATATTTCACTCGGTAATTATCTGTATCTGGTGATATTGGTTACTCCATTATGCTTCACGATAGATCCAGTAGGATGATGCCAACCTCCATTTCATAATTGAGAATGGACGTTACAAAATATGACAAAAGCTGAGCCATAAACACCTGTGACTACATTAGGCTTCATTGCTATTGGGGGGTCACCATGTCTGCAAGCCACAATGTCTGTAGCCACCATGTCTGTAAACCACAATGCTTAATTTTACCACGGAGCACTAGCCACATCAATTTCAAGCTAGTATAAGTACGCTCCCACTATCTCATAATTGCGATTAAGTCTTGGCTGCTATTTCTATATCCACCATATCTACTAATGACTTCTGCAACTGCTTCCAACCCCCTAGGGTCTGATTATGTTGCTGCGAACTACCAAATCCACTTTAACAAGAATACAGATTCGATCGATGAGAAGACTGGTCTCAAAAAATTGAACCACACGGAGTATGCTGCCGTTGATTATCCAGAGTGGCTACCAACCTGGGACCCAAATGAGAAGTATGAACCATATAATGACGACTTTAACAGATCATTCCGTGATCGCGGACTTCTAGCCGACACTAATTTGAAAAACTTGTTTCCAACTGAGGCAGGAGGTCAGATCAGCATTAAGGACC
The DNA here is from genome assembly GCA_017948575.1 of Williopsis subsufficiens. Taxonomy (NCBI): domain Eukaryota; kingdom Fungi; phylum Ascomycota; class Saccharomycetes; order Phaffomycetales; family Wickerhamomycetaceae; genus Williopsis; species Williopsis subsufficiens. The sequence continues at coordinate 11,845 of JACVEX010000136.1, forward strand.
TAACTCCAAAACTTGGTACTGAAATTGATGGTATTCAACTCTCTCAACTGGATGATTCCGCTAAGAATGATTTGGCACTGTACGTTGCTCAACGTGGTGTTGTTATCTTCAGAAACCAAGACTTGAAGGATAAAGGTCTTGAATTCAACCGACAGTTTGGTTCTTATTTTGGTCCATTGCATATCCATGCATCTTCAGGTGCGCCAGATAAGTATCCTCAGTTCCATATTGTGTATCGTCGAAAGGATAATGATGAGTACGACAATAACTTCAAGAATACATTGTCCTTGAGAGGTTGGCACAGTGATATTACATTTGAGAAGTATCCTGCAGGTACAACTTTTTTTACCATCTTGCAAGGCCCAGAAACAGGCGGAGATACTGTCTTCAGTAACAGTGTGGAGGCGTACAAGCGTCTTTCTCCGACTTTTCAAAAGATCATCTCTGGATTGAAGGCTGTCCACAGCTCTGAGAGGCAAGCAGCAGCTTCAAGGGCAGGTGGTGGTATTGAGAGAAGACCACCTTCCACCACTTTACACCCATTGGTCCGTATCCATCCAGTGACAAAGAAGAAGGCACTGTTTGTCCCAGGTTTCATCGAGCAGATTGATGGATTGAAGAAAGAAGAATCTGAAGCTCTTTTGAAACTGTTGTTTGATCATGTAAACCACTCCCACGATTTGCAAATCAGGGCAAAGTATGAGCCCGGTACTGTGGTTGTTTGGGACAATAGGATTGTTCTTCACTCTGCTACCTCAGATTGGGATTCCAGTGATGCGCGTCACTGTTACAGGATCACCCCGTTAGCCGAGAGACCAGTTGAAAACGAGGATGAACTCGAGGAGTGGAACCGCTAATTCCACATTGTCCTGGTATTTTGCGTCCTGCTCTGGACCAGCAGGGACTGTTGCCCTTGTATATGTTCTATGGAAAAATATTTTATTTGAGATTCTTGACAGAGAGGTTGTAACTTGTACTGAACTACGAGGATCTAATCAACTGTGATACACCTAGTTGAGACACCTCTGAAAGGACACCACAAGACTCCCTAGTTGAGCATAGACAAGCACATTTACTATTGTCTAAGTTATCATCAACTTTGTGTGCCTACATTTCTGCCTCTTAGGTTTCAAGGCAATGATGCAACAGGTCCTAGCCACTGATATCTCAGTTGAATACAGGATGTCCAGTTTCCCTTTTTTGTACCTACTCGTGGAGAAGGAAAATAAAATATTTTATTCCCGTGCTATACGAAAGACATCTAGAGATTCATTCCCTTCTGGACGTTGATCTTCCTTACTATGTCTTGTGGAACAGCAGGAAAATGGGCATTTGTCGTACAAATTGCCAAACTTACGAAGGGCATGTGAATACCCTTGGTATATTTTGGACTTTTAGCACTAGAGGCGCTTTTGTCACAGACCGTTATGGGATTGGAGTGAGTATTCTGTGGTTTATTTCAATCTTGAAGGTCTGATACTAACTGACGAATATTAGGACATCGAATACTTACTACGCCTATCTATCCGATATGTCGATATGGATACCAAATTGTGCTGGAGTCTCACAGATATACTTCAACGTCTTCAATTCCTACTCCACAGCGGCTTCTTTCCTATGGTGGTAGCTACAATGTATCATTCCTGCTAACTCCGTGATAAGAGAAGTCTACTTGTTGAGCAAAACCTCTTTCCGCTGTGCACCGCCACTGAAGGAATTTTGCCATACCATGTATACAGCTCCCGCAAGCGTTCTCTTCGATTCTGATGATCTTTCGTTCCCCTGTCTTTTCTTCCACCATAGAGTCTTTAAGTAATATGTATGAACCAATATTATAGATCGCGCTAGACCTCTTTATCCTTAGCTGGTTCGCCTGTTATTACCAATTTCTCTAATGACCTGCATGAGATCATCTAGCAGAAGAAAATAGGCATGAATCTGCATAGCGGGGTCTCCACAGTGCATCGATCTCTCAAAATCAAGCCTAAAGAAACATTCGGTTCTCATTTTGACCCCATATTGATATGGCTTGATTCACTCAATCTCCCTTTATTGTTGCGGCTAACACACTTGTCACTAGTTTTGTGGCGAAAAAACGCCTCTGTCGTTGTTAAGTTCGACACCGTGAGCTGACGCAATTCTAAGGCCCTTTGGGACTGGAGCGCTTGAAGCGTCCCCAAACCATGGAGAAATTTTATGGGGGGAAAAGCCTAAGAGAAATTACCCGAGGCTCCTTCGCGGATTCCCAAAGCGAAGTGACGCACCAATCTACAGGCTTCCTGTGAAGACACCTGGACACACTGTCTATTGTAGAGTTGTGACGAATCGGTGACAGAGTGCGATTCGTGGCTAGTGACCGATCCAGCCAATCGCTCATAACCATTACTAATTTTGAAAATTTCCTAATATGTTAATTCTGGTAATATTCTTTCCAATCTCACCACGAATATCGTAACTAACTCTCATCGCCAGTTGCCGTTCAGCTTTACATTTTTAATCTCTAATCCTGAGAATCCATCGGATCTTTTTTCTGCAGAAAATCCTATCATAGACAGAAAGTATTGCTTCTCATCTATTCTTTTCATTTCTTAGCACTTTTTGGACATGCTTCATTTATTGAAAAGGACAAAAATCAATAAAAAAATACTACGATTCTAATAGAGAACCCTCTGGAGTCATATATAACTCTGTGTAAGAAGAAAAGTTATTTCTTTCCACTAAAGGAAGAGAGAAATATCAGTTTTACTGACGGGTTGTTCATTAGTCGTTATCTGAAATATGAACTAATAAGCGAATGCAGAAGTATTGGATATCCTTTCGCAAGCCTGCTAGTTATAGCGTTTAAAATTTTAGAGAGATCTTCACAAATGTTTCCGATAATTCGCAAGCGATATCTTAGATATACGAATCAAGAGGCGTCCCCTTGTAAGAGATATGTTATGGCCAGTTGAAGACATCTTTTGAAATATCAAAAATGGAATTCATCTTCGCCAATCTTCTAAAAAATGGAACATAGAAGTCTCCACCCTCCTATAGTATTCCCCAACTTTATAAGTTCACCAGACACCAATATCGTATATTCACCATTCAGCTATCCATCTAACGGTTCGTCCGAATCCCTCGAATCGCGGATAGCCAATCACTTTCCGATCCGAGTCAACTCTATCTAACATTCACGGCTTTATGGTCTTTTCGTTTCTTAGTTCTTCCTGATATTTTTGGATTGGTCATTGTGTTACTTGCAAGCAGGTTTCATCGATCATATGTATACCAAACAATGTGAGGAGCTCTCAAAAAATTGTTATGCACAGAATAGGAATGACAGTGCTTACCACCTGTAATTGTTTGAGAATTTAAGCAAATTCTGAGACTCAAAAGAAATTCTTCATTAGATCAGCGCCCGCATTGCGAACCCCTATATTTGATCATGAGATGAGAAATGAACAAAAGGGCAACCATCAGAGGTAATATGACTATAAATAACGCAGCTGAGACAATTTTAAGGCGATTAGAGACATTACTAGATAACGAGTTGGACCCACTTAGAAGAAGCGTTGCTTGATATATAGAGCTTATGTTTCAAGTAGTAATCCATCTCACCGAAAGCGCTGAATGGACACTTAATCAGGTATGAGTCCCAGTTATAGCTTCCTAAATAGCTGCCTTAGTCAATTTGGGAATACTCAACTCCTGAAGATACCCGTCCTGGATTCGTAAAGCCGATCCAGACGTGTGTATGTGCATAAACACCATCTCTAACGAGGGATCAAATTTATGAGTTTAGGATTGACTACATGTGCATACGTTAGTCAGCAGATGACGTATATTATCCTATCCGTTCAAAGCGGCGCTTTCCAATGTATGTTGCAGGTTGCATATTGGAAGCGAAAGAACCGTACCCCTAAAACTTTTCAAGATGCAGCTGTAGGCAGTACATGCACATGACTCTGCACATCTTTCTTTGTTAGTGACAGACCACGTCATGGGATCTGGTCGATGTCTTAGACACACGACATTTCGCATTGCACCGTCTTATACATCAGTACTGTAGTTTGAATATGTAGAGATAAGCATCATCGCCAAGATCTGCTGATGAAAGGTATGCGAGAGGGACAGCAGCGAATAAGCTCTACATCTGAATTCTGAAGTGGCTTACAGGGAATTGTAATCAACTGAGGAAGCATCGAAACTGCAGAAAACGTATGCTCACAACAATCCCGTTTCCTGAGTAAAAAGCCAACTTTCTGGATAGTCAGCAAGCTCAAGCTCCAGAAAACACTGATTTCAGATGGGCTTGAAGGATCGATCACCGTAAGTTCTGAAACAATGCTAGAGAGGAGATAGCTGCTAATACTTTTAACAGTCCCGCACATCAGAGGGCTCCCCTCATT
>JACVEX010000149.1:0-71096 GCA_017948575.1 Williopsis subsufficiens
AATCGAGGCAAAGGTCACGATAGCAATTACCACAAGTACCTCCAATGAGAAATCCTCTTCTTCTAGATCCTCAACCACGTCCTGTGGTACATCAGCCTCTTGATCACCGAGCACCTCTTCAACCACACTAACCACTACCTGTGGCTCAATCTCTGGATCAACCGGTACCTCTTCGACCTCTTCAACCACACTAACCACTACCTGTAGCTCAGCCCCTGGGCCACTGAGTACCTCGTTATCACCTGGAATCTCTTCCACCGTACCAACCACCGGCTGCGGTTCAACGCTTGGATCTCCAGAAGAGACATGTGGTCTACTGCAAGGAGTTTCTCTATCGCAAGACATTCAGAGTTTGATATAATGATTATGAGGCGCTCATGACGGTCAGATATTACAGAGTCTCAGAATCAGTTACGATGGTTTTGTGGGAAGCCAATGACACAAAGATTGACACAAAGATAGACACAAAAATAGACACAAAAATAGACACAAATACAAAAGCGCCTCGCGCCAGGAGAAAATGGTTAGGAGCACTGGATATTGAATGCCCTTTGATAAGATCTAGTGCCTGTTAGAAGCCTTTAGACTAATGCATCGTACCAGATCCCTTTCGGCTATTCAGACAGTATGAACTTTAATTCTAAAAGCTTAGCGTGATGGCACACCTCCACCATGACCAGAGCAACGACAGCGATGAGAAAACTACAACAACAACAACAGTCCGAACTTGGGATGGGCACGGATCGGATAGATCCGCGGATTATGCGATATCCAATCCGTGATGGATATGTCTGAAGACGCCCTGGTTTCATTCGTGAGGCCTTTTGGTATATGTCTCCTTTCATGAATTGCCAATATCTTATTTTGTGGTTCTAGACATGGGCACGGATAAGCTCAATCCATATCCGTATCCCTGGATACTATCCACAGACAGAAAATAGACTAAATGATTCTGTAATCCGTCTCAACATTAAATCAATATTGAAAACGATGAGAGATGGGCATGGATAGAGCCTCTCTCAATCCGTCATTCGTGCGGATAGTAATAAATATATCCAAATACGGTAATATTACCTATTTAATTAGTTTCTGGCAATTTTGGGACCCGTCAAAAAATCTTGAATTACACACGTATATTGGTCTTATAATGCCCACTTATAGCTCTTGGGATGACACATAAGAGGGATCCAACTGACGATTCTGAGATTGGTTCATTGGTTCGTAATGTCGGCATATGTCTCTGAGAAAAAGATAAGGCTTGACTATCGGACTGCTAATGACGGGTTGGATATCAGAGCACTGAGAGATGAAGGCATCATCGATGTTCCTGATACGCTCGATGACGATGCTGAGTCCGTCTATGAGCTAGAGAATGAGGATACAAGTGAGAACCAAGACAAGAATAATGCCATTGATGGCGATATAATCTCTGGTAGACCCTTTGGTGTTGAACCTAAGTATCCAACGAGACAGTACACTAAATACGGAAGTTTTGGAGGCTCATGAGGGAAGAAACGTCACTCTGTGGTCATTGCTCAAAACGACACCAACTAGGCTGAAGTACCGGCGTACGACAGGTAAATTGAGGGAAGACAGACATATCAAGTGTCAAGTTCCCAAATGTTCCCATGTTGGATATCGTGATCGCAACTGAAGGGATCCGCATCTAACTTGAAAACACACCTAACCAGAACACATGGTTTGAGTGAGGCAGATATTCGCAGAAGCTTTCAGACATGGATTGACTCAAAGGCATCTGTGAAGAAGGATAATTCAATCAAGACGAAGATCGAGATTCAAATAGCAACATCCCAAACTTCCAAAGCCCATGTGTAAGGCTATTTGTGCTGATGAGAGAGAGAATGAAAATAGCAATAGCTTGTTTACTTTCTCTTGCTGATATCGCCATGGATCGAGAAATGAGATTGGGGATGACCGTGAAATGAAGAGAACTTTTAAAACAGAGCTATTGGAGTATCTTGACGAGCCTCTGCTCACGAACAGAAATATCAAGCAGTCATGGGTAAGGGATAACCATTTTGATGTGCTCAGTTACTGGAGAGATAAGACTAGAGATTGGCCAAAACTTGCCTTTTTCTGTCGTTGCCTCTATGCTACTATGGCAACAAGTGTGATTTGCGGACGATCCTTTTCGTTTTCATCTCACATACTTGGAAAATTGAGAAATAGGCTCTCTTCCACCAATTTAGAGACACTGATGTTACTAAAAATGAATCGTGTCTACGGTAGCCCAGGTTCTGGTGATTCGGACGATGAGATGTTCCAGCTAGATCGAGCATTATCTGCAAGATCTATTGAAGTGGACAACGTTGTTGCTTCGCAATATCAGGTGGATGCATTAGCTGAGCCATTTGCTGCTCATATATAAGTGAGATGTACAGCCATTGTACGATTAAGTTATGTGTAATTACTACGTTAAGGTGAATCGTCATTTACTTAACTAACCCTTTAATGGTCTCCATTGATATCACAGCTGAAGTATTTCTTCAATGGTTGTAATAAAGAGCCAACCATGATAGCTCCATCCGTACGGATAGCGTTAACTATGACGGATACATAGAATCTTAATGAACCTACCGTGGATAGTATTCGCGGATACGGATCACAGATTGAGCTTATCCGTGCCCATGTCTACATATCCCCTACGCTTATTCGATATTCGAATACTCGATCGAATAATTACCTTTCTGACTAACTCTAGAATCATGTTTATTTTTCTTTTTCTTCAAAAGACCTTGGAAATATCAAAAATGCAATGCTCCGAGGAATCGACTAATGTTACTTTAGGATTCATACATTCGTTGAAGAATAAAATACACATTGTAAGGTTCGATTAGTTAATCCTTTAGCCTTTTCTGATTGATCGTATATTATAGCGTAGTTATTGTCAATCAGGGTTTCTAGGGTTGCTTATATACCTTAGGCAATGGATTTCTATGGACCTGACTCGTGGAATGGGCTGACGTAACCGTCTGGCCATGACACACGTCATTATAACTTTCGAATAAAACCAAGGGATCCGGCCTCGTATTCGATTTAGTTCGATTCGGATCGATTCGATCTCATCCCTAATATTAAATATCGCCATAGCTTTCACTGCTCCCACAAAGGCCATAATGTTGGTTGATGTTGGTTTTCTAGGAAAATATATGGAAAAGCAGCAAGAGGTGTGGTGATAAGAAAACGAAGGATCAGATGTATTCCGACTCCAGTGGCCCCGGAATAGCGAGATGAGCTTTTGACCTACTTTCACTTTCTTTAAATGTGGAGATTCTCTTCTATGTGCGTTGTAAGTCCTGTCGAAACCCATTGAAATGGCCAATGCAAACATCCTGACTCTTCTGCAATTCTTCCTCTTGCTCAAGACGGTCCAATTGGCCATTCTACTGCTCCCCTTGCCCTCGTTTGACAACTCTCAAGACATATATCCACTGACAATAACCTCCAATACACTGCTGAACGGTGCATTGCAGAAACTGATACGATGGGATGCGGTTTATTTCTCTTCTCTGTTTGTCAATGGTCCGCAGTATGAACATGAGTGGGTATTTGGTCCTCTGTGGGTGCGTCTGGTACGGTTGGCTTCCATCCCATCTCTATCACCTGTCCTTATGGGTATAATCTATGGGAACATCCTCCACTGGATCTCTGTTATCTTGCTCTATTATTTAACTATGAGGATATATGGATCCAAATTTGCCTTGAGAACGGCTGTCTTATTCATATGTTCTCCGCAGGGCATATTCATGACTGCACCGTACTCTGAGAATCTTGCAACTACAGCTTCCTTGGTAGGGCTCTTGTGCCGCTCATCCAGATCGACATGGGTGTATCTTTTGAGCTCCATAGCGTGGACCTGTGCATTCTGGACAAGGAGCAACAGCATCGTGCTTGGTGTGATATATGTATACGACCTCCTTGTTCAGAGACGGCCAATTGCTCTACTCAGTGGTATCGTTCTTGGTGTTGGTTCCCTTGGAAGCCTATATCCGCCATACGCCTCCTTCTGCCCCGGGAGACCGTGGTGCGAAGACCTCATACCTTCGCTTTATGGGTATGCACAGAGCCATTATTGGAACGTGGGTTTGTTCAAGTATTGGACTGCGGGAAACATACCAAACTTTCTGTTCGGTGCGCCTGTGATTGTACTACAGATACTGGCTATCCGGAGGTATTGGAATGAGCACAGGGCGCTATGTCTGAGCAATTTGATCTTCCTTTTGATGATATTGTGCGTTGCTCATGTCCAGATCGTTATTAGAGTCTCTGGGTTTATACCGCTGAGTTACTGGTACTTGAGTGAAGAGGTTGGTCACGCAAGAGGACAAGGATGGGTGCTGTACAGCGTTGGGTGGAGTGTCTTGGGGGCTGTGTTGTACAGTTGTTTCTTGCCACCTGCGTGAAATGTGAGGTGTATGTGTGCACATGGCTCTTTTTGTGTCAGGACACCTATTCAACAGTTATATATACCAACAATATAAACAAACAGAAAGACATAGAGCTTCCTAAACAAAAGCAAAAGCAAAGTCAAGCCATAGATCAATCCATAACAAAAACTACAGTATTATAACCAAAGAACAAAACCTAATATACATTACCGATTCCTAAACCCTTGAAACCTTACCATTAAAGACATTAAAAGATCATAAAACCGCTTAGGATCTCTCACCTCTCAATCTTCTAGCCAATTGGATATCCTTCTTTTGGATGGTAACACGCTTAGCGTGGATAGCAGCCAAGTTGGTGTCTTCGAAAAGGGAGACCAAGTAAGCCTCAACGGACTCTTGCAAGGCACCGATAGCGGAAGACTGGAATCTCAAGTCGGTCTTGAAATCTTGAGCAATCTCACGGACCAATCTTTGGAATGGCAACTTTCTGATCAAAAGTTCAGTAGACTTTTGGAAACGTCTGATTTCTCTCAAGGCGACAGTACCTGGTTTATATCTGTGTGGCTTCTTGACACCACCAGTAGATGGAGCAGACTTTCTGGCAGCCTTGGAGGCAAGTTGCTTTCTTGGAGCCTTACCACCAGTGGACTTTCTTGCTGTTTGTTTGGTTCTGGCCATTGTTGTTGTTTTGATAAGGGAGAAGATGAATTTGGTGTGAAAATCGAACGGGGCCACCTGGGGGTTTTATATACTTGCGTCATTTCCAAGAGGGTGTGGCCCCAGGAGCCCCCCAGGAGGTACCCGTTCCAAGATATACACATTAACATGCGTAAATGTGTGGACGCTGGGATGTTGACGTTCCAGTTTTTACACAAATAATATCACAACCCAAGCGTAAACACTGGTACGGAGATAAGAAGCTAGAGCCACGAAAACACAGAACGCCAACATGGCCATACAAACGGAGCAATGGGCATGGCGAAAATTACACGTCGCTTGGGTGCACAACATATTTTGCGGTACGACAATTACACATCACAAGCGGTAAAATTTGGCATAGCACCACCACAACAACAGAGGAAGCGCAATCGCCACATCCTCTTTCTTCGCTCCCCTCGCTTGTATAAAGAGTTGAGACCACCCACATTTATCATAATTTCATTAACACTCTTTTTTTCTTTCCATACAAAAAACAACAAGAAATTAATCAACAATGTCTGGTAGAGGTAAAGGTGGTAAAGGTTTGGGTAAAGGTGGTGCTAAGCGTCACAGAAAGATTCTTCGTGATAACATCCAAGGTATCACAAAGCCAGCTATCAGAAGATTAGCCAGAAGAGGTGGTGTCAAGCGTATTTCCGCATTGATCTACGAAGAAGTGAGAGGTGTTCTCAAGTCCTTCTTGGAGAACGTTATCAGAGATGCTGTCACTTACACTGAGCACGCTAAGAGAAAAACCGTCACCTCTTTGGATGTTGTTTACGCTTTGAAGAGACAAGGTAGAACCTTGTATGGTTTCGGTAACTGAACTTGATGACTATGGGTTTTATGTTTATGGGTTTAGGGTTAATGTAATGGTATTAGTATTGATACAATCTCTTGTAGTCTTAGGCTTTGCCTACTTTAGTGTTGAAAAGTTGGCTGGATCATATATGCATGTGCCTCGCTTAACTCCAAAAGGCCTAGGCCTCCGACAATCTACAGTATGAGTATAGCTATAAAAAACGTCATATTATATATAATCATTCATCAAACGTATTCAACGTTATCCTTAGCCCACTGGATGGCCCTGGTAGCTTCATCCCCTGACAGTTCATGCTTAACCCTAACGTGTCGACTAAGGGCATCACCTCTGCTGAAAGTCTTCTCCTTCTTGCCTGTAGAATCAACATCCATCATCTCAACATCACCAAACCTATCTGGGTACAACGCCTGCGGATATAACCCAGAGCACACTATACAGCGAAATATCTTCTTCCGTTGAGCATGGATCGTGTCTTGGTGTCTTATGAGATCGTAAGGTCTCGAGAACGATTTCAAACATGGTTGATTCGTTGAAGGGTTCGTCAGTTGGCACTGGTGTAACCCTTGCGCATTAGGCGTGAGATGGGAAAGGTCAACTCTGTGTTGTGGGGAAGCAGTCATAGATGGGGTCATTTCTTCAGCCTTGATTGGGGTGGTATTCGTGGAATTCGTAATAGATGGAACGTGTTGCATTGGACTTGTCTTCACAGAAGCTCTAGACGGCGGAGCATTGTTCAGGCTTGAAGGCACTGACATAGACTCACGTCTCAAGTCACCAAACCTTGGTCTTTCAGCTTCCTCCTCTTCTTCCCAATCTGTATCAAAGTATTCATCCTCAGAATCTGAAACCATTTCTTCCAACTCTTCACCCCATGATTGGTTGTTATTCTGATCCGGTGTAACATGCAGTTTATTAGTCCAGTTCATCAATCCTTCAGTGTCTTCAAACAGTGAAAGAGTCAGGTCCTCGTTGAACTTCAGCAGGGGCTCACTCTCATATTGAGGCTCAGCGATTGGTACCGTTTCAGGGTCAGCATACGATGAAAACACAGGGATATCACTATTCTCAAAACTCATCAGGTCATTCGTAGATACTCTTGACAACTGTGGGCTAGCGCTGTACTGGTGTTGAGAGTGTGGCGGTAGATCTGGTATCGTGAGCAGGGTATCATGACGGATAGAGGAGAGTGAGGTGTTTGAGTTATTTGAGTGAGAATAGGGCGAGTTCGGCACATGATAGAGCTCATCCTCCATTACATCTGTCAGCGTACGGCGCAACTTGGGGAAAACAGCAAGAGAAGTCATGGTATTTGGTTGTGTAGACTCCCTGTTGTTGTCTGCTTGTTTCGGTGGCAAAATGTGTGGCAAGGGGGTTTGTTGGGATCTTATGGGATCGTATGTGTATGGCTAGCAAGTAAAGAAAAGCTCTCTGTGCTAACCTTTGGTTACTCTCTGCTAATATCTCTTGTGGAAGGAAGAGAGAAAGAATAAAAAGTTGTTTTTGGGGGCTTTATTTGTAAGAAACTCGTTTCAAGTTGTTACAAACTGTGGGAGCGACCCCTCTCCCCCTTGGATTAGAAATCTGTCATTCCAGTCGGGTAAGCAATTTATCCCGTTTTGGAATTTTCTGGAAAACTGCCCGTGTGACCCGCGAAGGCTGAGCATGTTTAAAGCCGATAACACCACTAACTATGAGGGCTGGATATTCATGTGGAGATAGAAGCGGTTGTATACGGACTAAGAAGGATACGACTAGCTCATTAAAAAAAGGAAATCCCAGATATGATTATGCAATCTGTTATAAAGCCATATTGTATAAATTAAGGGAATTAGTATAATTTACCATGTATTTTTAGGGCTTTTGATAGATTTGGTAACTTATTATATTCAGTAGAAATTTAAGAAAAGATTAATGACCTAAATTGGTATGTAACTTATTAAAGAGCAGGAACTAATGATATGATTGGATAGAAAAATTCAAATATAACAGATTCTTCTTACTCATTCACTAAATGCTTCTTGAAATACCTTTATTAACAAATCAGATTAGGGCCATCTAGACCAACATTTAGGCACAGCTTGTCTTTCTGTCCAAGAAAGATCTATTGCGCCATACGATTAATGCTAAAACGGCAGCACTTCATACATACATACATGCATACATGCATACATACATTCATAAATAAATAAGATAAATATATACAGTCACACTCAAGAGTGTAAGAATGCGGCGTTTTGATATAGCTCCAACATCAGATTCTCACCATTCTTCGTCCTCGTTGCATCGACATCTCCCCACAAGCGCAAGAATTCTTCGTGTTTGGTCTTTTCAACAAGTTTACCTGTCATCTGAACGTAGACATCTCTAGCCATGGTGAAATCTGTGGCAAACATGATATCGAAATACCCCTGTTGAACCATATAGGTGGATGCAGTAGCCATTTTAGAATCAATCATGGTTTGCACCACTGGCGCATTAAACCCATTTGATGTATCAGGCAAAGAATCAAAATCAGATAATAAGAGCTGATGCTCTGGGAAGAATGAATTTAGGGTACTGTAAAACTTCAAGAGAGAGGATGGGATAAACTCAGATTCAGTGAGAGAGTTCTGGAAAGGTGATAGATAGTTCTTCAATTTTGGGAAAACTGGGACGTCATTCAATGGGTGACGTTGTTCACCTTTTAGTAGTCTCTTTAATGCCGATGATTTTAAGTGTTCATCCCCACGAAGCTCCAAGTACAGCTTCGTCCATTCATCCAATTCTGGTGTAAAGAATTGATGGAAATCCCCTTTTGAATCGATCAACACATACCCCTGGAGACACTCACCTGTGTGGATATCATACTTGACGACATCATGCGATAAATTATCCAACACTTCCATTCCAATAACAAAACAAGGTTCAGGGACGTGTTCATTCCAATCAAGGATCGACTTATTGATGATCTTCACAGAATCAGGCGAGTGGCCCTTGCTAGCGAGTTTCAACTTCAATGATTTCAGCTTCTGCTTTTCAGAAAGTGGCTTGGTGATCTCAATGATCCTGTACTGTGTTCTAGAATACACATCCGGATCATTCTTCTTGATGTAGTCCAAGATATTCATCATTAATGTACCATTACCACCACCGATTTCATATATCACCAAATCGACATATGGATATAGGTTTAGCTTATAGTTAACAAGTAAGTACCTTGCAATAGCTTCACCATAAAACGGCTGGAACAGTTCAGTTGGCGTATGCCATAGCTGTAAATTTGTATTGCCTTGGTATCTCGCATACTGTTCTTGCCATCTCTCCATGAATTGCTCCGAATCATTCAATTCAGAATAATCAAATGGTGACTCTGTCTGGAAGATCTCTGCCTGCGTTGGAAAATACCCGTATTGCGGGTTGTATAGCGAGTCCTCAATGAAGTCTGAAGTCAGCATCTTCACCTTTGTAGGTCTCTCATTCCCTTTCTTAAGCCTCCTGGAATTGGTCAGTGGAAATGAGTTGAAGAATTGTGAAGGGGAGTTGTTATCGAGCGGATGTGTGGACAATTGCGAGAAGAGAGGTGTAAACGGGGAGAATGGCGATAGTACAGAGTCATGTGGATAGTTGGTTGAAGGCAGTCTGTAGTTGAACGTTTGAGGTGTCACAGAGAAGTCGTGAACTGTGCTGAGAAACCTCCTCGAGGGTAAGATGAACCTCGCCTTCATGGATTCAATTGAAGTATTTGCTACGTATATGTTTGTGTCTGAATGAAATCTTCAATATTTTGAACTCTCCTGTGGAAGTTTAAAGTGGCCGTTTGGCGGGGGGGGATGTAAAACGAGTTCGCGGAATATTCGCGAAGAAGTTTTTTTTTCCTTCATCACTGCAAGGGAAGGGAAAATCAATAAATAGAAAGAAAGAGGCGCCAACCAGCACGCGGCGGAGAGAACAACCAGATAAAGATGGGTGTGCCCGCGTTATTCAGATGGTTATCACGCAAGTATCCGAAGATCATATCACCTGTCCTGGAGGAACAGCCGCAGGTGGTTGATGGTACCCTCGTTCCACCAGCTTACAGCAATAAGAACCCAAATGGTGAGCTTGATAATTTATACTTGGATATGAATGGTATCGTTCATCCGTGTTCTCACCCTGAAAATAAGCCACCACCAGAGACTGAAGATGAAATGTTGCTTGCGGTATTTGAATACACTGATCGTGTCGTGAATATGGCTAGACCAAGAAGAATTCTGATGATTGCCGTTGATGGTGTCGCCCCAAGAGCTAAGATGAACCAGCAGAGAGCTAGACGTTTCAGAAGTGCAAAGGATGCTAAGATTCAGGATGAAGAGAGACAGAGATTGGCTGCCGAGAGAGAAAAACTGGGTCTATTGATCGATGAAGGGATCAAACAAAAGAAGACTTGGGATTCTAATGCCATTACTCCGGGTACACCATTTATGGATAAGTTGGCACTTGCGCTGAGATACTGGACAGCTTATAAACTGGCTAATGATCCTGGCTGGAAGGATTTACAGATCATTATCAGTGATGCCACAGTTCCAGGGGAAGGTGAACATAAGATTATGAACTTTATTAGATCTCAGAGATCTGACATCGAATACAACCCAAATACGAGACACGCTATTTATGGTCTCGATGCTGATTTGATTTTCCTTGGGTTAGCCACACATGAGCCACATTTCAGAGTGTTGAGAGAAGACGTATTTGCACAGGATAACAGAGGTCTGAGTTTGAAAGACCATATGAGCATGACTGACGAACAGAAGGAGAGGTTAAAAGAACAGGACTCGAAGAAGCCTTTCCTTTGGTTGAACATTAATGTACTGAGAGAATACTTACAGATAGAACTTAACGTTCCAAGGCTATCTTTCAAATTCGATTTGGAACGTGCAATTGACGATTGGGTTTTTATGTGTTTCTTCTGCGGCAACGATTTCTTGCCTCATCTCCCTTCTTTGGATGTCAGAGATAACTCTATCGATTTACTTGTGAATCTCTGGAAGCAACAATTACCTCATATGAAGTCATATATTACGTGTGACGGTACTTTGAACTTGGAGAATGTGGAGATCCTCTTGAACGCATTAGCCCCTCGTGAAAGTGAGATCTTTAGATCGAGAAACGCACAAGAACAACGTCGTAATGGGAATGATAAGAGAAGAAAGATTGTTGATGAAACGAATAGGGCCCAGAATCAATTTTTAAGCAACGTCACAAAGGGTAAAGCAGATAAGGGAACTTTGACTCCAGTGGAGACGTTACCATTATTTGATGTGAATGGTAACTCTGTTGGGAAAGTGAATCTGACAAACAGTGAGTTGGTAAAGATGCAAAGGCAAGTAAATCTGGCTGGGATGGGTGATGAGACAGCGAAGGCTGAGTTGTTGAAAGTAACTCAGAGCAAGAATGGTGAAGTTTCTACAGATGATACAATTGAACTCAAACCTGAAGAAGTCGAGACTGCCAATAAAGCAAATATTAGCGCGGCAGCTGCATTGAGACAGAAGCTTCTACAGGGAAAGCAATCACCAGCTATTGGAGATAAACGTTCCTCACCTTCGCCTTCTGAGGCAACTACACCGAACTCTGAATTTGATCCAAATGATGATGATCCAGTGAAGTTACATGAACCTGGTTACAGAAATCGTTATTATGAAGTAAAATTCCATTCTGAAGCGGACGAAGTTGATGCTCTACGTAGAGAAGTGGTTAAGCATTACATCGAGGGTATCTCTTGGGTTTTACTGTACTACTACCAAGGCTGTCCTTCTTGGAATTGGTATTACCCTTACCATTATGCCCCATTTGCTGCCGATTTCACTGAAATTAAAGATCTGAACATCTCATTCGTCCAAGGTGAACCATTTCTACCGTACGAACAATTGATGTCTGTCTTGCCGGCTGCATCTGGTCATAACCTACCGCCGATCTTCAGACCATTAATGAGTGAGGATGACTCTCCAATTATCGATTTCTACCCTGAAGACTTTCCTATTGACATGAATGGTAAAAAGATGTCGTGGCAAGGTATCGTCTTGTTGCCGTTTATTGATGAAAAGAGACTGTTGGAGGTTGTCAAGGCACAATATCCAAAGCTTTCTGATGCTGAGAAGTCAAGAAACGTTAGAAAGCAAGAGGTGTTATTCATCTCCAGTGGGAATGCCAACTTCAAGAAGTTTTCTAAACTTTATAAAGATAAAAGTGTTGAGCGTATCGATTTCCATTTTCACAAGTCTAGACTGGCTGGATCTGTATTCCCAAATGACAAGTTTGAATTCAAATCGGTGTTAACCTGCCCTGTTATCGGTCAACATGACTATAACGATGTTCCAACAGATGCGTTTCTCAAGACAAATTATCAGATGCCAGTTAAGAGGCATGGTAAGTCTATTATTCTTACAGGCTACATCAAACATAAGCCGGTCTTGACACAAGAGGATAGAGACGCCATCGTTTTCAGCAATGGAAGAGGTCGTAGGAACTTCTATAATTCTTCACAGACGAGGGAGAATATTATTGAGGTTGGACCAGGAAGTGATTCAGTGTATGATACTAGATTCGGAGGGTTCAAGAGTTTCTTGCAATTGGCAAAGCAACATGGGGAAACGATAGAAAAACAGCAGAGAGTGAAGGAGTTTATGCAAAATGGGCAGAATAGGGGAGGATATCAACGACAGGGGGGATATCAAAGTCAACAAAGAGGACAGGGTAGAGGATATCCTCAGCCTACAAGAGGTGGTTATCTTAGGAGGTAGGATTATCTTAACTGGCAGATACCTTAACTCAGTCTAATATTATACTGCTGTCCTCGTTTTAAAACTCAATGACAATTTTTCTTAGACACATATGTCATGCATTGTATTCGGCCTCTTAAGAGCCTTGATGTAAATGTAAGATTTTAGATTTAGAACATAACGGACCCCAAAGCAGAAATACTTCTGTTGAAACATATCTAAACCCTCAGATCAGTCATAATAACGATATAATGTTGGATTAGTATGGAAGACGCTCTACAATCTTCAAGAGCTAGGTTCACAGCTCTTGGCTCGACTAGAATATTATTACCCTGTTCCTGAATATAGTGCCTGAGCATAGAAGCAATCTCAGCAAGCATATAAATTGAAGCCTTCGAATCCTGTAGCACTGGTAAGATCAACTAAGCCTTGACGGCAGAGGGTATTAAATCATGTTTGTGACTCATTTCGAGAAATTTCGGCACTATAGAAAGCAATCCACCTTATAAAATTCATAAAATCTCAATGGAAGGACCACCTTATGAATTGAATCTTCATTGCCCTATCTGAGATTCTCCTAACTTCCACCAAGTTTTCTTATGTTTATATTTCCTGATTAGGAAAATTTCGCGCTGTTTTTTTTTCCAGACCGGGGGGGGGGGGCAAAAAAAGGCGAAGTTTCCGCCATGAGACAGTCATGAAACAAACGGGAATTTTCTGTTTCAGATAGGAATTTGTTGTTGTTCAGGGGGTTCCATAATGTCAATGAAGAGAGCAAACTCATATACGCGTCCAGCGCGCCCCTTTTCATCTAATAATCCTTTCAGGAACGCGTCGGTGGACTCAAATATCGGGCGAGACAGTGGATTCCAGAGTTGGGTACAAAGCAACCAGAGCATGATGAGTTTCAGCAGTGATGAGGACGAGGGGAGCATGTTTAAAGTACCACAAGTGCCAGCTGAACGTCGTGCTTCTCCTGCGGAAAAGCCTAGCCGAGAAGAAGCTTTACCTCCAAGCTATGAAGAGGTTGCTGGAAACTCGAGCAAGCAGTATCCTTCTGAGAAGGACGATAGATTAGAGAGGCCAGCAAGCGAGCACAGAACTAGAGTGAATAAGGAATGGCCTGGTGATGTTTCAGAGAGAAGAAGATCTTCAAACAGAGAACATTCCAGTAGGGAACATAGATCGTCTAGAGATCATAGATCGTCGAGAGAGAACAGATCATCCAGAGAGCATAGATCATCCAGAGAGCACAGATCAAGCAGAGATCATACGTCAAGTCGTTCTCACAAGTCCCGCGAGCATTCATCCCGTGACCCTTCAAAGAAGTCGTCCAAGAAGAAGGAGACAAAACCTCCAAAGAATGTTGATACCATTGATAAGCTCGATGTTACGGGCCTCTTTGGAGGAGCTTTCCACCATGATGGGCCATTTGACGCTTGTACGCCTCATAGAAACAAGGACCAAAAGTCTGCTCCAGTTCTGGCCTTCCCCGCTGATGGCCCAAACAACTCCATACGAGGCAATGCGCCTGTCTCAAAGGATGCTACATTGAAGTACATCCAGGGACGTCAGGATGAAGATGACGACTTATACACTACAAGTGTCAGTGCACAGAGTTATAAGGTTAACAACGATTCACAGAGCACGATTGCAGCTGTTAAAGCCGATGGTAATATTACTAACTTCGATGCGAAGATGAAGGCTATCCCTGTACATGGCCAGACTACCTTAGGGCTAGGAAGTTCGACATTCTTGGATGGGGCTCCAGTTGCTGCAAAGACGATGTATGAGGAACAAGCAAAGGCATCTCAAGGTCTCTCGAGAAAGAAATCTCTGAGACAGAGACTCAAAGGTGATTCAGCTATGCCTCCTCCATCACTGCCACAACCGAAGGACGAAAAGGAAGAGAAGGAGACAAACTCCTTGTTGAGAAGGGTGAAAAGTTTGAAAGTCGGGAGAAAATGAGAATTCTTCTCTTGATATGTGGTCCCTGTGTTCTAAAGACTTTTGTATGTGTTTTGTATTTCTTCAATTCTATGAATGCTTTTTTGATCTATGTACATAGCTCTTTAAGAGCGCTTTCCAACTGTTCGACAAATTCTTCGTCATCTTCATCGGCCCATGGTTCTCCCCAAGGATTTTTAGGAGGTTCCGCTGGTTCCAGATCCCATCCTTCTTTCATAGCCTTATCCCTTAATCTTTGTAGCTGCACTCTATAACCCATCTCAATCAGCTTATCATACCAAAACTTGCAGTTTTCCTGGTCCTTCAATACCAGGGCACTCAGCATGTTGAAATTTACGGGGACTTGATATTTAGCCATCAGCTTCGTGATCTCATCAAACTGGGTTTGGTTTTTGGTCATTCCATGATGATGGAACACGTATGTGATAAGCTCAGTATTAAATTTTGCATTTGGAACACATGACAAATAGTTCTTGAGCATGTAGAAGGCCAATCTGGGTTGCCGTATAGTGATGGCATTCTTGATGAAGAGCTCAAGTACACCTGAATCCAATTTATGACGTCTGAAAGGTCCCGTCCGGTTGTTAACGAGGTACTTCATATATCTCTTGAACAGCAGGCCAAGGTCAGCAGCTGTATCAGTCTCATGGTATCTCATATGATTCAACACAGACGCATAGAGTTCGGTGATGTTCTCATTTGATGGGGTCTCTAAACGATAGAAGCTATTAAGAGCAGCTTGTGATATGTCATACCCAACAGGGAGTCTCTTCACTGTTCTCAAGTAAACCATACCCATGAGTCCGAGATCATTCAGCACCTCGCTCCACGAGGGATATATCTCGATAAAATGGGCCAGAAACACCTTGGACTCCTCTGGGAACTTATCACGTATTAATCTAAGAAGTTCATTTATCAAGATACTCTTGGTCCTCGATGGAACATCCTTGAACAGTTCTGGTAGCTGACGCAGTATCACCAATATCGCATTATACTGCTTCTTCTGTCTTAATGAGACGACAAAGATGGTGAAGAGTCTTGGAGTGAACACCACTTTGTTCTCTTTCATTTGTTTGACGATCTGTAACGTAGTTTTATAGTGACCATGTCGTATCGTGAGGTACGATATTGTCTCGTACAATTGTGCTTCTTCCTCTGGGGTGCTCTTCTTCATTTGCTGATTTAGCTGATGCTTAGAGAGAAGAAGTTCAAGGTAACTGTTTGCTCTGATTGGGTCTCCCATCTTAATGTATTGCAAGACTATTTGGTTGATCATACTAAACGAATAGACCATGATGAACTTGAGCTTTGCCAGCTGGGAACCTTGAACTTCAAACATCTGCGCACACTCATACAGCTGACGATCTTTTAGTGAGCCTTTACGTAGCCGATTCCTGAGCTTCGAGAAAGTGGCACTCGTGATATCAATGTTGCATTCTATAAGTACTTGAAACAGTTCCCTCTGCTTCTTCATCTCCAATGCCAGGTTCAACAGCCCCGTCATTGTTCTTTTGGATATTGACAGATTGCCATTCAAGTTCTTGTGAATTATCATCCTAGATAGTTCCTGAAGGGTCTTTGTGGCCTTTGCATATCTCTCTTCATCGTTCAAATCATCTTCAAGGCACTTCTGTAGCTCATCGGTGGCCAGCTTCGAGAAGACACGGGAACTCCCCTCAACAGATATCAGCTTTTGATAATTCCTGAGCTCTGGATATGTCTGAAAAGTGTCACTTTTGGCATTCAAAGATGGTTTCGGATTCTTTATTTGTATCCTTGAAGATTCCAACGTCGTTGACAGAGGGCGTATGAGCCGTGGAATTCGACATAGAAACATTGTAGGAAGCCAGCTTTTGGATCGGTACATAAAATCTAGTACGAAATGGTTCGCTCAGCTCTCAACACCTGCTTATCACTCCTCCACTCTAAATAGCACCTTTTTGTTCGTAATCTTTGTCGAAACAGTTGAAAAGTTTGAAACCGGAATATCAACAAAAAGAACAAAACATCAGAATAAAGAATACCCTAAGAAACAACATAAAAGTCAGCTCAATCCGCGAATTTGAGTGCATAGTCACTACAATACCCCATGATTTATGCGCTGCTTCACTTTGCCACGGCTCTAGTTGTCGGGTACAATTCCTACACCTACATATGGCTCCACATCATCAGGCTCTTCGAACAGTTTCAGAACTCTTCTCTTTTATTAAAGAATCCATCGACACAGAGCCTGCTGTTCCTGCTGTCGAATGACTCTACGTTTTCGTCTGAATCAAAGTGGGCGCGCTTAGTGTGCTGGTCGCAAAAGCCTGCTCGTGTGGTCTTCTCACTGACAATGACAGCGACAGTGCTTACCATCCAATTCATTCTATGGCAGTTCCAGTACGAGGAGGTGAGCCCTTTAGATGCGGCACTATGGGAATGGAATCTTACTGTGTTGATTGTGGTGCTTGTGTTTATCCAGCCAGCGTTGATCAGTGTGCTTTTATTGAACAAGTTGTTACGAGCCATGGATGATACAATTAAAATGGGTACTTGTGCTCTTCTTATGCTCAGTTGGCTGATGTTTGTATCAAAGAGTCACGCACTTACCGATATGGATGTAATTGGAGGTGTTGGAATGCTATCTTATTTTACGCAACGAGTATCAATCATGGGTGTCACACTTATAGCCATCCTCAACGGTGTTGGTTCATGCTCGACCGTGTACTATTATCTATACAAAAGGACCACACCGAAGGATGAAATGGATGATGAGCAGACGAGGCAAAGGATAGAGCATCTACAGATGTCTATTGCCAAAACAGAAGAAATGATATGTGCTCTTCCCCAGAATGACCATTTGACGCAGAGAACTAATTTGAGAGCCAAATCATCCTTCTTGAGCCTCCCGACTCTTCCACAACCACCGAGCGAACTAGCCATGTTGACTAAATTGAAGAATGATATGTATGTCAAGCTTATGCGTGCACAACAGTCTCTTACAACGGCAAGACCTTCCCAAGTCACAATAACATTCAACAGAGTCATTGCGGTGTATTGTCTCTTCAAAATGACACAGGTCTCTATTGTCCATTTACTTCAATTCATTAAGTCAGAGGATATCAACACATCGAGGTCGGACCCTCTTGTGTTGACATTAGTTCATATCATTCAAATATTCATCTCACAAGATGAGGATTTCTTGATCAATCAGCTTAGTTTTATCATATCAGGTGTGTTGTTCATTCTTTCTTTCAACGGGGTATTCCTCACTTTGACACATCTTTACAGATTCCTGCCTATCGATATAGCAGAGTTACAAAGTTCCAAGAGATCTGTGAGTGTGATAAAGAACATGATTTTAGCAGAGTTGTTGGGTGTCTATGTCCTGGCAACATTATTGATACTAAAATCAAATTTGACAACTACCTATTCCCAAAATTTATCCTCTCTGACGTTGACAGGGGGGATGGATATTACGTTGGTGGATAATTGGTTTGATAAAGTCTACTTGTTAAGCGTTATAGTCACTGGTGTGATGAATAAGATTGGCGAAGTTTGGATGGATGATGGCTTTGAGTCGGGGGCATTAGCTGAAAAGATTGTATAGTATTGAACATGAAATAGATACTGGTGGATATACCTTTGCATATAAAATATGGGCCTCTTTATAGCTGCGGCACCACTCTTGCACTTTGGAACCAGATTCTGGCGGCACTTCCAGAACCAATGAGAGTCTTTACAAGAGGTTTATCTTTCAGGTCACCATCGCCCTCTTGTGCTCTTTCTTCTGGATTTGGATCAAACTTTTTTGTGTCGCCAAACTGCTTACAGTACTCTTCCCAGATTTCTGGAGAGATCCTATGCGCTTCGAACATCTGAAAATAGAGTCCATCACTTGGATCATAGAGATATTTCCTAAAGAACTCCAAATGACGGGCGATTTCACCCTTGATAGCGCTCTTTGTCGACCCTGGAGCGGTGTCGCTGAACACCATCAGATAATCCGCAAGCCCTTCGATGAGCAACTGAATGAAATAAGAGGGATCACGCCAGTAGCGACGGTCAAATTCGTTGTAGTCACGACAGAATAATGACTTATGACGATTTGTAGCAGCGGCGGCGAAGTCATCCGCAACAGTTTGCCATTTCGGGTCCTTAGTGAACTCATAGATCAGACAGCAGGCACTAAGGGCAGTGCCTGTGTTATAAGTCCACTTCATTCCATTGGGAGAATCAGCATTCTTATCAATTCCATCGAGTACCAAATAGTCCTCTTTATCTAACAGGGCATCCAGGAGCCATTCAATTGCCATGATGCCAAACCCTACCAACTGATTACGTTCATTGGGTATAAATTTGGCCAATCTTAGTGCAGCAAGTGCCGTTTCACTAGTAGAGATGGCACTGATGTAAGGCTTATCACGATGCCATAACACACCACCAGGATTTTTTGCATGCTTATCATTATTCCAGCCACCCATCAAATAGCGTACCAACTCACGTCCTGAGTCCAAGTAGGACTTCTCACCAGTGACCTCATAAGCTGTGATGAGCACACTTGCAACCTGAGCGTCGTCATCATAGTATATATCACTGTTCCCACTGAAGTTTTCTACAGCGCAGTATCCTTTTAGCTGCGGAGATTTGTACCTGTACAGGGCTTCAACTACCGGCTTCACCAGCGGTCCCAGCTCTTGAGGATACAATCTGGCACCATCGATAGTCGCCTGTGCGGCAATAGCCACGCTCCATACGTTGAATTTGTTTTCATCACCATAAGTTCCTGAGCACTTTGGTCTGGGGGAGGTGAACGTCCTCTTCTCATAGTTCCAGTACTTGAGCCAGAACAGACGGACGACATGATACCCTTCAACCGCAGGGTTGCTGACTTCTGTCATTTGTCAATTGATTGTTTTATGATGATAAGTTGCAAAATGTCACTGGATTACTGTGATTCGTAGGGGGGTTCCTTCACGGTTCAGGAGAAAGCAAACAACGGAAGTCCGCGCTTATATAAGCCGTTCTATAGAAGAATGCCCTATATATATGATTTTATTTATAGTGATTTATATACAATTACTAGACCAATCTGACCTTCTCCATGCTGGCCTCAGGGAGCCTCTTCAATACAGTCTCCCAGTCAATGGACCTCCAGTACTGCTCCAAATACTGTCTCTTACCATAGACACCATAATCGTGGAGCCACACTTTTGGACTAACATCGACACAGAGCAAGGGATAATACGTTCTACCAATGTTTGAAGACTCTCTTTGCGCATCCTCCACTGTTGGCAAGATTCTCTTGGTCATCTCCTGGATTTTGTTCTCCTTCGAGATGTTGGTCAATTGGCCAAATCTGTCGCTATTTTCTGGGTGGCCAGCATTGTAAGTGTTGAGCACCGCAAGGGATTCAAAAGAGGAATTATTCTTACCAAGGAGCGTTGATTCGGGTTGCACTGCAACAAGCCATGTAAAACCATCACCGTTGATAGCATATGAAGATTCAATTAAGAGCGTCTTCAATTCCAGTAGGGATCCAAACGAGGACTCAATGGCTCTGTCAAACTTGTCATGCTGCGGCGGATGGTTATCCACCTCAAAAGATAACGATGGTGTCTGGAGCAATGACCGTGGCCCAGCCCTTGGTGGTATTGTTGTCTGGGAGCCTCTGGCATCACCCAATGAACTCATGGCAAAAGAGATATTTCTCAAAAGAGAGGCATTGTTGAAAATATCTTTTTTTGTTGTGGATTTGGAGTGTTGTGATACCAGTGAGTCCAGATCCGCAGATTGTATGGAGTGGTTATGGATAGCCTTGTTCAACCTATCAGCCAATAAGGTGGATCTAGCAACATAGGCCTGCTGGAATGCCTCTGGTGATAATAGACCGGGGATGCCCTTCACCTGGAAGGCCTCCAGTGCTGCAAATTTTGGAACGCCATGGTGTGCCACGGTAGATTGGCGTCTGATGGCTGTTCTAATCATCTCTTGGGATTCTCTGGATTCTCTTTCACGACTTTAAAGTATTTGTGTCTTCGAAAGATCGAGCTCTCGGAGGAAATTTTCCAAGGTTTTTTTGTTAATGCTGAGAATTACTCAAGGCGTTCCCATCTTATACTGTAATATATTCTATATTGGATAAAGAAACTAGCGAATAAATTGATATCGTTGCAACCATCATGATCAGAAATACATATTTCATCCTATTCTCTTTTGGGCAAGAATCATGTTTCATCTCTCTTTTTCCATCTAAACTCTTCCGTGCTCAGAGTTACCCCAGGATCTTTATACAGACAACTTCCAAATCGGGCAATTTCCGTGCCTTTTCTTATCAGTTATGGCTGCTTGCTGTCTGTGGGATGAGATTTGATCCTTTTGATCCTTTCTATTATTCTACGAAATATTCTATTGGTTTTACTTTTCCTCTATTGACAGAATACATTCATGGACCCCAACAAGTTCTCCTTCTCGAAGAAGCCTATATGCTTCCCTAAGAGAACATCGGTGATCTCAGCCAATATGAGTTCTCGAGATTCGCCGGAGAATAACTACACAACGAGGCCCAGCGAAAGGACGTTCAGTGAGGAGATTTTGGAAGGTGAAATCGCTACAGATGATCCTCTGTTGGACTACGATGAACAGATCAGGGCCCCTAAGTTCCAGTCGAAGAAGTCGTTGGATGACATTGGTAACGCTATTGAGGGTTTCTCCAGACGGTCGTCGCCTTCGCCGTCACCAAGGACTAGAATAGATGATGAACCCATTCAGAGAGTATATCAGCCTGCCCTTGTGGAACTCCCTTCACACTCTTATGACGCCACTCCGGAGCCATCCACATCGATGAACTATACCTTGTCCCAGATCACTCCCTTGAACATGATCTCGAACTTACAACACGATACTTCAGATCCCCCATCTAAAAAGAACTCAGATGACTCCATCACAAAACTTAGCAAAAAGCTTCCGCATTTCAATACGGCACCGATAAGGCCCATATCTGGTCCAAGAACACCAAACTACGTGCCTTGTGTGTTAAGACCTATAGAGAAGACCATTAAGGCCGACGAGGAATATACCAACATGTTTGATACCCAATCGACTCTGGATTCTGATTCAAATCTATCCAGAGATCATTGGAAGCCAAACTCTTCGACTGCGGAATGCATGGATTGTCACAGACCGTTCTCTTTGATGAACAGAAGACACCACTGCAGGAAGTGCGGTGACCTGTTCTGTTCTCCCTGTTTGTTGAGCAAAGCCAAGTTGGACTTCGGGTGCCGGTTTGATGTGAATGGTATTCTTACAAAAGTTTGCTTCCAATGCGGAAAGCTGTGGAGTGGATATCTTGTAGAGAGCTTCAAAGTTGAGGTGATGCCTGATTTTAAGGGTGGAGAAACCAGTCAACAGGGAGATGAGAGGCTTGCTAGTGGAAGGGAAGCGAATGTTCCTGCTGATTGGAGCTGGAGTTCTTTCTAGTCGGTTTAGATTCGTATGATATATATTTATGGCATGGTATGACACATTTATGATCGTTTCTAGGAGTTTTCTATTCAAAGGCCTCAGGTAAGGCTTATAGATCACCTTCTCCGACATCTCCAGTAAGTCCATTTCGACACCCATAACTGCCCAACAACGATAAGTCCCGTAGGGATGGTGTAGGAAGGAATGAAAAGGTGTTATATAAAGCTGTTCCAACTGCCAATCTCGTTTTCTGGCTTATTTAGTCTAACCACATACAGATCCGTGTCACCTTTCAGAGATCTCAAGATCAAGAATGATGCTCTTTAAAACTACTCTGGCAACCCTGCCCTTAATCGCTCACTGTGCCTCATCTGACATCACTTCTACAGAGATCGGTGCTATAGTGGTGACTCCACTGGACTATTCACTTTACTCAGACACGATTGACTATCAACTCCTACGTTATACAACTTCAGGTGATGTTGTCTTCTTCGATAAAAACACCACTGCAACAAACAACACGAGCCCTGTGAAGAACGCTGCTTTGTTGTCTACCGGACAATTCCAAGTCGATGCTTCAACACAGAAATACTACTTTACTCTTAACGATCTTGGTCTATTGGGTGTCACCACTGACAGTGCCAAGCTTGATGGGATCTTCTATATCGACTCAAAGACGCTGTTTTATAACTATCACTCCACTTTCATCGCCTGTGAATTAGAGTCAGGCCAATATTCCCTTCTGTGGAGAGAATCTGGTGCCTCTTGTGACTCAGAGAACTGGTTACTGGTCAAGCTTCAATCCTATGGCTCATCATCTGGTGCTGTCTCCCAATATTACCCGAACAACTATGTCTCTTCGATTGCTTCTACTGCCACCGAGAACGTCTACACAACCACAGTTGGTGCACCTTCCACAACATCAAGGGCTTCTTCAACCAATGGAGCTGTTAAACTCGGTGCTATCGGTGTTGTAGGGGCTGCGATGCTGCTGTTATAATTAGTCTTTACTGTTCCTTTAATAACCGAAAAGAATTTAATTTGGAGATAAGTTCATGATTTAGAGAAAACTAGTGTCCTAAGCGTTCACCAAATAACTATATATATCATACTCAGCTATCCCTCTATTTCAAGTCCATCATCAAAACACCCGAAAGAGGTTCGCGAATAGTATATAGAACTTGAACCAAGATATAAGACAGCTTGATAAAGAAGTCCCAGAAACTCAGTTTTAGGAATACTTTACTCTCAACTGGAGGTTTTCATTGGAATCTGTGTGATTGGTGTGGTATATAAGAAAAAATGGCCAAGAAGAGAAAGTCAAAAACGAAGAAGAAGGCTGAAATTGTCGTTCTGGAGGAAGAGATAGAACAAGGGGTTGAGCAGGGGGGCGATCAGATTGAGCGGAATCACGAGGCTCTTGTAGGGATAACTGACACCGAAGATATGGATGTTTTGAGCTCTGTAAGGTCTGAAGAAGGAACCGTTCAGGAGGGAACTCAGGATGGCATTGATGATGATGATGATACTGACGAAAAACAGGAGATCAGAGAGATTGAGGACAGTACCAATGGCGATGCTAAAAATGATAAGGAAGAACACTCAGAAACGACGACTGAGATCCAAAATGATGAGATGGAGCTCCGAATTGATCATGGACATGAACAGGATGCACAGATAACAATGGACGAACCTCATGAAGAAGTTCTTGAAGAGCCTCACCAGGATGAGGATCAAGTCGACATGCCACAATCCTCTGAGATCCAGGAGACAAGAAATTTAGAAATCAGGGTGCCAAATGCGCTGATATCATCATCACAGGGACCATTCACATTATCACGGCTCCAGATTGAGTTCTCGCACTCTCTTGGGGAACCAACATGCATCTCACATCACCGAAATAATTTATTCATCGGTACCTCGTGGGGAGGCCTTCTTCATTATGCAAGACTGGATCAGACACAGGAGTTCATACTTGTGTCACAACGACAATTCCATTCTATGAGACAATTTCCCATCTCAAAAATTCTACCACTTCCGACATTACAGATACTTCTTGTTCTTTCTGGCCATCTTTTACAGTGCTTTAACATCATAGATCTCACACCGTTATCCATTGGACGGATCAAGGATGTATATGATATTATACTTGATTGGGATCATCTGGCTAAGTGTGACGATAACGGTGTTCACGTTGTTGTATTGACAAAACAACAGATCCGGGTGGTCAACGTCACAAAACAGGCGCTTAGACTAGTGAAGGACATTAAGACAATAGGTCACATTGGAGGCAGAAGGGGTGATAAATTGATGATTGCGCACAAAGAGTATATGATTGTGGACATTTCAAAAGAATTTAACAATCAAAACTCGTTATTCCCCGTGAACACTTCAAGTTTGGATGATACTCATTCACTGCGACCATTCATACAGAGTGTCGGCAAAAATGAGTTCTTATTAGTATGTGGCACCGCAAAATATGACCCGGCAATGGGGTTGATCGTCAACACAAAGGGTGATGTCTCTAGAGGAACAATACCAATGATGCGATACCCAGATGACGTTGTTGTTGATGATGATTTTGCATTTGTGCTCATTGACAATGAAATTGATCTGTATTCCCTTGATAATCAGATGGAGTTACAATCTTGGAGATTCGAACATACGGTACATCTGGCACAGATCGAGGAGGTAGAAGTACCTATGGAATCACTACGGGACATAATTGTACTGAAGAGTATCAATGGTGCTGATTTGAAACGGGATGAGAAAGAATTGGAGTTTGCAACTAAAGTGTCGCAAATCGCCTCCAGAACAGTGTGCTATTGTGAAGACTTTGTTCAGTTATTGGTTCCACAATCTCGCTTGGAAAAGATAAATCGCCTGAGAGATGTCAAGTTGCTAGAACGTGAATTATCAAAAAGCAGGGCAACCTCTGAGATCACAGTGATTGAAGTTGAATATTTGAACTTACAGATCTCTTTATTGAGATTATTAACGCATCAATATGACCTTGCTTTGGAATCCTGGACCAATGGGACACTAGACCCGAGGATCCTGATATATGCATTCAATTTTACAGTTTACGGACAGGTATATATTTTCCAGGGACTACATATTCTATTCCAACAACTGAAAGCTCTGATCAAAGAAACAGCGCTATTGACATTCTTTGAGCTGTTTTTGGAAAGATGGTTGTCAAAAGAGTCTTTGGATGACTATGATACAATCACATCTCTGGAAGAAACCGCATTGGAGTATCATTTAAAGTATGACACAAGGCAATTAACCATGGTCTTGCCACGATTGACGCACATCAATGTGATTCCCAAACTGGAAGATGAGGGCAAATACCTAGCTTTGGCGCAACTATTTAGTGGCAAGGATGCTGGTAAGGCTATAAAAATCCATCAAAGATTGGTTGATGGTGAAATTGTGGATCAACATTTCAACAGAGACGAGTCACTGCACATTATATGTGAACTATCCAAAGGGTGCTCAGAACAGTTTAGGAAAGACGTGGGAATATGGTTATTATCACATGATGCCAAACTAGGTATAAGCTTTATGAACTCGGCCAAGATCTCGTTGAAGTCCTTGGATGTTGGAATGGGTAAAAAAGAGGAACTGAGGCATGTGATGGATAGCATTGATGATGTCAGTCTGCGATACGAATATGCTGCACAGATGTTTGTTGGGCTAAGAAGAGAAAAGATGCGGTTGAGCATGCAAAAGGGGTTGTATAGAAGTTTATTGAAGAGATTAAAGGATGCCAGTAACAAGATGGGTATTGTTGAATGAAAAGATTAAATTCAATATGTGATCTCTCTGTAGGTGAATAACTAAATTCCCCAGACTTCACACTCTATCACTCTAAACTTATCTAAGTGGTTTAATTCATCAATGAAGTGCGCTTGGAAGGTTCCAGTCCCCTCGCATTTATCGTGTGCCCTCTTTGCACAATGCTTATAACAGGAAACAGCATCCACAACTGCTTCAAATGTTTCATCATAGTTTGTTATTGAAATATCTGCAACGAAGGAAGCAATGACACTTCCCAACGAGCATCCTGTCCCTGTGATGAAGGGCATTAGTGGGCTTCCTCCACTGATAGCAACAGCTTTATTCTGGGAGCATATGGTATCAATAGCTCCTGTAGAGACGACGATACACTGGTATTTTTCTGTGAATGGCTGTATGAGATACTTCAGCTCAAGAGGACTGATATTCACCGTGGAGTCCACTCCCCTCATCAAGTCTGACGCTCCATCTTCTCCCATGCATGACTTGATCAGAGTAATGATCTCTCCAGTATTACCTTTTACAATAGACGGTGTGTGGGTTAAAAACAGATCTGTGTTGAATTGTCTTCTGAACGAGGATGCGCCAATAGCAACAGGATCAAACACAATGTGCTTCTTGGCATTCAGATATGCCTCCATTCCTCTGCTGAGCTTCACTTCACCTAATCTGGCAGCTCCTCCGTTAAGTACAAGTGCGCTGTTGTTTATTTTGGTCAACTCGTGGAACTCAGAAGGCTCCCCACTCATGATTGGACTAGCACCGAGTGCTAGAGTAACGTTTGCAGAGAAGTTTTGTACCACTGTATTTGTCAGGTGGTGGATCATTGGTGGGTGATTTTTGATCCTTTGGATCCTGTCAATAGCCATTCGACGTGTATGGTATAGCAAATCTATCTTATCACGCATGAGCTTTGTAACGATGTCTGGGGCATTAGAAGACATGATACAGGATACCACGGCGACCCCTTGAGCTCTGCGTCCTTGATAAGCAGACTCTTCGATAACTTGGACACAGTTATTTTCATCGATCCCACTGATTAGCACAGATGGTAGCTCAACCTCATTGATCAAAAGATATTCCATCAATGCACGCACACCAGCAGTGCCCATTGGAGCACATTTCAGTACTTTTGTAGCAGTTCCATAAACGGCTCCAATTCCAACGTAGTCCGCAATGTCCTGACTAATGACTTTCTTAAGTTCATCTAAGGAATGCACAGTGACGCCGATGATCTTGCCAGGGCCCAATAGCCTCCTTGCTGTGGGTGGGTCCATATCATCATTGCCCAAATGGACACCTTCAGCATCCATTGCAAGACAGACATCGACGCGGTCGTTAATAATCAGCGGAATTCCAGCTTGCTTTGTGATCTTATGGATTCTCTGAGCCTTGGATATGAGGGCTCCGGTGTCGAGTGTCTTTTCACGTAATTGCACTATCGTGACACCGTTGTCGACTGCCTGTTGGACGACATCTTCACAATTAACACACTTGGGGTCTGTGACCAGATATAAGGACAAATCCATCATTGTTTGATGGATTGAGAAGAAGTACAACA
Source organism: Williopsis subsufficiens (assembly GCA_017948575.1). Taxonomy (NCBI): domain Eukaryota; kingdom Fungi; phylum Ascomycota; class Saccharomycetes; order Phaffomycetales; family Wickerhamomycetaceae; genus Williopsis; species Williopsis subsufficiens. Next base: position 27,445 of record JACVEX010000149.1, read on the forward strand.
GAGAATCAGAGTGCGCAAAACTTTGGTTTTTAAATGTTGGTGAAAGGGCCGTGTAAGTGCATATGACTTGCTGAAGCAAAAACTAGATATTCAGGCACAAGGGGTATGTCTATAGGTATTAATGTCCTACATGAATTATCACCTTAGCGATATATTATATCATACGTCTCAATATATGTCTTACTACGTAGCTTTCTTGTTCCGGTATGACATGTTCTATTCATCTAAAGCCTTCATTCTTCACTTCCTCAGCCATCTTGTGTGCCACAGCAGGGTCTAGATACTTCTCTCTTTCAACGCAATTCATGTCGTCATCCACTTTGATCACCATCGGGATCCCATTGGGGATGTTGACCTCCTTGATCTCTTCTTCTGATAGGCTCTTCACCACTTTTAGAATGGCACGAACAGAGCTTCCATGTGCCACAATCAGTACAGTCTTGTTTAACCTCAGTTGTTCTAGCACATGCGTGGTCAAGTAAGGCGTCAATCTCTGTTCGACCATCTGCAAACTCTCACCTCGTGGTAACTCGCCCAGGACGTCTTTATAACGATCATCAACACTTTGGTCATTATCCTTTACTAATGGTGGGACACCGTCGTACGCACGACGGATGTGCATGTACTCTTCCTCTCCGAGTTCCTCTAGCACTTCACTTTTAACCCTTCCTTGCAAAGCACCATAATGACGTTCGTTCAATCTCCACGTCTTCACCACATCGATCCATTCTCTATTCAGAGTCTCCATAATAATCTTTGCCGTCTGGCATGTCCGCGTTAGCTTGGAAGTAAATATTATATCTGGAGTCAATTCAGCATCTTGAATCAACTCAGCAGCTGATTGTGCCTGCGATTCGCCCTTAAGAGATAATGGGGCATCCAACCAGCCGCAGAACATGGACGCATTGTTCAGCTTGGACTGGCCATGGCGCATCAGGATAAGCATTCCAGTCATCGCGTATATTCTCTTGTATCTCTCGATAACCCTCTCTATCTGTTTAAGGATTCAATACACCTTGTGGAGTCACTGAACTGTTTAGTGATTAATACCATCAAGTGATGGATGTATGGGGGATTATTATATAATCTGATTATATCAGTACTTATGTCATCCCGGATATGGTCAGCGGATTTAAAGGAGGTAATGGGCGCGGATTTAACGAGCGGGCCAGCGGGGGCGTCTCGGTTTTCGGCCGAGAAAGTTGGTGGGAAGACCACCAAGGAGATGATTAGGAATAGCAAATCGGGAGTAGTAGGTGCCATTTGGTGAATAAATAAATAAGTCTTAATCATATATATCTACACATTATAGCATTCAATCTGGTAAAAGTCTGACCTTCTTGGCATTCCTGGTTCCTGTTTGGGACGCGTGTTGCGCAGGGAAAAAGCCGCCAGAAACACCGCTCTAAACCCGATCCATCAACAAATATTTCCAGCCCTTTTAGGACATATATATAAGCGGACTCATATCCTTTTCGGAGAGCTTACAGTTCACTGCTTGCCTACTATTACATACTAAAGACAATGAGCTCAGACGTAGAGTCTCACACAACCAAGAAGTTCATTGAGAAAGACGCCGGTGACGGCACAAACAGATTCGATCAACAAGCTCATGGCTTCACTCTGGTAGTGTCACTTCTCTCATGTGCCATCTCACTGTTCCTCATCGCATTGGATCAAACAATTGTCTTTACCATGCTTGAGACCGTTGGCAATAAATGGGGCCAGTATAGCAAAGTTAGCTGGATCGCCAGTGGATATATGCTCACGATGGCGATGTTTGTTCAAATATGGGGTAAATGTTCCATATATTTTGGAAGAAAGAATTTGCTGATGGTTTCAATAGTCATATTTGAGATTGGATCGTTAGTAGCAGCGCTTTCTCCGAGTATGGATGCCCTTATCGTTGGAAGAGTCGTTGCTGGTATCGGCGGTGGTGGCGTACAAGTCCTTGTCTTCATCGTTGCTTCAGAACTGGTTCCAATCCATAAGCGGTCACTTATATTTGCCCTCATGGGTGTAATCTTCTCCATCTCATCTGTTGTGGGTCCCCTCATGGGAGGTGCTTTCACTGAACATGTCACGTGGAGATGGTGCTTCTATATCAATTTACCCTTGGGTGGGTTTGCCCTTGTATGTTTATCTATCTTCTTTAAACCACCTTCGCCAAAGTTCACATGGAAACAGAGATTAGAGCAATTGGACTACATCGGTATGTTCCTCATGTCATCTAGCATTGTGTTAACACTGTTGGCCATGACTTTGGGGGGTCAAGAATTGGCTTGGGACTCTGCGGGTGTTATTGTGATGTTCATTCTCGGTGGACTATTGTGTATTGCCTTCTGTGTTTGGAACTTCAAGTACTCTAAGAGTCAAATTATTCCAACAGCGATTGCTAAGACTCGTGCAGTGGATATGCCTGCTCTGCACCTATTTTTGGCCTTCACCATGTTCATGGGTTACTCGATCTTTCTCACAACGTACTTCCAGGTGGTACGTGGCTACGGTTCGATGAAATCAGGTGTGCATTTGATTCCCATGATCTTGTCTTTGGTTATCTCATCAATTTCTACTGGTATTCTGATAAAGACCACCCGTTTCATCCAACCGTTCGCCATCTTCTCTGCTGTGTGTGGTAGTGTTGGCCTCGGGCTCTCTACCTTGCTGACAGAGAACTCATCATTGGGACAGATGATTGGGCTAATGATACTCCCTGGTGTTTCTGTCGGCATGAGTTTGCAATCAGGATTGATGAGTGGACAGGTGAATGCACCAAAAGTTGAAGGTGCAGTAATCATGACAACTTCTTTCACAAACTTTACCAGATCTTTGGGGGGAGCTATTGGGACATCACTGTGCCAAGTCATCTATAATAGCTCTGTACACAATAAACTTAAAAGTGCCTACTATGCCAATCCCCAAGCATTTGAAGGTATCACATTATCTGCTCTGCAGAGTGTTCTGGGTTCACCGAAAAACATTGCTCAGCTTTCAACTCAGGGTGAGGCAATTGTGCTAGGATGCATCATGAAGTCTGTTTATAATGTTTTTTACTTTTGTGCTGCTATTGGAGTTGCCATGTTTTTAACAACTCTTTTCTATTCCCCAAAGAGACTTCCGAAGAGTCATGAAGTTGAGAAGAGAGAGGACTATGACCAGAGGGAACTACAAAAACAAGCTCAACAAACTGATGATCAGCAGGATGACGATGGAGAAGGTGAAGAAGGACAGGCTGAGGAAGCCAAGTTGGCTGCAAGTCAATCGAGCAATTCCCATTAGTCTGTATATGTTGCAGATAAATTAATACATTTCAGATTCTAAACAGCAAAGAGTACAGAGGCTGGACAATATAGAAATGTCACTGCATCGCTAAATTCTATTCGCAGCCCAGCTGCGATTTCTACTAATGTACACAGAGCGTCTGCTTTTCGACAGACACCGAGGCAAAGAATATTTAAAGGTGTTTTTGGTGTCGACAACTCAACGGATCCCCAGCTGAGATTCTCTGCTGTGGATATAGAAACTATGAAGAAACAGACCTTCGTAGAAATGAATAGATAGAAAGCGTTGAAAATGATCCTTGGATTTTCTTCATTGGGATTTAAATTTGAAATGGGATCTGAAAAGTAGAGAAAAGTTGTCGTGCTGGTGGGTGCTGGTGGATGCTGTCCATAGTCAGTGGCACCATGGTCTTCTGATTAATGTCAAATCTAGGAGGCCGGGGAGTTGATTGGAATCTCCAGTGAGATTATTCTGACATTCAAGATCGGTAAAACATCATGTATTGAATTTTGTGACAGGAATTGCAAGATCTCCAAATTCAAGCCATCGTTTGGAACTGACATACTCTTTGTATCGCTGCTGTATTCGCCATAGAAAGTGATGAAGGGGATAAAACTCAATGAGCTCCTACAGACTAGCTAATCAATTGGTAGTCATCAACTTTTCTACTGATTACCAACTACGACATGTGTTCAAGTAAGAATATCGAGCCCTTCTATACCCAGTAGAGGAATCATTTCAATCCTCATCAAAAATAACACAAAACAATGCAAATTATACCTAGTTTACACAACCTCACTAATCACTTCAAGCGTTCAATGGCTTTCTGACAACAAAGAGCTGCATTGGAGTGAACAGTTTCTGTTTACCACCCTCGACCAAACCGACTGCAGCCTCTTCAAGAGCCAAGGTAACCTTCTGAGAGCCCTTTGGAGCGATACCAACGGTCTCCATCAAGCCAACCATTGCAGTAGTGATCTTTCTGCCTAAAGAAGATGTTCTGAAGAAAGTGGCAACATCATAGAGAGATTGCACGTACTTCCACTCACCGGTCAATGGGTAGTACCATGGGATAGAGTCACCCATATCAGCCAAGTCTTGTTCGAACTCGAGTTCGAAACCGACGTTTTTTAAAGCTTGTCTAGCAACGTTGATGTCGTACATCTTTGGAATACCATCACCAATCTCAATCTCATAAGCGATCTTTCTGTGTTCTGGGTTAGCCTCATCATATTTGTCGGTCATGACCCATTCGTATACACCAAAGACACCACCTGGCTTCAGCACTTTGTAGATTTCACTGTAGACTCCTTCCAACACCGGCGCATGTACGGTTGCCTCAATGGCGTACACTGCATCAAAGGATTCAGGCTCGAAATCCATCTTCATGAAATCACCCTTAACAAAATTCATCTGGTTCTCCAAGCCGAATTTCTTTGCATAGTAGAAGGCCTTCTCGATCTGATAGTCGTTGTTGTTTAAGCCTGTAATGTGGGCACCTGTGAATCTAGCAATCTCACGGGCTGGACCACCAACACCACATCCGACGTCAAGAACCTTCCAGCCTTCTTTGATACCGATTTTATGGGCCAAGTAATGCTCATGTCTGGCGGTAGCCTGACGGAACGGCTCACCAGGGTAGAATCTCGAAAAATGGAAAGAGGTACCCCAGCCGTATTCATAGAAATCAGTAACGACGTTGTAGTAGGAATGAGTAGACTGGTTGTAGTCTTCCAGACGTCTATCCTCAGCCTCTTTGTCGGTCTTCCCATCCCAGTGCTTCAAGTAGTCGGCAACAGCCACCTCTTGGGCAGCTTTGTTCTTGGATAATAGTGCAGAGATACCGGTTTTTGCTCCAGCGTTCTCACCGTGGAGAGTCTGAGAGAACTCCTTTTGATTCTTTCTCAATTGTGCAGTGGACATTTTTTTGAAGGTGTTGAACTTCAATTGCACGAAGTAAGGGAAAGAGTAACAAAATCTTTAAAAGCGTTGATGTTTTTTTAAACGAGGACGCGTTCTCGGGAGAGTTTCGTTTAACGCGTAACAAGTTAAACGAGCTCGGTTCGTTTAGGCGCCCCAAGTGTCGTTTACTGCGGCCAAACGAGGAAGTCATTTTTGGAATGTTCTTTTTTGGTATTTTGTTTGCTGGAACATTTTCGCAAGTGGGTGATGGTGAAAAAAAAAAACTGGAATTCCCTTCAGTCCGGTGTGGTTGATATTTTGTTAGACAAAGAAAACGTGTCAATAACAAAAAAAAAGAATAGTCATCTTTGGAACATTTGAAAACCCGTAAGCCATGTGATCTTCTGCGATGATGCCTATAACAATTAAGTCATTTTTGAAACATTCCAAATACCGGAAAGTTCTGCCATTGTAAAACGGGCTCTGAATTGTGGCAAACAAAACTCTCCACAATTAACGATTGTCTAGTTTGTTGCTTGCATTCAGGGCGGCTAATCTCAGCGTTGACTAATTGAGGCTGTGATTCACTGCGACTAACCGTGCTACATAGATACGACTACAAAGTATCCGTAATATGAAAACAAGAGCGGTGTTCCCACACAATGATAGGGCCATTATTGGTAGAGGTTCCAAGAATGATAAGGAACGCGCTGTCCATAGTGGCAACTTGTTATTCTGCGATAGGACAATCTCGAGGGAGCACGCCCTCATACGAGTGACTGATGGTGATAGCGTAGTCATAAAAGACTGTGGGAGCCGCCATGGCGTTGTGGTTAACGGTGTGTTGTTGGATAGAGATGAAGAATGGGAGTTGGCGCTTGACGACTGGATTGGGTTGGTCACTGTGAATAAATGTGGGCATGTCGAGCAGCGCCATTGTAAATTGGTGCTTGAGTATCGTGGGTTTGATAAAGGATTGTTGTTCTTTGATGTGGTGAAACCTGTGGAGGATGAACATGATGAACATGATGAACATCCACATGAAGGTGAAGGTGAAGAAGGAGAAGAGGAAGCTGAAGAAGAAGCTGAGACGACTCTTCATTTGGTACCATACAGGAAAAGACCAAGAGAAAACGATGATGATTATGATGATGATGATGATGATGATGATGATGATGAGAATTTGCAGAAGAGGGTGCAATTGAAGAGAACCCATGCACATTTGGTCTCGGGGCTCATCGGTGTTGCTGTAGGTGCGACTTTAGGCGCTGGTGTAACTTTCTCCACTTTGCTGTCTGTTGGAAGGTCATTAGGGTGACGTTATGGTGCTTCTGTAATGTTGTCATATCTCATTAGTCGTTTTTTGAGAATCTGACTGGCTGGTTTGGAAATGGTTATGGTCTTGGTTATTGACCTGGTTAATAGTTATCGGAAATGTTCTATGGTTTTTACTTACCTGTATATATCACCTAAGCGGAGCCAGAGACACCCCGAAGAGCTGTTAGCAGGTAATCTTCACCTTCCTTCAAACTTGGTGATCAGCCCATCCGTTTGACCTTTCTCGCATACGGCTTCCCCAGAATTTTTAGCGACTTATCGCGCCCGTCGAGCGTCGGAAGAGCGAAGATTGAGAAGAGTATAAAAGGGCACTGGGATTCTCTCTGAAAATTTTTGGACATAATGTAGACAAGACCATAACAATGGACTACACAGTCATCGGTGCCGGTATCATCGGCCTGTACACAACTTTCAACCTCATCGACGCTGGTGTGCCAGCTGACCGCATCACTGTCGTTGCACAGTTTCTGCCAGGAGACCAATCGATCAACTATACTTCCCCGTGGGCAGGCGGGAACTTCAGTTGTATCACCTCTAGTGACCCTGATACACTCGAGTATGATAGGCTAACTTATGTCAACTTGCATAGAATTCAGAAGGCCCTTGGTGGCCCGCAATGTGGGTTGGATAACAGACCAAGCACTGAAATGTGGGACACCTATCCTGGTGATGAGAAAGTTGCCTCTTTGAAAAGCTATTTGAAGGACTTTAAGGTTGTTGACAAGAGTGAATTACCAGAAGGCGTCGCCTTTGGAATCCAGTTCACCTCGTGGAACTTCAACTGTCCTTTTTTCCTTGCAAACTTCCAATCCCATTTGGAGGCCCGCGGTGTCAAGTTCTTGAGAAAGACATTGACTCATATCTCCCAGGCATACCTTACTGCAAAGACAAAGGTCGTGTTTAACTGCTCAGGTATCGGTGCTCGTTCCCTTGGTGGGGTTGAAGATACTAATGTGTATCCTACTAGGGGACAAGTCGTTGTGGTGAAGGCCCCACATATCCAGGAGAACAAAATGAGATGGGGCGATGACTATGCCACTTATATCATCCCAAGACCTTATAGCAATGATGAGCTTATTCTCGGTGGGTTCCTACAGAAGGACGATTGGACCCCTGATACTTTTAAAGAGCAGACCGAGGATATCATCAAAAGAACCACCGCATTATTGCCAAAGATCCTTGACCAACCTCTGGTCATCAGCCGTGTTGCTTGTGGGTTGAGACCAAGCAGACACGGTGGTGTGCGTATCGAACTGCAGCACGTTGAAGATAAGATTGTGGTTCATAACTACGGTGCTAGTGGCTATGGTTACCAAGCCGGGTTTGGGATGGCACATAGAGCTGTCCAACTGTTAAAAAAGGCAAAGTCAAAGCTGTAAATAGACGCTAATACAAACATTCAATATAATCAGGTATTCAACCAGGTGTCCACCTGTGAAACAGCGACCGTAGAGGCAAGTCTCAGCCCTTGTCTCCCCATAGGGAAATAGCTCACAGTGTACCAAATCATGCTTATAAACTGCACAACGCAACTAATTATGGCCAATAAGGTGCTCTTAAGAACCACTGCGGCAATGATGCTGAACACTATACTTAGAGCAAAGCTCACGGTGAACCAAATACGCTCCACGCTGAAGAGATGTTTGAAATAACGGGTGAATCCTTGCAAGATACCAAATGAAAAGAGGAACAACAGGGACCCTAGTGACCACAAGAGGGCAAATTTGCGTGGCTTAAGGGTAAGAATAGGTAGGAGCATGAAGCTGACGATGTAGCAGCTAAGAGAACATGCCATGGAAATAGCAAAGAGGATCAGTCTATCCCATCTTGAGAGCTGTTCTTCTATACCTTCTTCATCAGCGGAGCTGTTGAAACGGGACCAAAATGAGATAGGAGTTTCTGCTTGAGGCACTGCCTGTTCATCGTCAGGGAGTGCGATTGGTGATGTGAAGGAAAAGAGGGCCATTTCTTTTGTACCCTTTTTTCTATGTGATCCTAGTTGTTCTTTTTTCAAGACCGATAAAAAGGAAGAAATAATTGAGGAATTTAGAAGAACGGCTTCAAAATTAAAAAACAGTGTCAACAACAAGCAGACATAGAATATGGATGACGACCTCTTAGACTTCTCCACGCTGGATGCCTCCTCAAACACGCGGATCATTCCTTCACAATCCCTATCACAGTCCCTTTCCACCTCGTACAACAAACCAAAGAACCTCTCTGAGAGTTACCAGGAGCACAAGATAACCAAGGTGCCCTCCAGAAGGAAGTCCAACAAGAAGGACGACGATGATGATGATGACGACTCTCAAGATCGTAAGAGAAGAGATAATATGAATGAAAAGATCCAGGAGTTGTTATCCTTGGTCCCAGATGAGTACTTTGCCGATGCTAAGGATAAGAGCAGCGGCACCAAGGATGGTAAACCTAACAAGGGACAGATCTTGACCAAAGGTGTCGAATACATCCAGGACTTACAGAACAAGATCGATGATAATAATAGGAAAGAAGTTGAACTGGTTTGGAAGTTGAAGAACTTGATCAAGGCAAAGGGTGTCCAAATGAGCGATATTAATTTGAACAATACAAGTGCTGAAATGGTCCTTGCTGAAATTGGTGTCGGTCCCTTAGCAGGTCTACAGGAGCCAGTACAGAAAAGCCCGAACAACAACTTCGAATACGGTGGTTATGATCAGTATAGCTGAGTAATATGTACATGTGGGTTTTAATTATCGTGTAATTCAGGCATTCTCATCAGGACTTTCTCCTTGTTCTCACTGAACTCTTGCAACATGCCCAAAATCTTAGAATCTTTCCACTTATCAGGCAATGGAGTCACATCAAAGTTTCTCGTAGCCCAGTAATAGATATCCCAATCCAATTCATCCAACAACTTGTCGTATTCATCCAACTCAGATTCGTTGAATGTGTGTAAGTACTTCTTTGCAAATCTTGAAAGCAATAAGTCTGTCTCAAGGATGCCTCTCTTACGGCTCTGATATGTCAAACGAGCTCTCTTACGACCAATATCCTCATTAAGACGTTTAATTGGTTCAATCTTCACAGTGATATCCTTGGAATCCTTGGATTGCTCGGTGATGACACCCGGAGTGTTATGAAGCTTTTGTAATCTTATGAACGTAGACGAAAGGTGTCTCTTGGTGATAATGTTGGCTCTGAGCATTGTTGTTTTTGTGGCCACTTGTTTAGCCCAAAATTGCTATACTAGCAGTTGAACTGAATAGTTTTTGTCCACTCATCTCGGAGGTGTCGTCGGAGCCATCAATGGGACATTCCTTTTATGATTAACAGTTTTCTCACATTTCTTTTTTAGGAAGTCTACTCCTTTAATATCTCCACATAAATCTCGTACTTCCTGATAAGGAAGTCAAACAGAAATGTAAACAAACAGAAACAGAAACAAAAACAAAAACAAAGACAAACAACAAAACAATCTTTGTTCTCCAGAGACATTCACATTTCCAATAGGAGCCATCCGCCTCAAATGTCTTCCCGTCAAAGCTCTATAAGAAAGCAGGACGTCCTGCGCAATGACAGGTTCCCACTTCTCGATGTCCCAGAGCTCTCGGTGTGCCTCAGAAGCTGCAACTTGAGTGCACCAGAAGAAGATTTATATAGACCAACTTCAATCTTTGTGCAGACACTCTTTGCTCAAATTCTGGATACATTCCTCAATATATCGCCAAATTTGATACGGACGAAGCAGAGACGCACGCTCGAAGATGATGAAACACCGGAGGAGTTTGAAGAAAGTTTGGATGTTGTGTCCCTCCAGATGATATTATACAAGTTTCTTGTCGATTGTGGTGTTCATGACTTCATTATCACGGATCTCATAAAACCTGAGCCTGCTAGAGTTAAAAGATTACTCAGCGCAGTAGTGAATTTCGCAAGATTCAGAGAGGAACACTTGTTTGATAATGAGAAGATCATGCAGAACAATAACATGATATTGGAAAAGCACAAGAATGCCATAGGTGAAAATAAGAAGCTGAAAGATAGTATCAATAGACTGAACCAAAAGAATGACAAGATAAAATCAAATCTTGACGAGTTGAATGAACATAATGCAAGAGTGGAGGCAGAGTTAAGAAACTTGAAAAGGATTCAAGAGAGTTTGACCCATGAACATTTGAACTATAAGACTGAAAAATCAAGATTGATTCAAGCTTTAGAAGATCATAATTATTTGCTACTCGAATCTAAAAAAGACTTGGAAAAGATGAAGAACTATATCATCGAGAGTCCTGATATCATCTCTAAAATCGTGTCCGATATGCAAAGCTCTTTGAAAGATGATCAGCAAGCTTTGAATGAATTAGAATTGAGATCACGGAAATTGGCAATTACGATTGAGAGCTTAGGACTCATAAAGAATGATCTTCGGAATTGTTTGAAGCTCGTTGAGGAATTGGACGCGGAATCCAAAAAGGAAAATCTCAACAACGATAAACTCAACCAGTACAAAGAGCTTTATGAAGACAAGAACCTCAGACTAGGAGAGTTGGAGCGTAAGATTCAGCTTCTACTACGACAGATCAAGAACATGGAAGATAAGACTTTGAGAACTACGGAGCAGAAGGATTCAAAGAGACAAGAGTATGAGGATAAGATGAAACGGCTCCATGATGCTTATGCCACTGCAATGGCTGAACAGAGTGTTAATGACAAAGATATACAGGACAAGAAAGTCTACATCCAATCTGTCCAGAGAAAAATCTACGACATTGAAATGGCATTCAAGAAAGAATACAATGAAACGACGTTGGAAATACAGAGATTGAACTCCCACGTCAAGTTCTATTTGAATCAAATTGAAGAGAAACTACAGCTATGAAATATGAGGAAATAATTTTTTTATCCAATGTTAATATTCAAGTGTAGTCTGCCCAAACCTCTCCTTGTTTATTTAATCGAGGATGGCTTTAGCGCAATCCTCATACGGAGCATCCAGCCCTGTCCAGAGCTTGAACTGCTCAACACCTTGGTTGACCAACATCTCCAAACCCGGAATTGTCTCCCAACCAGACTTAGAGGCTAACTCCATAACTGGCGTAACAGATGGCTTGTAAGCGGCATCCAATAACTTACCCTCTTTCAATCTGAAAACGGTTTCCAATTGATGCAATAGCTGAGCATCAATCGGTTTGTCACCGGGAATACAAGATACAGCGACGTCGACACCGGTAGCTGTTTCAGCATCCAAGATTTCAGCACCATATTCAGCGAAGTCATTAACCAATTCGTTCAGCTTCTCTGTGGTTCTGTTGACCAAGTAGATCTTCTTGCAGCCCATCTTGTGCAATGCAAAGATAGCAGCACGAGAAGTACCACCAGCACCAATGACCAAACCTGTAGAAACCTCAGAGACACCGTGCGCGATGAAAGAGTTTTGGATTCCCTTGTAATCGGTGTTATAACCTGCAAACTTACCATTGCCTAATGGGACAATAGTGTTACATGCACCAATCTTCTTCACAGACTCATCAATCTCAGTCAACAGGGAGATAACGTCGCGCTTCAATGGAATTGTAACAGCTGCACCGCCGAATGTCGGGTCTTCCAATAACTTGGCAACTTCCCTGGCGTCAGTTGTTTCAAACTTTGAGAAGGAATGTGGGAGATGGTGGGCGTCGTAACAAGTCTGATGCAACAATGGAGATTTGGAATGAGAGATTGGAGAACCAACAACGTAGAATTGCCTCTTTGGGGCTTTCAGACCAGTGATGAAGGCGCTTACATTGCGTCTAAGCTCCTCGAAATGAGACTCGGTATCACACACTGGAGAGTAAAAAACGTGGGTACGAACCTCCTCGTACAGAGATTTTCTTCTGTTCCAAATAGCCTTGATATCATCAGTATCCAACGGTGGTCTGGATGGATCAGAGTTCAAGAAATCGGTGATGACATCAATATTTCTCTGCAACTCCAGAACCAAACCATTCTTCTTACGTGAAAATTCCTTAAGCAAACCTCTTGCTTGTGCATTCTCGACAATGCCACCACCGGTAGTAATAACAGTGGCTTTATCATGTTTCTTCAATATCTCGGAGAACAATTTGATCTCCTGTTCTCTAAATTTATCCCAGCCATTACTTTTGACATATTCTCTGATGTCACCAAATCTCTCTTCAAAGATCACATCCAAATCCAAATGCTTATAAGCAGTGGCCTTGGCGATCCAACGACTCAGAGTGGTCTTACCGGCAGCTCTCATACCAACGATGACAATACTGGCACGACTTGGTACAGATGGGTCTTCCGGCTCAAAGCCGTCAAGCTCAGCCTCGAGAGAAGAGTGTAGAACATCCCACCAGCCTGGCCAAGTTTTAGCGGTACAGTGACGTTCCTCAACGACTACTGGACCGTTCTCAACAATACCCGCCAATAGGGAGAAAGACATAGCAACACGATGGTCATCATAACAGAAGATACCAGACTCTGGAGTTTTAAGATCAGCAATGGAGACACCATAGATGTCAATCCCATCGTCGCCGCCGACAGCACGGACACCAAACTTCGCCAATTGAGTGCACATGGCTGAGATTCTGTCACACTCTTTGACTCTCTGATTGGCAATACCATAGATGGAAGTCTTACTGTCCTTACCATCAGTAGCAATAGCAGCGACAACAGAAGCGGTTAAAAATGCATCAGTCATTGGTTCCATATCAATACTCGAAAGAGGCTTCAGTCCACCACGAGCTGGGCCAGTAACGGTGGTAGAATTAGCGGTTTGCTCAACTTTACAGCCCATCGGTTCCAAGACATCCTTAGCAAAACGAGCATCACCTTGTAGAGATGCAAAGCCGATGTTTGGAATTGTAACAGTGGTACCAGTCATCGCAGCAAACGCCAATGGATAAGTAGAAGAAGAAGCATCGGACTCGATAACAAACTCCTTTGGGGCAACATATGTGCCTCTTGGGATCTCATAAACATAGTTTGGTAGAGACTTGACCTCAATACCGAATTGCTTCATCAAAGCAATAGTCATGTCAATGTACAATATAGAGATCGGCTTACCACCAACCAACTTCAAAGTGACTGGGTTTTCCGCATATGGAGCAGCCATCAATAATGACGAGACATACTGAGAAGAGATAGTAGCTCCTAATTCGATAACACCACCTTTCAATGGCTTATTGGCAATCTTCAATGGTAAAGACCCTTCGTTCTTTAAATATTCAACCTCAGCACCATTAGAACGCAAAGCCTGAACAAGATCACCGATCGGTCTCTGGCCCATACGAGCATTACCAGTCAAGAAAGTGTACTTAGAAGTCTCAGTTGGCTTAACCAAAGTAGCAACAGAAGTTAAGAATCGGGATGCAGTACCAGCGTTACCCAAGTACAACTCAGTAGGACATGAAGTCAAATCACCGCCATTACCCTTTATGATCAAAGTTTCACCTCTATCTTCCCATCTGATCTCTGCACCTTTCAAGTTCTTGATGGCATTTAGCATGTGTTCAACATCATCGGAGTGGAGAAGATTTGTGATTTTACATTCACCTTTACTTAATGCTGCAAGAACCAATGCACGGTTAGAGATAGATTTAGAGCCAGGAGGTGTGATCGTAGCCTTGAACGATGGATCATTCTTGAATGGTGAAACCTTTGTCTGATCAGTCAACACGAATCTCAATTCCTCGTCGTTAACATATGAAGCAGAGCTCTCGTAACATTCACCAATAGCCTTAAGCAGGACAACCTTCTTCTTAGAACCATCGTTCTTCTTATCGATCGACATTTTCTCAAGGAGAATATCAACCGGAGTCTTTCTGTTGATGGTGTTCTTCTTCAATTGGGTCAAAGTTGTTGGTAAACCATAATTACCAAGGACCTTGCTCAATCTTGCAACGGCAGAAGCTGGCAGGATGTTCAAATATCTCGACAATTCAGCCTCTAGGACAGAGCCAACAGAGACACACTCACCATGCAATGCCTGTGGAGTCAAGATAGCCTCGATAGCATGGCCAATAGAATGACCAAAATTCAATAAGTTTCTCAATCCACCTTCTTTTTCATCACTAGACACGACGGTGGCCTTGACCTTGATGGATTCGAGGACCAATTTGAAAACATGATCCTTGATTGGGGTTAAATCAGTGTCACCTTGAGTATCTCTCTTCTTGATTGTAGCCAAAAATTTCTCAGCATTAGCCTCCAGTCGTGAGAACTCCTCTTCATTCCAAATTGCAGCAGTCTTGATCACTTCGGCAATACCATTGATGAACTCCCTCTCAGGTAAAGTGGTCAAAAAACTCAGATCGACAAAGACGTACTGTGGTTGCCAAAACGCACCGATGAAGTTCTTACCCAATGGGGTGTCAACAGCAGTCTTTCCACCAATAGAAGAGTCAACCATAGCCAATAGTGTAGTTGGAACTTGGATCACTCTGACACCTCTCATGAATGTGGCAGCGACATAACCAATCATGTCACCAATGACCCCACCACCAACAGCAAGGATCACGGTGTCACGGGTACATCCTCTCTCGAGCAGATAGTCCTCAATCTGGGCCTTCGTTTCACGGGTCTTGTTGGCCTCACCCGGTGGGACTACATAAGACAGAACACGACTCCCTTCTGGCAAGTACTTATGGAACTCCTGGAGGAATAATTTCAAATGACCCTTTCTCTCGATGTTTGTATCGGTGATGAGCACATATGTGGAGGACTTTTCTGTAGCCAGCACCGTCTTGACAACGTGCTCCCTAAGGTCGAAGCCAACGTGGATTGACTCCCTCCCGAGAATGGTCACCTTCTCGACAGCCATCTTTTTGATTTACTTCTCCTTTTAATTCGCCGCGTTGATTGTATGTTCGGATTAGCTCCCGTCCATCCTACTTGGAAAGTTGGATGAGTCAAGATTGGCCTGGTGATGTCTGCGTGTGTCCCTAACCGTAACTTCACCAATTTCTTACACCCGGACATTCTCCTCTCACTTAAAATACTAATGGAATTTAACAGAATCTCACAACACACACTTCAAACTTGGTAGACCCAGTTCGATCATGGATTACCAGAATAGAATCGGCTCTAAAAAAGGATGTGAGTATACTGGTATCAACATGCAATCCATCTACTAACAAGGAACCTATAGCTGGTGGTGTTGCATCTGAATCTCAACTCAATGTTCATAGGAAACAGAGAGTCTCCAAGCTCATATCTTCCCATTTTGACCTGGAATCTGACCCATATGTATTTAAGAACCACTTGGGACACCTAGAATGCCGGTTATGTCTTACAACACATCTCTCCTCTGAATCATACCTAACACATACACAAGGCAAGAAGCACCAGTTGAACTTATCCAGGCGTGCAGCACTAGATGCTAAGGGAAATAGAGAATTTCAGAATGGTGTGTCAAGTGTTCCTAAGAAATCATATGTCAAGATAGGTAAGCCAGGTTATAAAATTGTCAAAGTTCGTGACGTTGATTGCATGGAGTTGGGACTCTTCATAACGATAAAGTATCCAAATTTGAAACAAGCTGAAGAGCCGATGTATAGATTTATGAGTGCATATGAACAACAGGTGGATAATGACTCTCAAGGGTGGCAGTACCTCGTGGTACATGGTGAGCCATATCAAAATATCGCTTTCAAAGTCCCCGCAAAGGAGATCACAAAAACTCTGGTACATTGGGATGAAGATTTGAAAGAATACTACATCCAATTCTTCTATAAAAATGAAGAAGAATTTTAATGAACACTACGACTTGTCAAAATAAAAATGTACTCCAAATTATTCTACATGATCCACTTCCCGGAATTGAATCTCACCCTCGCATCAAGCTCTTATAGAGATTGAATACCGCCAATGTTCACAGCTTTGATCACAATGTAGTCATCAATACCGTATAAGGAGCCTTCTCTACCGAATCCAGACTCCTTGACACCACCGAATGGCAAAGAGCAATCAGTAAACACACCAGCGTTACAAGAGACCATGCCACTCTCCAAAGCCTCAGAAACAGAATAGATCGTATTAATATCCTTTGAGAAAACATAAGCCGCCAACCCTACATTAGAATCATTGGCCCACTCAACCACTTGCTCAGTAGTATCAAATGGGAAAATGGCACCAAGTGGGCCAAAAGTCTCCTCATGTGCAACTTTCATATCCTGGGTCACATTGGTCAAAAGAGTTGGGAAATAGAAAGTTGGACCAAGATCTGGACGTCTACCACCTTCGACAAGAGCTTTAGCACCTTTTTGCAAAGCATCAGCGACGTGGTCCTCGACTTTAGCAACAGCACGTTCATTGATCAAACAACCGTAAGTGACATCTGGTTCCAAGCCGTGGCCCAATTTGAAATTGCGCACTTCAGCAGCCAATTTCTCCTGGAATTCAGCAAGCACACCACGCTGAACATAGATTCTGTTGGCACAAACACAAGTCTGACCAAGAGATCTGAATTTAGAAGCAATCGTTTGCGTCACTGCGTTATCGATATCTGCATCGTCAAAAACGATAATTGGAGCATTACCACCCAACTCAAAGGACAATTTCTTTAAAGTGGATGCGGATTGTTTCATGAGAATTTTACCAACGTTGGTGGAACCTGTGAATGAGATCTTTTTAACTTTAGTTGATTCGCACATCTTGAGACCAAACTCTGGGGTCTTTGTATGGGAAATGATGACGTTGAAAACACCCTTTGGGAACCCGGCCTTCTCTGCTAGGTAAGCAAGTGCCAAAGCAGAAAATGGAGTGTTTGAATCTGGTTTAACGACAATAGTACAGCCGGCCGCCAAGGCAGCGCCAGCCTTACGAGTGATCATGGCAGATGGGAAATTCCAAGGAGTGATGATACCACAGACACCGATTGGTTGCTTCAAAGTGAACACCCTGTTTGTTGGGTTCGAAGGTTGAATGGTGGCACCATAAGCACGAGGAGCCTCCTCGGCATACCATTCGAAATATGAGGCACCATATTTCACTTCACCAAGGGCTTCAGCATAGGTCTTACCGTTCTCCCATGAGATGAGCTTGGCCAAATCATCAGCGTTGTCCATGATCAAATTATACAAGTTTCTCAACAATGCTGCTCTCTGACGAGGAGTTGTCTTCTTATAAGTCTTGAACGCATCATAGGCAGCGTCAATAGCGACGTCCACGATGGAGAGATCCTGATCTGGAAGTGTAGCAATCAGCTCCTCATTGGCCTTATCTCTCACTTCGTAGGATGGGCCCTCGGTGAGCCATTCGCCGTTGACGAAGGCACCTCTTCTGACAAGTTCTGGGTTAGCAAATGTAGGAGTGACCATGGTTCGAGCGATTGATTAGGAATAAAAGGAGGCGGAGACGTAGAGGAAGAAGAGACGGAATCTGGGGCCGTTTTTATAGAAGGACTCATCGCACCCGCGCGCAAACCTTCCTCATTAGGAAAAGCCGATGGGGCAATAGAATCTACACAGAAAAAAGAATAGAGAGGATATCATTAAAATGGAAAAGAGTCATCTAAAAGTCAATTTTTCAGGATCTCGTGTGTGCTGGTGGAGGACCCTGTGGCCTATCGTAGAGTTCATCCCCAGCTAGCTGCTGAGGCTGTGGTGGAACTGCAGTATTCCCGTAATAACGGTTAAAGTCTCTGTTGAACGACTGTAAAGGATCAGTACTACTCGAAGTGACAGCAGCCTGTGGAGCACTGACGCCTGTCTGGTCCGGCACTAGTGTATCTAGATGGTATGCTGGGGCTTCTTTGGCTTTTGAGTTCATATGAAAGGCTCCGGTATTGTCATAATACCCCATATCGTTATCGTTCGCCTCCTCTGTGTATGGCGGTACATAGGGCTCTTGTCTCTGTTGGTTTGCTTGTATATAAGATGGAGGTGTTATCCACGCAGTGCCTCTGATAGGTTCGATGCCCTGTTGTCCTCTTCTTTTGTTGATCCGTAGGGCTGACAAGAATAGACATATGAGAGCAAGGATGAAAAGGACAAAGAGCACCCAACGGGCCCATGACCAACTGCTCGAGCAGTTAAATCCATAGCAGTATGTGTCACGTCTTTCAAGGTGTATCGAAGGCATAATGGATTTGATTTCTTACTGTTGCTAGGCCTTGTTTCGAACCTGCTCCTTTGTTGTGGCAAAGCAGCAGGCTGATCTGATAAAAAAAAAATGGGGATATTGACACGGAAAAATGGCAGACTGATTTAGATTTGAAGCTGATGGGAATAAACGAGGGGCGCTGTTTGGGATCTTAGGGCAATAATTATTCTTAATTCTACGTAATGAAATATATCCAAGCTTGTAATGCATTTTAAATGGTAATCTAAAAAAATTTCTATGGAATTTTTATGCTTTTTCAGAATCTGGGGTAAAGAAATTTTCTGAGATATTTTGATATAGAAGTAATTACAATTAAAGAAGAATACTTAAGAATATCCATAAGAATTATAATGATGAAGGATAACGAAATCGGGAAAGCTCCAATCCTAAATTAAAAAAAAACTAAGCGAAGATTGAAATGATAATTCTTAGAAAATTGTAAATTTGAGCTTTTTCGAAGAAGGTTGTATAGTGTAGTGGTTATCACTTTCGGTTTTGATCCGAACAACCCCGGTTCGAATCCGGGTACGACCTTTTTTTGGATCCTAAATTCATGAAGAATAATCTCTCAGTGCAGTAACTACCGCCGGAAAATGAAGCGAGTATTTAAGTTTTAGAATAGCTGGCGTATGTCCATGATCAGAGCTCAGTGTGTCGACTTGGTCTTTGATTCAAGAATGGATGTGAGGATGTCATATCACGAGGTTTCATCATACGGAATTTATGACCTTATTGAACCTATACCGGACATCAGTTACCTCAGCAGCTACAATATTGTCTAATACCAATTTCTAATCGTCATTCAAACAGAAAATCCTTATAAACCAATACCTAAACCAAATAAACCCATATCCTCTTCCATAAATTTGCTATTGTCATTCAAACCCAACTTATCAATTCATAACTGCACCACCCCAGAGAGAAGGAAGGAACACGTCACCGTACCTCTGTGCTGGATCTTGAACATACGGATAAGTAGCGTAACCATTGTTTTTCATCTCTGAAGAATGGAGCTGATAGATTTTCGGATCCGTCTGCTGCATGCCACATGATTCCACTGATGAGATGGATTCTGTGGAATTGGATGAAGACATTGAAGAGACGGAAGACGCAGAATTCGAACGGGAATGATAATATTTGATATTTTGCTGTTGATATGACTGCTCTTGCGCCGGAGATGGGATTGGGCATTGTGGTGCTGGTGTTTGTCTCTGTTTGGAGATGGAACGACGGAAACGAGCAGCCCTCTTTAAATCAGATTTAATTGGATCAACCAACCTTCTCAAAGAGCGACACAGCTCCTCTTCAGTGACGGCAATATCCCAGTTCATTAACTGTAGAAGTTGACGCTCCATAAGGTTAACATCCTCAACTTTGAAGAGACCATCGGTATACTTGGCCCAATGCTTGTTCTTTGGAGAACTGTCATTGTTGAACTTTGCAGAGATGATCAAACAAGCCAAAAAGATTCTGTGAAGGGTACATGGTAATCCTTCAGCGTTCTTTGGAAGCTTTGAGGCTAATCTCTCAAGATAGACTTGTGTGCAGAGAAGAGTACCCGTATAGACATTTGTGTATCTCACGATACGTGAGATAAAGGTCATAAGAGATGGCAACGTTTTATTTCTCTTGTTAGATGGAGAAGAAGGAGGGGATGGATAAACCTTGGACTTCTTACATGGGACAACTTTCAGTGTGGCATTGACCAAATGGTTAATGATATCTGGGGTCACTGGAGATTTCATGAGAATACTGAGAGCTTGAGTGTCAGACATGGTTGGTAGATCTTAATAGTTCGGCTGAGGAACAACATCCTCAATAGAGAGGGGGAGGGCCGGCCCAGCATATATATATACATGTTTTGCAGTTGGATAAGTTTGAATCGTCGAGGCGCATTTCTGTGCCCCTTTGTGGGTCCTTTGAGATTAAACGCGTCGCGCGACGCGTCAAATGAACGCGTGTCATTTTAAAAAATTAAGGAGAATCGGGAACATAGCGACATCGGGAGAATCAGATTAATCAGTGAGCACGGAGACAGGTCCATGTATGGATTTATGAAATGTAGGTGTGCTTTACCCGCAGCTTCCCGATTGGGCAGCGTAATTGGACAAAAGTCTGGATCTCTACCCTTGACACAATTCACTGTTTGTGGACCGCTGCATGTACTTAATCTACGTGATGCCTTGCATAGTTGGTTGATGATAGCTTTGCTTGTTACAAGTATTACAGTTGCAAAGTGTTGCTTTAGAATAATCTTTTTTCAGAATTGTCCATTTTCTTCTGGAACAACACAAGTAATTTTTTTATTCCTGACTCCTGGGGGGATAGGCTTCGTAAAGAAGCCATGAATCTGGCGTTTACTCTCTGCTCTCCACAAGGCTTTGGTGTATGTACAATTTCATCGTGCTTTCGAGCCGTTGTCCTAGCATCTTTCTCAAAGGATCAGAACTCATTCAGGCGGGAGAGGTTTAGGAAGAATCTGGCAGGATTTTGAATTGCACATTTGCATTATTAACAACTTTTTTATATATGTACACAAATACAATCAGACGTGGGTATATTTCTGGCAGGCACCGCATCTGGACATCTCACTCATCAGTTGTAAAGAAAGTTTGATAGTGAAACGCGCTGACGCGCGACGCGTAACGAGCTAAATTAATCGCGGCGGTATGATTCGAATCAGGGGTTAATTACATTACTTTTACAGGAATTTTATGTGTTATCTACCGTATACGATATCAAATACTTAGATTCCAGAACATATGATATCTATCATTAGATCTTCTTGTGCCTAAGAGCTCGTTGGAGGGGCAGAGGGCGACCTGGCAGTTGATCCAGAACATTTCAAGGTTGAGATAGAAAGAAGAAGCTTTGCGAAACTTTAGTAAAAACAGCGGATAGTACAATAGATTTTGTAGGAGATAGAGTAGTCTTTCGCCAACTTATGAATTATGTAATTTCTGCCTTGGGCCAGCCCTAACTTTCCTCAGCCCTCATTTTTTCCAAGAATTCGGACTCCACAGAATGCCTGATTCGCGAAGTATTTAAGGAAAATTTTTTTCACTTTCGCAATCCTCTCTTTTCCACAACCACTATTAGTGAACTAAAAGAGTAAGTGAATTGCCAAGATGATCACATTCGAAGCCACCTAGATGACGAGAAAAAAGCTGTGCACCAGTCCGATTCTGGAACAAGTACTCCCAGGACATGAGGCATTAAGTATACCCAAATTTCTGATTATACAATGTGGTGATTTCAATTGTGTTCATTCAAAAAACCAATGTGACATTGTGCTAACATATCTCAAGATTATGTGTATATTCTGGACATAATGAATTCTTCATAGACAAACGTTCTGTAGAACCCTTCGAATATAGAACCCCTGCCTTCAGTTACTGTGATATACGTGTTTCTAACCAATAGTGTTTATTTGACTGGCTAAAGGTGAGCAAGTGCGAATAAATCACTTACGGATGTTCTGTTTTATGTACATACCGGATGTTGTAGATCTTCCCATTCCCCTGATGATCTGATGCGCGTTCAAAGAAAACATTCACGAGAGTGCAGCCCATGATAAGTGGTTACATTCACGATGTTTGGAATGCGCTTTGTGTAGCCTTGAGCTTGTTGGTCTATCAATTTCAGAGAAAATTTCAGATATTCATTGTTCTCTTGAATTCGATCTTGGAGTTCACATCCCAACCTCCATGCATGCACTGCGTATATTAGCTGCCGAGCCAGCTCCACGTTCCCTACTTCAACAGCTGGGTGGAGTTGAATCTTGCACGGTTGAATATGTCCTAGCATCTAGATCCTCGATTTCCACAGACAGCGGAGAAGCAGGAAATTCATTTGTGTTATTTCACCTGTACCCGTCCATTGTGAGATCAAAGACCAATAAATGAATCGGGGCCCAGACTATATCTACAGTTACCCAAGCCATGAATAAGACGTTATCTCAGTGCTACGTTTCAGGGGATACAGCCAAGGCATGTATATACCTTAGGCAATACGCATTGACGTAATAAGATGTGTGTGAATACTGACTGTTGATATGTACATAACTTGTGAATTGGGCTTCTTGAACAGATCTTTTATGCATTTCCGAAGGTCAGTGACGGCGATCAATGCCACAGTGCATAAACGAGGTACCCACTGCCGAAGCTGTGTAGACGACTGCTCTGATGACAGATTCTAGATTTTTTTTAAACATTCAAGAAAGTTCATACTAGAGAAGCGACCAACTTATTGCATAATTTGTTGTTCAATCAGGCGGTTAGGCTGAAATCGGTAACTGTGGGTTCCCGCAGGAGGTTATCTCAACTTTGCGTAATGCGTCGACGTTCTCAACGCTTGTTGAACGGTGATCTGCCGGAATGCAACTTTAAGGACACCTTGAAGTAGTGTATTCTATATACCCACCTGGCTCTGCATAAAACAACGCCTTTATGGTATGATTAGATATATAAGAAAGCTCCCCCAGTATTCTTGGCCAAATCATATCAGTTATCAAACTGACCTGATACGACAATGTCCACCACAAAAGAGCACTACAGGCGATTCCCAAAAAACACATGGAGGCTTGTGTTCCTCAAAGAGAGGTACCTTCGCCTGAGGTTTGAAGACGAGAATGATATTTACTTTCCAGAGGATGGAAAAGAGACCACAGTATTGACAGAGCAACTAAATAGAGATCAAAGAGGGAGGACAGGGGGTATAAAAAAAATACAAGGCGATCAATCATCTTCGGCAGCGCCATCTTTGTTATCATGTGAGTCAATGTCATTCGATTCAGCTACAGCAAGTCCATTGTCATTCTCATGCAACAGATTTGAATTCGAAAGGCAACATTATGTCGGAGAGATAGGGGTGAAGGCTCAGCGGTAATGTCACACAAACTACAGCACACAGCATTGGGCGATATACCCGCTTTGTTCTATTATTCCTTTCGAACACCCCATATTTATCTTCCCTATTTTTCAAGTCACAAAAAATCCAGATATTAATTGAGAACTATCAAACACCTTCCTTGACAATTATTGAGCATAAAATCTAACATTCTTGTTCAAACTGTTAATGTCAGCCTGTAAGATAAGATAGCATGATGTCAAGGATGAGTCAGAAGTTATACGCGCCATCTTCAGTTCTGAAATCTCGATATCAACTTCACTGCAGGTGAATTAAGGATATGAGTGTCTTGACTCTTGAAGATCTATCAGATTCTCTTGCAGGAGAAGCCATACTAAGCTTTACGCTAAATAAAATATTAGGGAAAACCTGAAGACTAACAGACCCTCAGCTCGCTTTCGGTTTTTCTTCCTCAAATGAGTGTAGTCCCCAAGTTATTTGGGGTCAACGGTTCTTATTGCTCACGAGATAGGATAAGTGGGCTTGCTTTGCAATATCTAGTAGCCCGATATTTTAACAGCCAAAAATTCTAGGTGGAGGTATTGTTGAATATGGCCAGAGTGTTTGAGAACCACCTGGAGCTATATTTGAGCTTGAGAACTCTCTTTCTCAAGAAGAAGCTTTCGACAGTTAGAGAGCTCTTCTATGGTTGGAGTAAAGAAAACACTCTTTCTTCGATTTGTTCATTCTTGCTCAAAAGACCAAAATGATATCTGAAACTGAATAATATCCCCTTCACTATAAATAAGGTTTTCAATATTCGGCTGCCGGGAAGCTGATAGATTTCAGGTTAATCTTTGATCATTTGCTGGGTTCAATAGCATTATATCGTTAGAAATTCGTCTACTAGGTCCTTTCTAGTACAATGAAAACCAATATTAGTACATACAGACTTTAAATATTAATCGATAGGAAGATTTTCTGAGCTCCAAACAACGAACTAGAAAGCTACTTCTTTGGAACTTCAAGTAGATGATATCCCTGAATACCCAATGTTTATTATCAGATTTCTACGTAATCTGAGCAGCTGCAAAAATGACATGGGAACTTTTCAAGTTGGTTCTTCCTGGTTGGTTCAGGCTTTCGACTTTCTCGTTGTTGATGCAAGTAAGGGATATAAAAGTATTTGAGTTGGCAACTTAGTTCACTCTCGCTATCAGATCTTTGAAAGAAAGATGAGAAGATTTATCAAGAACCTCTTACATGAATTCTCATGTACCCAAATCTTTCAAGACAAGATCCTTCAAAAACTTATTTGAAGAGATACTTAGAAAAACCGTACCTTCATGGTTTTCCAGAATAGAAAGACAAGACGATACAAGCCAAGTCTCAAGTTCCAAATTCGGGCTTCCAAATTCGGGCTTCCAAAACCCAGTTCACTAAATAAATAAACCCATCACTGCCTCTGTCCTGCAGTCGATGTATTCTATCACGCTGATTTGAACTACGGATGTAGTTCTATGAAACAGGCTCATTGTATTGAAGATTGAAACATAGCAAAATTAAACAAGATGATTTATCACTATATCATGAGGGTTGGTACGACAATTTCAGTCAAGGCCATTTGTACTATCGAAAAAAACAGCAACGTCAAATGATCAAGAAAGAGAATTAGATAATTTGCACCTGCTGTTTGCGGGATATTTGTGTTCCTCCGAAAAGTACAAAGCTTCGAAATTCGGTCTCTCGATAGACTTGAATTGGAATGTTGAATGAGCGAGCGACTGGATAGGCTCAAGGTTGCACGATATACCATGTGCTCAAAGGCGCGCCTGGTGATAGTTTCATTTCTCTGTAGACTTTCGATTTGCCTCAACTTCAACTTCTTTTGAGATCACCGATCCCTTATTAGGGCCCCAACGCCGTTGTATTGAATTGAACAGATAAGACATACCGCTTTTTTCAAACTTCCTTGTTTAAGGTAATGTGGTATCAGACGTGCAGGAGAATCAAGATAGGCATCTATAGATGCGGCTATAACAGAGGACCTGTAACAGGAGCAATATTTAACAGTTCACAGGTCTAAGTTTATTGCTTGAGAGCGCATTTACAGAACCCATTGAGATACATATCAGTTAAAAGGATTCATAGGGCCACCCAAAGTACAATTGCTACACAATTCTATTCCATTCCCCTTTTCCCCAATATTGCCAGCCTTTTAATTCTGCAATCTCAGTTTCACATTGGACATTTTTGTTTACACTTTTCATTTTCGCGCGACTGTGGCCTAGATTTTGTGCCTTTTTTTTTAGATCAATTTTTAACCAGATCACAAAAAACTGTGTTAAGATTTGAAGCCGATTGCAAAGGACCTGTCACGCAGTTAGTTTGTGGGTATTGCTATCAGGGTTGCCACCAAAAGTATTACTGGAGCAAGTTCTAGCGCCATTGCATCCTTGGAAGTTTTACTGAAAAACAGGGATGTTCCAAAGAGGCGGCTCCATCAACCGGAGCAATTCAAAGAGGTATGACAGTTTTGACGATGAGGCACTTCTAGGAATGCCAGGTTCTTCGGGTGTTGAAAGAAAAGTTTCACTTGTGAGACCTGAAAGAAACAACTTGAATGATCCGCATAATCCCCATTACTACTATGCACAGGTCGCCGCACAGGAACAGGACCATATCAACGTGAACCCATCTTCAACAGGTGTTGATCCAATAGCTGTGGACCGTGCAGATAGCAGGCACTCCAATGTGAGGCTCTCGGGAGACGGCTTGGAAGATAAAGGCGTACAGTTGGAGGACTTGTCCAACCAGGACTCCGAGAACTCATACCGCGGCCAAACCAAGGGCAGAACTATGTATGGTTTGAATGATGAGTATGAGAGCCCCTTCAAAGGGGGTAACTCTGCTAACATGAATACAGCAAATTCTAAGAGAAATAAGAAAGTTGCGGATGGCAGGGAGAATAAGCTTTCCTTATGGAAGGCTTACTGTTATGTTGTCACATTTTGGGCTCCAGGCTCATTACTCAAGCTTTTTGGTATGCCAAAAAAGGATAGACAAATGGCTTGGAGAGAAAAAATTGCATTAATTACAGTAATCATATATTTGGGTGCTTTTGTTGCATACTTAACTTTCGGTTTCACACGTACGGTGTGCAAGGGTTCGGTTATGAGAATGAGAAACAACGAGATCAATACCGGTTACTTGATCATCAATGGTAAGGCTTATGATTTGACTAGTTCATCTCATCCAGCTGCAGCTGGTGTTCCTGCCGGATCTAATGTTCTCTACCCACCGATTAATGCTGGTGGTCAAGATGCTTCGTTTTTGTTTCAAAATGTCAATGGCAATTGCAAAGGTTTGATTATGCCAAGGGACAACTGTACCATCCCAAATGATAATGATGACTTGGCTTGGTACATGCCATGCAAACTGTTCAGTCAAGATGGTTCGACTTCACCAAACTTCACCGCCTCAGAATATTATGACGGTTGGGCATGCCACACATCACAATACGCCAGAGATGCATACTACGGTCTCGAGACTAATGGTGATGTCTATTTCACTTGGGATGATATCAGGAATTCAACGAGAAACTTGGTCGTATACTCTGGTAATGTTCTTGATCTTGACCTTCTTGATTGGATTCAAAGTGACGACCTTGAATACCCAAATTTATTCGATGAGTTGAAGAATGCCGACATGGGAGGTTACGATATATCTCTTCTATTGGCTAGTTCATCTGACAGAAGAGCTGCTAGATGTCTTTCAGAGATTGTCAAGGTCGGAGTTGTGGACGCAGAATCTATTGGATGCATCGCTTCTCAAGTTGTTCTTTATGTATCTTTGGTTTTCATCTTGTCGATCGTTTTTGTTAAGTTTGCATTTGCATGTTACTTCAAATGGATTATCGCACCAAAGCAAGGGGCTGACGTGGTTGATGCCAGAGAGATGAACAAGAGAGATAATGAAAGAGAAGACTGGGCTGAGAATGAATACTCATTGGGTCCTATCAAGCAGCCTGAGCTAAGCAAGCGCTCATCTAGATTAGACTTCTTGAAGAGTAACAGACTGAGTATGTATGACATGGATAAGTTGAATGATAATGTTACTCCAAGTTACAACGAGAAAGGAATGGAAATGACTACTATGGCAGTCCAGGCCGCAAATAAGAACAGTTTTGAGAACAGAAGCAGAAACAACTTGTCCAAACATAACTCCATTAATGCAAATGTGGCGCTGTCTCCATTTGGCTCCAGAAATCCATCTATCTCTAACTTGGCTGGTATATTGGATGTTTATGGATTAGACCCTGATATCATTCATCACAATGTCATCCCACAACCACCTGTTGACTTCAAGCCATTCGGCTATCCATTGGCTCATACTATGAACCTTGTCACATGTTATTCTGAAGATGAGGCTGGTTTGAGAACAACACTTGACTCTATCGCTACTACTGATTACCCAAACTCACACAAATTGATTGTCATCTTGTGTGATGGTTTAATCAAGGGTTCTGGTAATGATAAAACAACTCCAGATATTGCTTTGTCAATGATGACAGACTTTGTCGTTGAACCTGAGAACGTTAAGGCTCATTCTTATGTTGCTGTTGCTCAGGGTTCGAAGAGACATAACATGGCTCAGGTTTATGGAGGTTTCTACAAGTACGATAACGCCACAGTATCTACAGAGAAGCAACAGAGAGTCCCAATTATTTGTATTGTTAAATGTGGTACTCCAAGTGAGGCTACTTCTGCAAAGCCAGGTAACAGAGGTAAGCGTGATTCTCAAATCATTTTGATGTCCTTCTTGCAGAAAGTTACTTTTGATGAGAGAATGACAGAGTTGGAGTTTGATATCTTGCTAAACATTTGGAGAATTACAGGTCTTCTCGCTGACATGTATGAAATTGTGCTTATGGTTGATGCTGACACTAAGGTTTACCCAGACTCTATGACACACATGGTTGGTGCCATGGTTAAAGATCCAATGGTTATGGGCCTCTGTGGTGAGACAAAGATTGCTAACAAGCGTCAGTCGTGGGTGACAGCTATTCAGGTTTTTGAGTACTTCATTTCTCATCACCAGGCAAAGGCGTTTGAGTCTATGTTTGGTGGTGTTACATGTTTGCCTGGATGTTTCTGTATGTATCGTGTCAAGACTCCAAAGTCCAACGACGGTTACTGGGTTCCAATCTTGGCCAACCCTGATATAGTTGAAAGATACTCTGATAATGTGGTTGATACTTTGCACAAAAAGAACTTGTTGTTATTAGGTGAAGATCGTTTCTTGTCGACTTTGATGTTGAAAACCTTCCCGAAAAGAAAGCAGATCTTTGTCTCCAAGGCTGTTTGTAAGACAATTGTTCCTGATAAGTTCAAGGTCTTGCTGTCTCAAAGAAGACGTTGGATTAACTCTACTGTTCATAACTTGATGGAGTTGGTTCTTGTCAAGGATTTGTGTGGAACTTTTTGCTTCTCTATGCAGTTCATTGTGGGTGTTGAATTGGTTGGTACTTTGGTTTTGCCAGCTGCCATCTCTTTCACCATTTACGTTATAATTATTGCTATTGTCTCGAAACCTACACCAGTTCTTTCTCTTGTGCTCTTGGCCATCATTTTAGGTATTCCTGGGTTGCTTATCGTTGTTACTGCATCTCGTTGGTCCTATTTGGTTTGGATGTTGATCTACCTTCTTGCCCTTCCAATTTGGAACTTTGTTCTTCCAGCATACGCGTACTGGAAATTTGATGATTTCAGTTGGGGTGAAACGAGAACTATCGCAGGTGGTGACAAGGGTCATGAAGATGGCGAAGGTGAGTTCGATCACTCAAAGATAAAGATGAGAAGGTGGAGAGAGTTTGAAAGAGAACGTCAAGT
Organism: Williopsis subsufficiens; assembly: GCA_017948575.1. Lineage (NCBI taxonomy): Eukaryota > Fungi > Ascomycota > Saccharomycetes > Phaffomycetales > Wickerhamomycetaceae > Williopsis > Williopsis subsufficiens. The sequence goes on from JACVEX010000149.1 coordinate 56,790, forward strand.
ACAGAGCAGTCAATTAGAGGCTCCACGCAGTGCCTGGAATCCAGTTGACCAGAAAGATCAACCTCACATCCTAGTGGATGAATTATAATCATACCTATCAAATTGACTTGTCTAAATTTTTATCAGCATTTAAGCACTCTAAGAAAGTTTATAAATCATCTATCAGTTATAATTTATTCGAGCTCTTGTAGAACTCAGCAGTAATGCCTGATAATAAGACATCAGAATGATGTAACTTTCCAAGAAGCTGATGATTATCAAGAATTAAAGGAAATATCTTAATGAGAGATGCATATCTTTCTTGGTTTCTCATTCCTTTCAATAATTTGTAAAGACCTTCTAGACATGCACTCAACTCACGTTGCTGAATGATAGAAACAGGTGCATGATTCAAGAGCCTCACAGAGCCACAGTATCTCTTAATGATCATCACAACACGACACAGCAGGTAAGGGAGAGCAACAGAGCCAAGTTTGCTTGGAAGACCTGTATCACAATAGTCAAACATATCTTCAAGACACAACAGTCTGAACCGATCTTGAGAAAGCTTCTTTATTGGCGCAGTGGAGTAGTCCACAACGCTTAGAGCTAGAAAACTCTCCATGGCAGAATAAGGTGAATCAGAACTCTCTAAGAGGAATCTCTCCAGGTCGTTTTTCTCATATAAGAGTGAAGAGTCCAGAGTAGATCTAATGAGCATACTCAGCATCTCGGAAGTTAAGGAGTCCTGTTTGACGTTTTGCAGAATAACCCCCCTAAGCGATTCATATATTCCGAGATTGAATGATTCATCACGATCTCCGTTATTACCTGGAAGGGTTAATAAAAGAGTTTGGATAACCCAGGACCAAATATCACGACCGTTATCAGAGATAGAGAGCAACGGGGCAATTTTGCCTGATAGCCGTGACAACAATTCTAAACTCCTCTTCCATATTCCAGTGCTTAGAAGCCTTGATGAATGCTCAAGGTCATGGGACTTGTAAGCGATGGCCTCAAGGAGGCCTTTGAATATTTTGGACACACATTTATTATCAATAAGCTCGCTAAGATCATCAATAGAACTTAGCTTTTCCTTTAACAAGTCGAGACCTTCTGTACTCACACATAAGAAGCTTGGGACATCGTTCCTGTGAGCGGCTTGGAGCTTCTTCAAGATTCTCGATCTTGTATGGTATGGTAGCAGCACAACAGATATGAGACATGGAATCACGATGTCACCATTCCTCTCTGTTTCCATTAATTTTAGTGAATCAAGCACAGCACTCTGAAGCTCTGTAGCTCGATCAATGTCTGACGTATATTTTGGGAGAAATGGAAAGCGAATAGCATTGTTGAAGATGGAGAGTGAAAGTTCACATTGGTCTCTATTCAGAGAACGCATTGCATAAAGGGGTTGGAAGCACTTGATTAGCTCAATAAGATTATTTTGGTAAAGGTCCAAGTCAGACGAAACATATTTAACTGGCTGAGAAGACCAGAAATCAAATAACAGGGAAAAGAATGCTTCAGATGAATCAGGTATGACATCGCAAATCTTATGGAAAGATTTGTATGTCAGTTCTGATAACTGCGGTATATCAAGTTGAATGTATTTGTTGTAATATACCAGTACATCCTTCAGGTAAACTTCATTCTGTAGTTGAAGAAGAAAGCGACAGAACAGTTCTGTGACACCCTTGATTGTGATGAAGTTGCTATCAATAAAAGCTTTCTTCATATCTGAGTCATTCAGTTCTGGAGCAGAAATATCATCATCCAGCATTCTTTTGATAACAATTTTGAAAGTTTTTCCCCAGTCCAGGAATGATCCATGCGAATCCACAATTCTAAAAAAGGTTTGAATAGCAACATTCTTAACATCAAATCTTTCATCATCCGAAACGCTGACCAAACTCCCAAGCGTATATAACCAGAGGCAATGGATAACAACGTAATTGGAACCATCTGATTTAATGAGGTATGTGAGATCCTCTGTACTCTCTACATCAAATTGAAGCTCTCTTTCATTTCCAATGATTCCACGAAGATGATCCGATAGTAACAAGTAGTAGCTCACTGCAGAGAAGGAAATATTCAAATCGAAGCGTTGTGAGCAGAACTTCTCTAGTACCTCAATGACATCTTTTAACGTCCTTAATGGAATGGCTTGCAGGAAGTCATTCAGCACCAGTTGAAGAATCTCAAAGGAGGATTTGAGGAGAAGTTTCTGGGAGTTCGCAATCTTGGTCTTTTTGAAATATGCAAAAGGGGTGTCAATAACACGAAGAATTATCTCCCAAGAGTCGGAAAAATGCGTGCCATATCTGTCCAAAAGTTCATTAAGGGTTCTCAAAGTCACATGTATGATTTCAGACTCAGCTGTTGAAACATATTCCATGCCACGAGATTGTAACATTCTATCAATCACCTCGGAAAATGACTGAAAAAGTTTGTTTTCCAAATCAGCCTTGTTGATGGATACATCGCGGGTAAAGCCTAGATTAGCAATCTCCGTGATACTTGAGTTGAAAATTGAGCAAGCAATCACTCTAAGCTCCGGCGCTGCCTTATCAGTAGTTACGATATCTGATATAATAGACGATAGTAATCGCCAGTCCTCACTTGAAGCTTGCAGATACCTTGAAGCATTGAGCTTTGATAGTATTCCCATCTTTTGAAGAAAATAATCTCTGTTATACCCACACACGACAAACTCATCACCAAGAATAGGTTCACTTGAAGTCGCATCATCTAGGATTGCATCTTTGCTCAAACCCACAAGTTGTTGAATAAGTTCTTGATATGTATCCTGTTCGTATTTCTGTGTGCTATCATAGAGCTTTGAAAGAGATGATTCAATAAGTTTAAAATCACCGGAAGATAAATCTGGTTTCTGTGGGACTTCGATAACTGCCAAATACGAAGATGGACCGTTGATAAAGTAATCAAACCATTGGAAAGTTATTAGGATGAATCTCCAACTCTGTTTCAAGTTTGAACCGAGTGAAATGGTCAAGCTCATCAGCGCTCTGAAGCAAATGACGTGTCTAGAATTCAAGTATCTCTGCGGCAATTTAGACTTCTTTGCCGCTGCTTCTCTGGAGGGCGATATAGCATTGATAGCTTCTGTGACAGTTCCAGCAATGGTCTCGCTCATTGATGAGTGTCTTATTTCTCCCTTAACAACATTGCTCATGGTTGCGATTGAGAATAAAAGAAGTAAGGAATCACGTTCATTCGTCAGCCCCAAGACGCCAGCTGCATGACAAAACTTCTGAAGGGACCTTATAAGTGGGTGGAACAGATCACTACCTAGTGAGGAATAGAGAAATTCAGTTCCGATAGTGACCAAGCTCTTAGCGTTACTTCTGATCAAGAATTTGAGTTTCGAAATATCATTCGGTGACTCAGCGTTGTCTGTCGTCAGAAAGACAAAGGTATTGCCATCTTTCTTGGAGATCTCTAGGACATTTTGACCTATACTGTCACACAAGTTATTGGTACAGCTAAGGATCAAGAACAAAGTATATGTCTTTGGTGGAGGTGGTGCATCTACTTTATCCAGAAGGTCAAGATATGGGATTCTCACTGATGAGTTTGCAGCCGTCAATGCTAAATCTGGAGATGGGACAGTGACGATCTCATTTGTATTAAGAAGTTTCTTAGCCCAACTTTCATCCAAGATGCTAGAACATGCTGTGAAGAACTCAGTGATGACTTTCTTCTTATCATCACCATAGTCATAGGCATCAAAAATTGTCGCTGTAAGCTTGAAATCACTGAAAACAGTCTTAAAGATTTCTAGAGCTAGCACCTTCTTCCATAATGGAAGCCTAGATTCCGAAGTCACTGCGTGAGTCAAAAGCGAGAGGATAACTTCAGCTTCGATTTCAAGAATTGGGAGTAGAGATCTAATGAGTAGTATGATAACCCTTGATACTCTGACAACAATGGAGAACTGCTTATGATTTGAAAAGGATCTCAGCAGCAATGGTGTCAATCTTGTTCTAATCAAGAAACCAAGTTCGACATGTGACAGGAATAAGTCCTGGTAATTTGTGAGAACATTCTCGAGTAGTTCAAAGACAAATGATTCAGAAAGAACGTTGATCTTCAGGAAACTTGCCTTTTGGTGCTCTATCAAAGAGCAAAGATCGGCGAAGATTCGATACGCGTCATAAGAACTTGCAGAGACCTTCTCCAGATTCTCATCATCCACAACCACTTGGTATTCTTTGAGGACCTCAGTTTTATCCTCCTCCACAATCTTATCAAACAGAGATAGGACAATTTGTTGCTGGGTTGCAGCAGCGGTGTTTATCACCACGGGAATCTTACTTGGGGCTTGAAGCATCGAACAGATTAAAAGCATCTTAGCCACAAGTTGATCATTGATGAATTCCCCATATATCTGGAAGAATGTCGGAAGAATCTGGAGAACTTTGAGCTGAATATCCACCGCTAAGTGTGTTGCTTCGATGAGAGCGTCCAATAAGATATCGATCTTGGAGATTGGTATCGCCTTTGCCTGTATCAATTTCTGAATTGAAGAGATAGCTGTTGCGCTGAATTTGGCATTCCTGGATGAACAGGACAGCAAGAACGGCGCTATAAAATCAGGATTCTGAGATAGTCCATTGATACACTGAGAATCCTCGTCCGAATTGAGTCCTTTTAGGATGGCCAGAGACTTCTCAGCGGCCTGCAGGTTTTGTTAGAATTTGTTGATGCTAGGTGTCAACGTCAAATACGCACATGCTTGATCTCTGAGTTGCGCCTTCTGGACTCTGACACAAGATTTGCCAACTCGGCACCGATAACAGAGGCTAGTGTCATTATTCGAACGATTTTTGATCCTCTATTTAGTATTATTTATGGCAGTGTTCATATGTTCCTTTCCTTCTACAACAGAGTCTAACTTCCGACTTTTTGCCGGATTACCGCATTGGGAGCTCGGCGGTCTGGAGCATCTGATATGTGAAGGCACTCCTACAATATGTTCTTCTCCAGACTCTTAACGGTCATCATTCATTAAAAAGAGTATTATGGCCTGGAGTTATCCAAGTCTCCGGAAGATCCCTCGCCACCAGGGCCCTCGCCTGCGAGGAAAGAGTCGTCACCACTTTGCTCATTATCGCTATCACACACAACTTCCTTCTTGGAGTATACAAAGATTTCCTTCCTTACAGGGTTCAGCTGTTTTTTCTTCCGCGACTCCTCCACTTTGGTACTGCTGTTAGCACTCACAGATCTTGGGACAGCCAGACCATAGGCTATCACCTGGTCAGTGAAATACAGCAGGGCATTAGAAGTTTGCATCAGTGAGTTCTTGAGCTTTTGACCGACTTTATGACTTGCCGATTGCAGTGGTGTCTGTACTCGGGACCCTTGTGGTGTCAGTAATTCACCTTCATCTGGGTGTCCGTTTTCATTGTCATCATGGGTAATGATTTCATATCGAGCCATTGCATCGTATTCATCTTCATAGACTGGCCTACCAAGTATTCCCTCAGTTTGCTGATGTCTCTCGATAGTGTGGACTCTGTTGATCCACTCCCAGGGTATCACAGTGACACTCAGATATATGGTGGTGTTGAATACCTCAGAGAGCTCCGAGACCCAAACGTCCGCGATATCAGCCACAAAAAATCCGAATTGGAAGTTAATGGTGATGAATGTGAGTATCGTCAATAAGATCACATCTCTATGGAAGATATATCTTCTCTTCCCTATCCCGTAAATGATGATCAGTCCACAGTACATCATAGCAAGTGCGATTCTTAGGAGGTAAGTGAAGGCGGGCAAGATGGTGATATCTGATTCTCCTTCTTCATCAAAAGTCGAGAAAGTGGAAACGCCCCACATTACTTGTGCACATATCGATAATGTGCCACCAAGGACGAAGCCAACCCTTTTCTCCTTGACTCTATTAAACAACCTCATTATCAATTGAACCTGCGCAAACTGTGCCAGGAGCACGAAAATGAAATCTATGATGCTGAAGGTATAGTCTTTTTGTAGCTCATCCAAAAGCTTCTCACCAGAAGCAAACCCCAAATCATGTTGATTCCCAAGCTCAGCTATTGCTCTACCAAGAAGGATCACCAGATTCACTGTACCAAGAAAGCTGCTGATCCTCAACAGCCAACTGGGCCTCTGCGTATGGTTTGTAAACACGATGATGGCCAGGAAGATACAGATGACCGTGGAAACCGTGAGAGAGTAAAACAGCGGGTACACACTGTATTTGAAGCCGCCGGTCTCGGTGAGAAGAAAGGCTTCCCAATTCGCCTGCATTACGGGTAGATGGCTCAGCCCCAAGTATTTGAAAGTAGAGAGCATAGGGCCATTGTTGTAACAGAGGGGCGTATATAGGGCCTCCGTAGTCACCAGGATGTTGTGGCCGTCATCCCCAAAGATGATGAAACCTTTGTCGAGCTGTACACCCTCACACACGGGGAAAGTCTGGTGCTGCTGTGGGTATCTCCAGACAACGCTGGATCCGAAGACCATGACATATACGTTCTTTTGTCTTTCTTTATCAGTGTTTGTTAGGTGCTGATATTGTTCACGTTCTGTGGTTTCGGATCCCCAAGGGAGAAAAAAACTGTCAAAAAACCGAATCGACAAAGTTGAATTGAGAGAGGCAGCGGAGCACAGTGGGACAACCAAGAGAGAGCCAGTAAGAAAACTGCTCAACCAGTGAGAAAGTGAATCCAATGGCAGTCCCTCAGGAGCGTGTGGCTGTACACAAGGCCCCATCTCTACCCGATCTGCTAAACATGAAAGTAAGTGAATCACAGGCATCACTGCCCAGGTTTGACTTTGTCAAGGCTGATCAGGAGCGGCAGGCTCCGAAGTGCGAGAGTTCCGCGGTCTTACCACAGTCTCTGTCCATCCAGTCCATTGATCATTCCAATTTGAGTGTCATTGATATGTACAGGGACGTGAACTCCTTCGTTTCCCAAGATTCAGATGAAGAGAGCCAACCACCAAAGACTCCGTTGCCAATACAGTCTGTGTCTGAACATGACTTGCTCACTCTCAAGAGCTCGAGGAACAACGTTTCGAAGATAAGGCTCTCTATTGAGGAAAACCGTACCAAAATATCCTCTGATAGGGACAGGTACGGTTTCAAGAAGGCTACAAATTTTATATCTGAAAGCCAGTACAACTCATGGTGGGTCGACTACTCAAGACATTGCGCTAGAAGAAAGAAGAAATGGGAGGGCCTGATGACCAAGAATGGGCTTTCGCTGCACAACGATAACCCTGTTAGATTCCCTCCAAGGTCAGAAAAACTCAAGAGATACGTAAGAAAAGGGGTCCCAGCAGAATGGAGAGGTAATGCATGGTGGCACTTTGCCAAAGGCCCTGAGAAGCTGAGGAACAACATTGGTGTCTATGATACTTTGATTGAAAGTACGATTCATCTGAAGAATAAAGATACAGAAATCATCGAAAGAGATTTGAATAGAACTTTCCCTGATAATATCTATTTTAAACCTGAGAACATTACGGAATACTCAGATGCACCCTTAATTGAGGCGTTAAGAAGGGTACTCGTTGCCTTTTCAGTGTATAATCCCGCAATTGGGTATTGTCAATCCTTGAATTTCATAGCTGGTCTATTGTTAATCTTCTTGGATGAAGAGAAGGCCTTCTGGATGCTGGTTATCATTACTTCGAGATTCTTGCCAGGGGTACATGAAGTCAGCTTAGAAGGTGTCAACGTTGATCAGGGTGTTTTGATGTTGGCTATAAGGGAGTTCTTACCGAACACTTGGGACGTCATTACAAGTATCAATTTTGAGAATGAAATAACACACCCACAGGGTTCTACAGGGAAGTTACTTCAAGATTTTTTAGTCAAATTACCTCCTATCACGTTATGCACTTCTAGTTGGTTCATGAGTGCGTTTATCGGTATTTTGCCCATTGAGACAACACTAAGAGTCTGGGATTGTCTATTCTATGAAGGATCAAGTTTTTTATTCAAAGTGGCCTTATCTGTTTTCAAAATAGTGGAGCCTCAAATCCTAAGTATCCATGATGAGATGGAGATATTCCAAATAATACAAAACTCACCAAAATTGTTGATCGATCCGAACATTCTATTTGATACACTGTTCAAGAGAAGGTTAGGGCTCAACAACTTGACGCAAGAGGAAGTGGCGAGATGTAAAAAATATGTAATTGAAAGAAGGCAGAGGTCTAAGATGGACAATTCCAATGATCTGAATGATACAGATTTCAATAGAAAGCTGCTCGCAGAATCTTTATGGCAACCTGATCTCTATGGGTTCAAAAAGGGATTGCCAGGTATGCATTGGAATAAGAACCTAACACGTAAGATGAGATCAAAGATTGCTAGAAGGTGAAAAGAGAACTCATAAGAGTTAAACACATGCATATAAGTTTATAAACTTCATTTGGTGAGTTCCCAACCCCTCTGTAGTCTTGCTATAGTTTTCTCAGCCTCAAAATCTTTGGATTTCAGTAATGCTTTAATCTCTGACCAAGGCAATTCAGGTTCGAGAGGTTGGACAGGAGGTTGGACAGGAGGTTGGACAGGAGGTTGGACAGGCTCAACGGTTGTAGTCTTAGAATCGCTGGTACCAACAATGGCAGTGAGCTTGAGACCTTCATCATTTTCGACGAGGTCACCTAGGAACGAAGCATCCTGGATAACCTTTCCTTTCACTAGGAGCTTGATCTGTGATGGTTCAACATTCGAGAGCTCCTGATTCTCACATAGTTGGCACTTCAAATGATAAACAGTATCAGTGGACTTTGAGGTCTGAGAAAGGTCGAATCTTGGCGGCTTGATCGATTTCACGGTGCACTTCACATCCTTAGCTGTCCTTTCTTCTGATTGGGAATTCTTTGTCACTGGTAGGTCAGGGAGCCTGACACCGAGCCCTTTGATCTTCTTGGTATCTCTCTTGAAGTCTTCGGGAAACTTCTGGGGTGAATCAGAGACTGCCAGTAGGGCCAGGTAGGTGGAAACAAACTCCTTCTCGGCGGAGACTGTAGATAAGGTGGACATTGTTGAACTTTTGTGTCCCGTTATGGTCCTTTGTTGGTTGATGTCGATGTTGGATGAATTGTTTTTTGTGCAACTTCAACACAATCCAAAAGTGAGTTAAGGATAGGGAAAACTTACAAGATGAATTCTATTAACAAGGGTACAGATACCGATGTCAGTAACAAGGAGTCACAGGAAAAGCTGCTCTTCTTTAACTATCATGAGTACTCGGTTAAGAGCTACACGTTGGTGGGCGCAGAACAAGAAGAAATTCATGACCAGGCACTTATAGTAACACATTTTCCGAATCCATATGTCTTGAGAGGCTCAAAGCTGTTTGAAGAGACTAGAATAGTTCGGATCCCAAGGTTATTTGACTATGACAAGTTCCTGGTTCCTCAATTCTCTACGTGTTTACCCGGGGGCGAGCCAGCAGCAATAGTGGATGAAACTCCCCAGGGGTTTCATGTAAAAGGAGAGTTTAGCAGACAGTTCTTTGGGACATCCTCTTCTAGTCCTCTTGATGGTTATCTCAGTGACGAAGAGTTCAAGAGCATCGTCAAAGGTGTGAATGAACTGGTAAGAAGAGCATATAACAGTTGGTCAATCAGAAACGTTTTAATGTTCTGTTTGGATATCCTCAGTATGTGGTTCTTAGGTGATCTCATTCGGTCTTTCGCAAACAGAGTATGTTACATTCTGATGACAGCTACTATTTTCATACTAACATCTTGTCAAACAGCCTTTAAAGGAGCTACAACAGTTTATTGAGACAAAGAACGGGGAGCTAAAATCGCGTGGAGTTGAAATAATAGTGCCACGAAATTCAGCATTCCATTCAGTGAGTAATTTCCACCTCCATGCCGTAATTACCTGATGCTAACATACTCATAAGCTCGATTTCCAGATCCAGAAGCCAAAGCCTGTTGCGCGTTGATCAGAGACGATCGCGGTTTGTTTGAAAATTTTGATGCTGACCTCTTCCTCCTGTGGGAAGTATTATAGAGAGGCTGAGAAACTCCTCCATGGACTCTTACGAGATGAACGGAGTGTTTGCAATAAACAAGCCGTCAGGTATAACATCAGCCCAATTTCTTGCTAGAATTCAGCATGTCTTTACGTCCTCATCCGTCTTTGCAGGCGATCTTGCACAATTGAGAGGGGCAAAAGTGGAGCAGCTACAGCGAGAGGGCCAAAAAGCCTCAAGAAGAAAGCTAAGAAAACTCATGAAGGTTAAAATGGGCCATGGTGGAACACTGGACCCATTGGCTTCGGGAGTACTCGTTGTTGGTGTTGGTAAGGGTACCAAGAAATTGCAAAATTATCTCAATGGAAGCGTGAAAGTCTACGAAACAGAGGCTCTCTTTGGTGCTTCCACAACAACTGGAGATGTTGAAGGTGAACTTCTCACTAGAGCTGGTACAAAGCATTTGACCAAAGACCAATTAGATGCCATTCCAGAAATGTTTATCGGTCATACCAAACAAACACCACCAATTTTTGCTGCATTGAAGATGAATGGTAAGCCATTGTATGAATACGCAAGAGAAGGCTTACCACTTCCCAGAGCCCTAGAACCAAGACAGGTTCAGATCTATGAGTTAGATATGTTTGATGACTCTTTGACATTCAACCACAACTATGACTTCATCAAAGGTGCTGTCGTTGAAGGCGAACGTATTGAAGAGAAGCTTGCTTCCAACCCAACCCTTAATGACAGCAAAGTCTATTTATCAAAGGAATACTTGGAGAGGGATGGTCTTCAAAAGGGGTTCGAAGTTGGGAAACCACAGGATGTAACGGAAGCTGAAAGAACAGATGATTTCAAGGCACCGTTATTACATTTCAGGACAAAAGTTAGCTCTGGTACCTATATTCGTTCATTAATTAGCGATATTGGAAGAGTTTTGGAATCGAATGCGTATATGGTTAAACTCATAAGAGCACAACAAGCCGAATGGGAACTTGGAAAAAATGTTTTCAATTTGGAGGACTTTGAAAGAGATGAAGCTGTGTGGGGAAAAGTACTGGGTCAAGTTCTTCAAAAAGGCGGTCATGAAATTGATGATATTTCATCTCTTTTCACGCAAGCCGAGGCTGATCTATCTGATCTGAAGGAAATTTCGAACAGCACTGATGGTCCTTCAGGTAACAGCGAAGATCAAACTAAGTCAAAGCATGTTCAACAACAGCAGAAAGAGGTTCACGAAGAAAATATTCCTCCTTCGATGGATCAGTTGAAGAAAAGATCATTAGAAGAGTGATCTTTTCCCTCTCATTAACTTCTCGTCTGGCTTTGATCAAGGAGGCCAATGGAGATCAATTCCTTTTCGCTTCTATCTTATATTATTGTGGTCAATTGATGAAAGCTGGCCAAAAGCTTTTAAATGTAAAAAGTGGCGCCTTTAGCTATATTGCCGCCCTAGTCAACAGTTGATCAATTCATCTCAAGCCGAATTGGTTGAATAGTAGAGAAAGAGTATAGAGGCTAGCGTAAATGCTGATGAAGTCAATATTTCAAGGAAAAAATATACAGATATCATTCGAAGAATCAAGGTAGGCTGGTGTGAGAGCCACTAGTATGCAACGCGAAAAGAAACGGAGAAGAGAAAGACCACAATAGAGATCACCACTCATAATGAGGGCGATAGCGTCGATCCAATAATGGCCTTGGATGATAAAATTCATGATTACTGAACACTGGAAACAGAACCAAATGAGTTTTGACTACGAAGTTTGCACAAGGCAAGGCTTCTCTATCATTATGGATCATGACTTTTCTTGAACTGGATTATAGGAGAAGTTGTCGCAACCACCAGAGAATTTTCAACTTCACACACTGAGGGAATTTACATAGAGAAAGCTGTTGAAGTATCAGAGAGCGTGATACAATGATGAAAGGTATTAGAAAGTACATTCCAAACCGCTTGTCAGCATTGAGTAAAGAATGACAAATGAAGGCATCATGAATAAGCATGGATGACAAATAGCACGCATTTGAGAACTATATATATAAGGTATTTAGACTCTGTTGAGAGTTTAGTTAGCTTTATAATATTAAGCGAGTATGGATTATCTAAGTCTAGTGACACAGAAGACTGTAGGTCTTTAACAGGTTATGATTTCAAGCGCTTCCATTGTTAAGGTTGAGGAAGCAGAAAGCTTTTGGATGAGTCCAATTTTAGGTCTTGGTTCAGTCTTTTGGAACTGAATGCTGGTTTCCTTGACGGTTTGTTACACGAGTATGTCGTCCATGGGAATGATGCTATCATTACGGCTTTCCCTGGTATTTTCGAAGCTGCTGAAGGAGATTCTGGTCTACGTGAAGGTGTTGAGAGATTACAAGCTCTGTTGGACAAATCAATTTATTCTCTTATCATTCGCTCTGTTTCGTCATCTGTGTTGTCAGATATCAGAGCGTTTGGTGAAACAAATCATCGTGTATTGGTTATGCTGCAAGATCGATATGGTCAGTTCGACTTTCCACGGATGGTTAATGCTATCTCCGAAATTACTACGAATATGTCTACTGATAAGGCATTCACGTTGTGCCAGAGTATCACTGACAACATTCTGAGAGTTAAGAATGCTCAAGAAATTAGGGCCATCTTATTTCTTTCTATTGGTTGTTCTGCTGAGATTCGTGATAAAATCGTGAATGTTTACTCTTTTGGGTCTCAGCGTTCGCTTGACTTGTCTACTGTGAGACAGTTGATCAAGTCCCATTCTACTGTTACTGATTCAGAGAATCAGGGTTCGTCTAACGGTTTTGTCGCCAAGAAGAGAATCTCCGGTGTTCGCTGCTATGGATGTGGAAAGCCAGGACATGTTATTAAGGATTTTCCAGAAGTGTCTCACCACGGTAACAGAGACCACAAAAATAAAGGTGAAGATGCATATGGAAGAGCATGGATTGCTTTAAATGCTCAACATGGTTCCCATGCTGATTACGGTACAAAATTACACTTTGATTCAGGCGCGAATAATCATGTTATACGTGACAGATCTCTCTTCATGACGTTTGAAGAATGTGATGGATCAATCACCGGATTGGGTGGTGACATTCCTGTTGAGGGACGTGGAACCGTTATTTTGAAGTTGAACGGATCTAAGGTTAAGTTATTGGACTGTTTGTATGTTCCTTCAGGTGTCACCAATTTGATTAGTATTCCTCGTGCTTTGGCCGCTGGGGCATCTTTTGAGATGAGACGGTCTCGATTGAAACTTGATGGTTCCATTGTTGGTACTATGGATGATTCCATGCTATTTAAGGTGCATGTGGCGATTATTAAGCCGTCTGCTATGGTATCTAAGTTACCTTCGGTTAATAATGGATTGACTTCGTCTGAGTTGTGGCATTCTCGTTTCGGTCATCCTAGCTTTGGAGTCTTTCGAGCAGTTAACAGTGCTTATTCTTGTAATTTGGATATTCTTTCTACCAAGACTTTATCCATATTGTAAACCTTGTTCATATTTCTTCTTAAATGAACTATTCAGAGGGTACAACTTACCCTTTATATACCTAATCATAATGGCTGTATGTGTCATCCTTGTGGCTAATCATAATGGCTGTGTGTGTCACCCTTGTGGCTGATCATAATGGCTGTGTGTCACTTCTTCAGCACACTTATATTGGCACACACTTCCCAACACATAATGGCTGTGTGTCACTTCTTCAGCACACTTATATTGGAACACACTTCCCAACACTTATCGCTTAAATGTTCGGATGTCGAAGGTGTCCCCTACCTTGTGTGAGACTTGTGCCAGGGCTAAGGGCTTTGAGGTGATTCCTAAGAAGGCAGTTCACCATATTACACAGCCTTTGATGTTACTACACGTTGACCTATGTGGTCCTTTTCGTTATGGTGAGTTCAACTCGAACAAGTATTTGCTGACTATTGTGGATGACTGGAGTAAAATGGTATTTGTTAGACCATTACAGAAGAAGTCTGATGCTACCGAGTCAATTATTGAGTTTATTAAGAGTCAGGAACGGTTCTTTGTAGGAAAAGGGTACAAAGTTGAAGCGATTCGAACGGATAATGGAGGAGAATTTGTCAATAGTTTGTTCTATCAGTTTTGTACTGAAACTGGCATCGCACACCAATTGACAGTTTCTCATGCTAGTTTTCAAAATGGTGTGGCTGAATGTTTTCACCGCACCATTCAGGAAAGAACTCGTTGTTTGTTGATTGAAGGACGTGTTCCAGTACAGCTGTGGTCAGAAGCTGTTTCGACTGCTGCGTATTTGATTAACCGTCTCCCATCACAGTCTATTCGTTTTGAAATTCCAT
>JACVEX010000151.1:0-17970 GCA_017948575.1 Williopsis subsufficiens
ACGAGTACGGATCATGTAGCCTCAAATGATCCGTACGATTCGCACGGGTCATCGAATCACGGGTCACGGATCATTTGAAGACCCGTGCCCAACTCTAAAATATTCTTTGAAGACTTACCCCCTTTATCACAGATTTGTAACGATTATATATGTTTGTTGTAGTTTTTAACGGAAAAAGTGTGCATCATCTACATACTTGGAATTTCCTTGGTTGAGAAAGCAAAGTTCGCGATATTCAAGATCACCATCAGATGCTAGCAAACATCTTCAGAAACCCAACTAACAGTGATATCGAGACCATTGAGCTATTTAAACACAATGGGTTCATTCTTCAAGAGAAAGAAATCCAAATCTCCATCTCCACAACCGCTCACGCTGGAAACACCTCCGCTAACGCCTCTGAATCTCGTGGGGTATTTACCCACCACAAAGAACAGAATCATGACGAGGGAACTGGGTGAAGACATTAGGAACATTATACCAGCTAGACTTCAGATCCAGAGTGAGTGGCAGTTGGTTTACTCGTTAGAACAGCATGGTGCTTCATTGCACACCTTGTATAGACTGATGAAGCCGGAGAGGGAGAAGTATGATAAGAATGGGTATGTCATTGTGATAAAGGACAATCAGAGCGACAGATTTGGCTGCTTTGTGAATGAATATTTGCATCCAACAGATCTCAGGAGGTTCTATGGTAACGGTGAGTGTTTTCTGTGGAAGTGTAAGGAGATGAAACAGGATGGAGATGAGCACATACAGTTCAAAGCTTTCCCATATACGGGACTGAATGACTATATCATCTATTGCACATCTGAATTTATGAGTCTTGGTGGAGGTGATGGTCACTATGGACTCTGGTGCGATGCTGATTTGATGAATGGAGTCAGTGATTCCTCCTTGACGTTTGGGAATGAACCATTGAGTGACGGAGGTACAAAGTTTGGGATCTTGGGGCTAGAAGTATGGAAGGTTGGGTGATCTACAAGGGAACGCACATTAAAATGGTCGTTAGATATAGATCTCATCAGTTTGATCATCATCAGCTATATTCCTCGATAGCACTTTCTCCCTTGCTTGACTGAACTCTATGGGGTACTTACCTTCAGCATATTTATTGAGGGCGCTAATACGATGACTGGCTTGTTTCAAATCCTTTGATACCACATGAACGTCCTTTAGACCTTCCTTGAAAACTTTTTGTAGTTCAATCAATCTCTTATGGGCCTCATCCTGTAACTTCAACAGTTCAAATTCCTTGCTCTTTAGCTGGCCTGATAATTGGGCCTGCAAGGCCAATGACTTGTTGAACTCAATACTGGAGAGCGCTGAATCCAGCGAGTTCTGTAGATATTCCACTGGATCGAACAGAGAGGCCGATTCATCTTGCGATTCGTACGAATCCGATGTGTCTTCCGCGTGTGCATCAAGTTCTATAGGAACAGCGAAGTTGGAGGAATTGATTGAGGGCTGCCTGCGGCGCCCTGCCTGTTCCATTGATTGAAGTGTGCTCTCCATTCCCAGCCTTTGAGGCCTTTGTCTACTTGTCTTTTTTAATTCTATCTAACTGATGTTCTGATCTCCTTTCCCAGCCCACAAAAATCAAAACATCACGAAACAACGAACAGAGCAGCAAAGAACAAAAACCCAAAAGAGCGACAAATTCATTACCGGAAAGAAACAAGATATGAGTCAGTCAGAAGTGAAAGCTCGTCTGCGGCCCTTTGGGTTCTTCTTCGAGAAGTCTTTGACGGACCTTATCAAAGGAATCCGGGCACACAGGGACATTGAGGCCCAGTTGAAGTTTCTCCATTCAGCAGTGAATGAGTGCCGTGCTGAGGTGAAGAGTCCTGACATGGATGTCAAGACAATGGCAGTACTCAAGCTGTGCTACCTGGAGATGTACGGCTTCGATATGGGCTGGGCCAACTTCCATGTATTGGAAGTGATGAGCTCTTCAAAGTTTCAACAGAAAAGAGTTGGTTATCTCGCAGCTATGCAAAGCTTCAGGAACGATGACGATGTCCTCATGTTAACCACAAATTTGTTGAAGAAGGACCTGAACTCCTCGAAGGCTGTCGAGACCGGTGTTGCGTTGAGTGGGATCTCCAATGTCGTTACTACGGCACTGGCTTCTGACGTTGTTGACGATATTATAAAGATGTTGAACCATTCCAAACCATACATCAGAAAGAAAGCTGTGTTGGCCATGTATAAGATCTTTTTGAAATACCCAGAGGCACTAAGATCACACCTGCAGAGAATTATTGATAAGTTGGAGGATCCGGATGAGTCGGTCGTTACTGCCACTGTCACTGTCATCTGCGAACTCTCTAAGAAGACTCCCAAGATACTTGTTCAATTGGCCCCACATTTTTATGAACTTCTAAGATCTTCGAATAACAACTGGATGCTTATCAGAATACTTAAGTTGTTCTCATCTCTAACTTCGGTGGAACCAAGACTGAAATCCAAGCTATTGAACCCAGTGTTGGAATTGATGTCCAAGACAAGGGCCTCTTCATTGGTATTCGAGTGTGTCAATTGTCTTGTCACTGGTGACATGATTGATGCTGATGATTACGAAGTATCTAAGCTTTGCCTTGAGGAGTTGGTCGAATTCTTCAAACAGGATGACTCCAATTTGAGATATGTTGGACTTCTAGCTTTTTTGAAGATTGGAAACTTGAATCCGAAGTTCATCGCAGACTACACGGAATACATCTTACAATTCATAGAGGATGAGGATGTGACTATAAGGGAGAAATCATTGCAAATCGTCCAAGGTGTCGTTGATGATGAAAATTGTTATGATATTATCAAGAAGCTGATGATTCAATTGATCCCTGACGATCAGAGGGACAGAGAAGATAAAGGAATGCTACCAATTTTACACAAAGGGAAGCCAGTTCTATCAGATCAGTACAAAAAGAGTATAGTCCTAAAAATCTTGGAGGTTGCATCACAGGATAATTATTCCAACCTTCCGACTTTTGAATGGTACTTAGCAGTTATATCAGACTTGGTTGATTTATCTATTGTGAATAACTTAGATACAGGTGAGGAATTGGGTGAGCAATTGAGAGATATCGCAGTGAGGGTTCCAAGCGTGAGAAAAGAAGTTGTTGGTACGTCTATCAAGATTATCAATAATGAATCAGTGTTGAATAAATTACCAAAAGCGTTGAAGCAGACCATTTGGCTCGTTGGCGAATACTCAGACTACATTAAGAATGGTGACATCTTTATCCAGACTATCTTGAACCATGAGCAAAAAGTATGTTCTTTGGATCAAGGAACTTTGGCTCTATACATTCCTGCTATCGTGAAGATTTATTCTAATTTCGTTAACAAAGACCCGGCTTTTTGGGATGCGGCAAAATCTGAAGAGACTTTGATATTGACGAACAGGATCGTACAATTCTTGGAGAAGCTATCAAACTCAAAGCACTTTGAGATTCAGGAACGCTCTGTGGAATTCTTGGAGTTCTTGAAAGTCATTGTTGAATCTATTGAGCAACATGACGTTAATGCATCTGACCCACCGTTGCTGATTACTGAAGCTCTTCCTTCGCTGTTTAATGCTTGGGAATTGAATCCAATATCACATGGTTCTCAAAGAAGATTACCAGCACCAGATTTTGATTTGGAGTCTCCGATTCACGCGGAGATCTTTGACATTGTTGAAAAAGATGATTATGAATCAACAGATATTGAAGAATTTGAAGAAGAATTGTATGATGATCACGGATATTCCCAGGAGGAACCTCAGGTTGATGATGAGCAGACTGGATTGAAAAAAAAGGAAAGAGAGGAAAGATTAAAAGAGGATCCTTACTACCTATCCAGTGAGGCACAATCTCAGATTATCTCTCCGAAATCTGGTATTTCGCCAACGCCGAGATCTGTTACTCCAAGCGTGGAAGTTGAAGATAAGCCTGTGAAAGTGACAAAGAAAAAAAAGGTACTTGTTTTGAGTGACGAGATTATAGGTACACAGGAGCCTTCAGATATGGAGAGCTTGACATCTGCTAAATCCTCAAAGCAAAAGCAAACCAAGCCAAAAAAGAGAAATATGTTGGCTATAGATTCTTCCAATTTGGATAATTTTGACTTTAATTCTAAGAAGGAAGAAGATGAGGGCGCTTTTGAAGTGGCCAAGTTGAGAGAGGCTCTGGAGAAGGAAAAGGTGCAAGAAGAAGAGGTGATTGTAATCAGAAAGAAGAAGAAAGAGAAAAAGTTGGATGAAAATGGTAACCAGATTGAAAAGAAGAAGAAAAAGAAGAAAACTGCAAAGAAGGAGCACGAATGAATGATGTATTGAAGATTTGTTGAATAGTTAATATACACATATGCATGTTATATAAATGTGGTTTACCTCTGTGAAATAAATATTCTTTTGCCTTGCTTTTTCTTCCTGGCATACTTCATAATGAAGTTCTCATGTTTCATGCCTTTTAAGTTGAACTCCTCGATGAATGGAATTATATTTTGCAATTCCCAGGTGGTTTGCAGATTGAACAAGTATTTGAGCCGGCTCTGGATATCACTTGGCAGCTCAAGCTTGCTGATGTATTGGATCCTTTCAGGTAATGGTGTCACAAAATGGCCGCTTAACAACGGTGTATCGATCGGACATTCAAAGAACGGAGGCAGATCAGATTTCCATTTGAATAAAAAGTCAGAGACATCTATCATCTTAGAATTGCAATGCTTCCGTAGCGATTCGATACCGTACCATGTTGCAACTTTGATCTTATCCAGAGTGAAAGGTTCCTCTGTGCTAGTTGCAAATTTTTTTAGCACGGTTTCGACAATATCGATGGAGAAATCGGAATCTTCTTCCATGCTTTGATATACTTCGATCAGCGAGAGTTCATCAAAGTTTAAAGATGCAGCCATTATGGACATGATCATAACGTGTAGAGCTCTTGTAATAAAATCATCTGTAAGAACTATGGGAATTCCATTGTATGAAGATCCATTAAGACTGAACCACATGGTATCAAACTCTCCATCTGAAATAGCAGACACTTTCTTCAATTCATCAATCGTTATGATGTTTCTCAATTTAGACATACTGTCTTGTCCATCATACAGGGGAATTCCAGACAGATCAATTCTCCCTGTGGACTTCTTCACTTCAAATACTGAAGACATCTTTGAATATGCACAGTAGTAATCGTTATTCTCTTTCCTTCCCTGTTTCATTATCATGACCGTATTGGAGTGGTTACGTTGTCGCACTGCAAATGTCTGGTCTTTGGTACATATCACTATTTCAGAGTCTTCTCTCGGTGCTTTGACCTGTAGGGGTTCTTTGTTCTCCTCAATCACCTGGAGGAGGTCTGGGGTTAATTCCACAAGCTTGTAAAAGTATCTCTGCGGTACATTGGCATGTATATCATATTGATTGTTTTTTGCCATTGTCATGCTTTCACTCAGTACTTTCTAAGCGACAGAGTATAAACTCATAAACCTAGTAGTTCAAGAGCACCAACGCGAAAAGTTCCCGATCATCTCTGTGTGGTGCATAACGTGCTTCGCGTTTCTCTGGAAACGGACAGGCTCAAGTCGAAAATCAAAACAAAAATAGAGAAAAATGGGCCATCAAAACAAAAATACAAACAACAATAACTGGCTGAAAAGCAACAGGCTTCATAATTTTGTGCAGCAATGGCTCGAATTGCTTCGAGTATATATGAGGGCCAACTGGAAAACCTGGTCCCTTCACAGGCCTCTGAAAGTGTGTTGGAACCGGCGCTAAATGTAATCAAACTCAACAACAACCTCGCCTCTACGGTGAACAACAATCATAGAACACCTGAGGAGTGGCGCAATGTGTTTCCAAATGCTGCGTACTTTGAAGGTGAAGATCCTAAGCTTGGATTGATTGTCATCATGGTCTATGAAGACCCTGATAGCTCCAAGATAAGCACTGTGTTGTTCTCTGCCCTTGGTGAGCTCTGCACCGATTCTATAACTCTGGATCATAGATCGAGGTTCTTTGTTTCCTGTGAGAACTTGAGGCCTGAGTTGAGGAGCTCCAACGTGAGAAGAGCTTTGGCCATTACACTTCTTAGGTCTTATTCCGTCTACAACCATGCAGATCTATCACCAATCTTGGATAATGCTCCTAGATATCTCGAGTGGGATGAAACAACTGCAGGCGAGGTTGCATCGGACATGAAAGTGATAAGTAACAAATCCCCTATAGATTTGGGAAGGCAGTTGATGTCATTTGGGTTTTTGCAACCACAATTCTTGAATTCAACAACACTTGATGTTATTTACGATGACCATCCTAGAGTTATTGATCAAAACAACAAACTTGTTTTCTTATTGGGTCAACAATTGGAGCATCTCTTCGATCCGTTGACAGAATACTCACCAGAGTCTCCAGAGGTCCAGTACAAAGCTCCAGACACTGTCCCAAGGCAAGATACTGAACTGGTGAAAAGTATATGCATGGAATTATTCCAATTGCAGGAGAGTATAACACAACAACTGGTACAATTCTTGAGAGAAGTTGTAATTCCGGTGAGAATTAGAGCTTTGAATGGAAGCCTTCAGAACTTGTCTCCTGCCAATGTCAACCAAATCTTTCCTCCAACAGTGGATGAAATTACAAGAGTGAATTGTATGTTCTTAGAGGCTCTAAGACCTGCCCTATCCCTTGGAGGGTTTGAAGTAATGAGGGCTTGTGGTATGACTATTCCGTACTTTTACAAGGCCTACATGCGTCATGAGTCTGCGCACAAGAGCTTTTCGTCTTCTTTGGTTGAGTTTTTGAAGTTTCATAGTGAATACATCCCGGCAAATTATTCACCAACAAAGATCGAATCAATCATGAAGGTCCCATTGAACCTACCAAAGATCAAACTCATACTAGAGAGACTTGTATCTAGTGGTGGTTGGACCTCTTTGGAAGACAGAGAAGTGAAGAAATATTATAAAGGTGCATTGAATACCATTGATTCTTTTGGGAAAGATGATCTGAAACCATATTCAAGGAGAGTTTTCACACCAACGGGGAAGATCCTGACTGAGATTTGTGAAGGATGGCCTTCCATGCTAGCGTATGGCTGGCTCAATAGGAAAGTTATCTCGATTAATGATTTCAAGAATGATTCTTCTAATGGTGTCATCGTCTTATTCAATGATTACATTGTGTTCGCTGAAATTGAAAGATTTGATGAAGATGATGAAGATTCGGCTTACAAACCACGTGTATCGGATGTTTTGATGAATTCTTTGGTTAACGAGAATCCGATCAAAAACGTTCCTAATTTGAGAGTATTGACATGGACAAACCTTGGCAATGTTGAAGTCACATCTATAGATAACAGGCGCCTCAAATTTGTTTTGAGAGATGATCCAGAATTGGTCTTAACGTTACAAGTTGATGATTCAGCTAGGTTTATCAGCTTGTTAAATAAGGCGAAGATCCTAGGTAAATCGACTCCATTCCATCTCTTCAAGAATGAGAAATTCGGTCTCACTATATATGCAACAGCGCATGAGAAATCATTGTATGATCATGAGCATTCTCGCTCAAGTATTGGCCTCTTCTTGAATATCCCTGTTGACCAAAAGCTTTTGGAAAAGTACGATATGTTCGCAGGAATGTCAGTTAAATTTGTTGATGAGGACATGATTGCCATTGATGGCTTAACACTAGATGGTGAAAAATTTATCCATACCATCCATTCATCTGAACTAGCCAACTTTATCTCTGAAGAACTATCTGGGTTGGAAGTGAGAAGAAGAAGCTCACATAATGCTTTGTTGTTCTCAGTTCTGTCTTCTAACAACCGTGCCCTATTGAAGAAGTCTCTACTGGAGGAGAGTAAAGTGGTGGAGCCTCGGACTAGTGTCGTCAGAGGGAGCAATGCGAACTCCAAGAGACTATCATCCTTATCTTCATCAAATACAAATAAACCACTGCCAAAAATCGTTGATAGAGATATCACACTAACGA
This sequence comes from Williopsis subsufficiens, assembly GCA_017948575.1. NCBI lineage: Eukaryota > Fungi > Ascomycota > Saccharomycetes > Phaffomycetales > Wickerhamomycetaceae > Williopsis > Williopsis subsufficiens. The sequence goes on from JACVEX010000151.1 coordinate 7,979, forward strand.
GTCAATTAAGAAAGGATCATGTGAAGAAGCAGAGCAGCTTCAAGAATAGAGTGTCTCAATTCTTTGGTATCAGGAAGAAGGAACCCAAGACATCTCCTGTCAAAAAAACTGTTCAAGATATGTTTGATCAAAAAAAGAGCTGTGCCTCTAAGGTATCATCACGGCGTATTTCAACTCTGCCACCGCCTGAGAAGGACTTCTTAGACGAGGATCAAACTCCTGAGGTTTCAACCTTTGACGACTGTAAGACATTTGAGTCTTCCATGTCTGCTATTTTTGATGATGAAGAAGAACAGGAGCTGAATACCAAGTTACTCACTGGTCATAATTGGGCAATCACAAGGGAGAACTCCTCTGTGAACTGTAACTTGGATAAGCAATGGCAACTAAATAGAAGGGATGTTCAACCTCAATCTGCTGTTAAGAAAGTCGTTCCTCTGTTTGGCCCTGTGAGATCGACGAGTGTTTCAACTTCAACAACTAAGGCAGAGAAATCTGAATCCGAATTCCATGAAGAAAATGTTTCGAAATCGAGAATAACTACCCCAATAGAACAGATTCTCTTAAAGTTTCCAAAAGATCAAAGTGAAGACGGTTCTTTATCATTGGATGGTGACTTCAGTTCCCCAATTTTGCGAGTCGGTATCAAAGATAATGAGGAAATCAATAATAACGAGACGGATACTTTCTATACACCGAAAAGTCACAGTACAGAGCTTGCACGTTTTGAAGATGATTTGGAACTTGGTGGATTGGGTGAAGATTTTGATTTTGATCCATATGTTGAGGATGACAATCGAACGCTGAAGTTTGAGAGCCATCTTGAAATTCTAGAAGATGAAGCAAGTCAACGGAGCGCTGGTTTCAATGATGATATCCCATTATCTAAGCCAACGGATGGAGACTCGATTTCGTCTGAAGGATCTCCAAGTTTCAAGTCTTGCCTTGATGAACATCAATTGCAAAATATTGTTGTGAGTCAAGAGGAGCTTGATGAATATGAACAAGAAAGTCTTGTGCATGATGAGTCGTTCAATTACCTAGTCGGAATGCTGGACAACCCCATTGTTGATCAAGTTTTAAAGAACTCCGAAACTTTGAAATCGATTCCGAGGTCCTATTCCTCATACAAATACCTTGCATCATTTATCGATTCAGACTTGAGTATATCCTCCGACCTCTACAATTTTTTACAAGAGCGTTAAAATTGATAATACTTGAAAGGACTATGATGAACTCTCGCCCCGTAGTTTACCAAAAGTTATAACCTTTGGATCCAATGGTGTCCCATCTGGACCTATCCTGTTGTCAGAGAACTTAGTCTTAATGTATTTTAGCCTTGCCTCATCGAAAGTAACACTATTTTCATTCATAATCTTGAGGATTTCGGTTCTCGCTGCCTCATCTAATCCCTTTCTGGAATCATTTACATTGTCTTTTGCGACGTTAAAGCTGTCAGAATTCAATCCAGCTTCGATATCCCTTCTGAATGAAGCCAAAGCATTGTATCCATCTAATCTGATCGTTCTTCTACTCCACCAATCGCTAAATTTTGGAACTGAGACGGTTAGTATTGTTGCTCTTGCAAGAACTAGAGGAACATACCCCATCTCCCTCTTACGTGGAAAAGAATGAGACCGATAGCAATAAAGAAGAGAATGAAGCCAACGAAATGACGCGTTCCTGGCATGATGATTGAATTAACTAGAGTTGATCTTTGGGTATGGGAATAGAGGGAAGAGGTTTCTTGGAGGCTTTGCGTTTGAGGTGAGGAGGAGCATCACCACGGTCGGGCCACCCAAGGAGTGAACTTGCAATTATGAAAAAAAAGCGATGAATTGGTGCTGTCAGGAGAGGTTGTCGTTAATTATTCAAGTACTACAAGGATTACACGTTACAAAATTGTTTCATTGTAAAGCAGCACTTTTGTAGAATTAGAATACACGGACACGTATTATTATCATGGTTTTTTAGCAAATGATACCTTCAGATCACGGCCACCATAGTTGTAGTTGTTCAACTTGTCAATTGCAGCGTCTGCAGCGGTCTCGGATTCAAACTGGATGACACCACAACCAGCTGGTCTACCACCAGCAGTGTATTTGATTTCAGCCTTGACGACATTTTCAATAGTGCCGAACAAATCGATCAAATCTTGATTATTAGTAGCAAATGGGAGATTATCAACAAAAATGGTATCACTCTGTGGACCATCACCTTCAACGTTCTCGGTGAATTCAGAGTTTGATGGAGCACCAGCGCGTTCTGGCGGAGAAGTGTCAGAATTCTTCTTACCCGCACGGACATCAAGTCTTCTACCATCCATTTCATAGTTATTAAAGCGTTCAATCGCAGCTTGGACATCTTCCTGGGTAGCGAAATACACCATACCAAATCCTCTTGAACGGCCCGAGTATTCATCAACTTTGACATCAGCACGGATCACATCGCCAACCTCTTTGAAGAGATCTTTCAAATCCTGCCATCTGGCACTAAATGGTAGATTACCGACAAAAACCTCATAATGAGGACCATTCAATAACTTAGGTCTAGCGTCTCTGTCACCAAATCTATCTCTTCCATAGTCCCGTCTGTCGTCGTATCTTTCTCTGCCACCGTATCTGTCCCCTCTTCCATAGCCCCTTTCGCTATATCTGTCTCTTCCGTAACTTGACTCTCTGTCTCCATATCTGTCACGTCTGTCTTCATATCTGTCGCCTCTTTCCCTTCTTGAAGCTGGCGGAGGATTATCTTGTCTTACAAAGATTTCACGATCATCGATACGAGTTTGATGGAATTGTGAGATAGCACGCTGAACTTCATCCTTGTTGGAGAACTCCACAGTGGCCATACCTCTATGACGACCACCCTGGGTGACAACATCGGCACGGACAATATGACCAGCTGAGGCAAACATATCTCTGAGACGTTGTGAGTCGACACTGTAACCTAAGTTGCCAACAAAAATACTGTTCTCGTAGTTTCTATCACTATCACGAGAACCTGGTGGAGCGTTAGTATCCTTCAAATCCTCGAGAGCGAAGTCACGATCATGATCACGTCTTCTTCTTGGAGATCTATCTGTTCGGTAGCCTCCTCTTCTGCGGTCATTTCTCTCCCTTCTGAAATCGTCTCTTCTACCTTCATCACGATTGTAGTCACGACGTGGCGAGAGCTCTCTGTCACGGGCATCCTGGCAGCTTGTTAATCTCTGGGTTCAAATGTTGATGAATCAATCTCCATCACCTTTAACCACTTTCTCTTTGATTGACATAGCTCTCTCAATCCACCAAACAAAAACTAGGAAAAAGGGTTTACCAACATACGTAGCCACTATCAATATCCATCTCGTCAGCCATCTCCGCAAATCCCTTCCTAATCAAATAGAAAGCTGTTAATAGGTCTTCTTCTTGGGATCTGGTCCGACACTGCTTTCACCACACTTTTTTCTCCGCTGCAGCTTCCGGGGTTGCGAACCGTAATTCGACATGCGGAATGTTCTCGATATGACGATTTTCGTTTTATTTATCTACTTCTTTCGCAGGTTGGTGCGTTTAAACGTATAATGATCGATTCATAGTATACTACCTCACAGGGTAAGGAACTACCAGTCTTCTTTCTACCTCGGTCTCCTTTCCCTCTTCCTCTTCACCTTCAAACTTCAATCTACAACGGCCATCCCTCTTGGTGCCAATTACCTCCGCCGGATAGAAAGTAGTAGTCTCTGGATATCTTGCAAGAACACGGGTTCCATAGGGGTAGTTCTGTAGTTCCATTACTTCGATTTCCGTGGGTATTTGAATTATGTCCTTCCACGTAGCTTTGTAAGTCTTTCCTGGGTTGTTGTTCTCATCTGGCTCAGGATCACGCACCTCAAATTTGGTCCCGTCACCAATAATCTTTGTCACTTCACACTGGATCCATTCTTCATCTGAGCCTCTTTGGCGAAGCTTGAATGCAACTTCGCTACTTAGGAATATTGTATCAGAAACGTTGTAAGGGCTCGTCCAAAAGCTCTTTCCTCTCTTCTGCTTTGGCTCAACCTTCTTTTCCAGTTCCGTACTGATTACCAATTGTAAGTTCTGCAAGATCTCATCCAAGACTCTCCTACTCTTATCCACGTTCTCCTTGTGATGTGTCACCTCTTTTATGGCATCCTCCAACTCCGTCTCTGTCATCGAGTCAAGCCTACTCTTGATGTGCTCTCTCTTCTCGTCAAATGCGAGCTCCTCGTTACTGTTGAAGATGTCTTGTAAAGAGGATACCACGATATCCCATTGGCCATTCATATTTATTTGAGTCCCCTGCTTTTTTGCTTTCTCCCTTCCGGGTTAACTATCGTTCCTCTCTCTTCTTCTCGTGTTTTCCCTTCTGGGTCTCTTAGTTGGTTCCCTTCCCCGTTCTGAGCCCCTGTACTCTCCAAGAAAAAAAGTTCGACAACTTGAAGGAAGCAACGAAGAGGAAAACAGAACTGGAAACACTGAAAGCAACCCTCCCTCCCATAGTGATGAGCTTTTTAAGCAGTGGTAAAGCTCTCAGAATATCAAAGACCTTCAATGGGCTCTCTCTCGGTCCTGTGGTCCAGGTCCGTACCGCCACCAAGAAAGTTGCCGGTTCCAGAACTAGCATGAAAGATTCTGCTGGTCGTCGTCTCGGTGCCAAAGCTGCTGAGAATGAGCCAGTCAAGACTGGCCAGATCCTGATGAGACAGCGAGGCACGAGATTCTACCCGGGTGAGAATGCTTCGATCGGTAAAGACCACACTATCTACGCTTCAGAGCCAGGATATGTTCGCTTCTACCTTGATCCATTCCATCCAGAGAGAAAGTTTATCGGTGTGGCCCTTAAGCCTGAGCTGAGATTACCAACTCCTCATTTTGAGCCAAGAGTCAGAAGACTAGGCTATGTTCCTATCAGAGATGATGAGAAAGCCGCATTTGAAGAGAAGAACTTGAGCCGCAAGGACCATTTGCTTAGACCAACGATCTTGAAAGACTTGGAAGATAGACAAAACAGGAGATTTAAGGCCCTTGAGAAGTATTCTGAACAGCTCAAATCTTTGGTTACTGAGCTCTCAGAGAAGGAAATTGTCCTGGCTTCTGAACGTCTCCTGTTGATCAAAAACCATATCAAGAACGGTGTTTCCTTAGCAGACTCTCGAGCTGCAACTACAAGTATTTATTTTCAAGACCTTAACCTTCAAGTGAAGAGAGGCTCAATCTCCCAGGAGGAATCAGAGGGTCTGAAGAACGAATACAACGCCTTAATTGGTAAAGTGGACTCTGCAGTGTCGTTTGATAACAAGTTTCAATTGACAAAACATTTGACAAAAGAGGCAAGAATGACACTACTCTCAGAGCTTGAACAGAAATTACAGGATATCGTCAGCGCTGAGGGTAAAGATACAAAGAATCAACTGGAGAAGGCCTTGGAGAAGTCCACTCTCATAACACCTTTAGAGAAAAAGGCTCTCTATGCGAAGTACCTCAAGCCTCTGTTGTCTCCAACTGCTGGTCTCTCGAAGACACCTGTGTCTAAGCGTTGGAACTACGAAAAGAAGAGACTGGAGCCACTCAGCTATTGAAGCGAATACATAACGCGAACATAGATACATGTACATAATTAATAAGATTTGGTAGGTCATCGATTCGTCACATCGGAGTTCTCGTTCTCCTTCCATGACGAGGCCCCATCATTATAGTTCTCAACTTTCCAGATCTCAACTCTTTCTTTGATTTTGTTTAAGAGCCACATGGCTGCATTCCAACCTTCTTGTCTATGTGTACTGCTCAGACATACGATGATGCTATCCTCCATCACAGGCACAGCCCCTAATCTGTGGCACACGTATATCTTATGGACCCTCTCATCGCTGTTCAAATCCTCGAATTGTGTCTTACACTCCTTGACGATCTTCGCGAGTGTTCGTAACGCTAGCCTGTAGTGCGTCTCATAACTGAGATCGGTGACTTGTTTGCCATCGAAGTTGTCTCTCGTCGTTCCGCAAAAAGAGATGACTGCACCGGCACCGGCGTGCTTAACGAACCTAACGCCTTCCTTCAAGTCAAGTTCCTTTGTTGTTAAAAACACTCGGATTGACGGATCACCTAGGTGCTCGGTGTCTTCCCAATGGCTCTCAATGCTCATTTTGGGGCGATCTTTGGGAAGTGTTGATCGGGTTCTGGATCATTTTTCTTCAACGAACTTCGAAACACTGATGTCGAGGCCACCGAGCACGGAGACAAAGTATGCTCAGAGCCTCTGGGGCCATGGAATCGGTGCTCCATCCACACGTCAAGGCGCTGACGCAGAAACTAGATCAGATTTCACCAAGATTTGAACTAGGGCAAGGACAAGTCGAAATCATACAGAACCCCAAAGAGTTCTATGCAACGCTAAAACAAAACATCAGCACTGCTGAAAAGAGAATCTTTTTATCTTCATTATACATCGGAAAGACACAAGATGAACTCGTTGAATGTGTTGCTGCTGCGCTAAGGGCAAAACCTGACTTGAAGGTTTCTATATTGACAGATGCCTTACGTGGGACAAGAGAAGCTCCCTCGAAATCATCAGCTTCCTTGTTGGCGCGGTTGATGAAAGATTACGAAAGTCAAGTAGACATCAGAATGTATCATACTCCCCATCTACACGGGTTGACAAAATCCTTGGCTCCAAATAGGTTCAATGAAGGGTTCGGGTTACAGCATATGAAAATCTATGGGTTTGACGAAGAGGTGATTCTCTCAGGTGCGAATTTATCATCTGACTACTTCCATAATCGCCAAGACCGCTATTATGTATTCAAGTCTGAAGAACTCACTGACTATTACCAAAAGGTTCAATCTACTATTGGATCAATGAGTTACAAGGTGATCTATTCAAATAACGATTCCAAGTTCAAATTGATTTGGCCATCCTCGAATCCATTACCTAACCCAACCAAGGATTGGAAAAACTTTGTATCAAAATCCTCAAGTATCCTGGAGGAGCTTTTGAAATTGAAGAAGAATGAATCAATTCTGGATGATGAAGGATTAACATATGTGTATCCGGTTTCACAATTCACGCCGCTCTTTACCAAAGATCATTCAACTGAAAAGGAGAGTGTTCTTACATTATTGGACTTCTTGAAAGATTCATCTATTAATTGGCATTTCACTGCAGGTTATTTCAACATGTTACCAGAAATTAAAAAAAAACTTCTTCAATCTCAATCTAACGGTACCGTGATCACTGCATCGCCATTGGCAAATGGGTTCTATAAATCGAAAGGCGTCTCTGGATGGCTCCCTGATGCGTATTTATACCTATCAAAAGTGTTCTTGAGGGATGTTCATAAAGCTAAAAAGGATTCATCTATCCAGCTAAGAGAGTGGAAAAGAGGAACTGTTAACACGGAGGGCGGATGGTCATACCATGCAAAGGGTCTTTGGGCAACTGCTCCCGGTGAAAAATCACCAAGCATTACCATCATTGGTTCTTCAAACTATACACGAAGAGCTTATTCGTTTGATTTGGAGAGTAATGCCATTGTCATAACTAGAGATCCTGAATTGAAGCAAAAGATGAAAGAGGAGATTGAAAACATAATGGAGTACACATCAGAGTTGAAATTAGAGGACTTCAAACAGAAGGATAGAAAGATCCCTGCGCATATTGTATGGGCCACGAAGATATTGGGAAAGAGGCTATGATTCCAGTCACATAACTTGTATATACTCAAAAAAAATGTGGAACATAATGCCCAAAGTAATACATTCCAAAAAATCTATTCGTTTCTTTCTTCGTCTTTGATATTGACTAAATTCGGCAGACTCTTGAACGATGTTCCGTAGATTTTTAGTTGGTAAAGAAGCACCATGGAGACGAGAAGTCGAAGCTGTCAACATTAATATAAGAGCTCAAAAGAGACGGAAATAGGGGACAAACTTACTGCTATTGTCAGATAGACATCTCTATTCTAGAGTGTGTTAGCAGGTTAGATCATGTGGAAAGAAAGTATACCCACAATTGGAAACGAATGGAACTCGCGCATATCTGTGAGCGTCCGTATAACCAACGTAATTGAAGAGTATTGGATCTCGATAAATATTGGGATCTTGTTTAATTCACAGAAATGCAATCCCAAAAAATTGGTGGTTATCTGTGGCATTTGGGTTAGTCGCAAACTCAATGATTAGGTATATTACTCACTTGTGGAACCCATTTGAATACAGAGGCAACTTGTGACGCATACCATAGGAAGTCTAAAATGTCTATGAAAAAAAAGCCATAATTACCAACTTTTGTTTCGTCTCCATGGCTGATATTAAGATAGATCCAAAAGGCGATGGTTGGTGTCAGACAAGTGAATATCTTGGTGTATATCGATACGAACTGGAACTGATGGCGTGTTTGGCGATATTTATAGCACTGTAACATGAGACACAGCACAACAGTCGTACAAGTGGCGCCAATTAAGCCTTGTATTGTTGATATGGGAATTTCAGGATGTGTAGGGAACCGTCTTGAATACTGCCTTTGTGTAAGTGGTACAAGATATCCGACGGTGGATGCTGTCAAATAGGAGAATTCCAAGAACTAAGAAGATGTCAGTGCTTTGAAACATAAACACTAAGAGAGAAAACTCACAGAGAGGACCACATAGTCGAGTGAAAGTCCATATATCGAGGAGGACCTCTTGATACCTCTGGCCTGCATAAGCAGCAAAAGTACCTATCTTGGTTAATATCATGTCTTGATCCATATCAAATCACTCACTTTTGAAAGAGCCAAGCAGCTATCAGCTAACATTTATCTCTTACTCTCAAGCTCAGACTTAGACCTTCCGGCCTTCAAAGAAGGAAAGTCTTCCATCCTGTGCCTAGTGCATTTTATCTGGTTGTTTCGGACAATAGCGTTTGTTGCCCTGGTGCGAAGCCCTTCATGCTCAAAGGAGATCGCGTCGATGTGTTCACAGACTTCTTCCAAAAAAAGAGAAGAGAATTCCAACGTTGAAAAGCAGTTTGGCTCTCTGTGACCCTCCCCAGTATGGACGATATTCCACTTTCAAGCAATACTGCCACTGCTCCTCTTCTGAAGTACTTTGACAAGGTCAAGGTGACACACCGGAGATTTCTAGACCAGTCAACGCCACACGTCAAGTATAGATGGTGCGCTTTTGCGGGGTTTCTCGTCATCTTTATGACACGTATATTGACTTCCCAAGCTTGGTATATAGTATGTTATGCTTTGGGAATCTATTTGTTGAACCTGTTTTTGGCGTTTTTGCAGCCAAAGTTTGACCCATCTATCCAACAGGAAGCCGAAGAAAACTCGCTTGAAGCTGGTGAAAATACACAGGAGTTCAAGCCATTCATTAGAAGACTTCCAGAGTTCAAATTCTGGTACCGTGGCACTGTCGCAATTGTCATAAGTCTGTTCCTTACGCTCTTCTCATTCACAGATATTCCTGTGTTTTGGCCGATTCTTCTCATCTACTTTATAACACTATTCCTTTTGACTATGAGAAGACAAATACAGCAGATGATCAAATACCGTTACATCCCTTTCGACTTGGGTAAAAAGAAGTATGGAACGAAGTAAGCGTCTGGATTTAGACCTTACCAAATGTCACGGGGTGAAACTTATTAATTCACGTGGATTATTCACTCCAAGTTCCGTAGATTGAAGTGGGAATCGGGACCTAGAAGACGCTCTCAGATTTCGAAAAGGCCATATAATAGAAAAATCCCTTGCCACTCTCATGATATAATTTTGATAACTGATTTAGTACATCTTTTTATTCTGTGAGCTTTTTGTCTGAAGACTCTCTTCCTTTAGAAGCCACTAGGACTATTAGTGACGGTCCGATTGTATTCAAAGTTTGAAAAAATAGGCATAGTACTGTAACTGCTCTGACTTATGATATGATTAATAATGAAGAGCACTAAATAGACAGTCTAGTAGATTGAGATAGGAAAAAATAGGGGTTCGACACCTAAAGAGAG
>JACVEX010000157.1:0-103056 GCA_017948575.1 Williopsis subsufficiens
CGAGAAAAGGTTATTCAGATTGACGACTTACTCTCCAGGGAGCGAAGAGATGCTGACATTGCAGCTAATCCCACGATAGAAAAAGGACAAAGTGAGTTTTGACACCCTCTCCTTTTGAAGAAAGGAATCTGACAGATACTCAAAGTTATCGAAAGTTGCTCGAATTGTTTTCGCTTTTTCAGCGACCAGTACTTCATGTGAGAGATCTTTCAGTCTCGCCAGAAACCAGATTGGGTTTCGCAGACACAGATTATCTCCATTGACCCTCCAGAGATTGACGTGCTCTTCATACAACCGTATGGTGTTAGAGAAAGAGGATATGATCAAAGCACTAAAAGAAAATGCTTCTTGTTCAAATGATGATTGGGATGACGAGAGAAACCTCACATCCGTATTCTCGAGAGCTGTCAACTCTTAGTTACAGAACTCACACTCCATTGTTCGGATTGTCTTTACCAAACCTTGCTCCAGTTTTTTACTGTTTTGAATTAGAGCTGGATAGAGATATACAGATTCCAGATTGCTTTTCAAGTGAGATCTAGGACTTTTCCTTAGCGGCAATAGCGTAAATGAAAGGATATCAACTCCTGTTATCAAAACAAGTAGTAGAGTTATGATTATAACAGGATCGGATAGCTACGCATCAGTTATGGTATTTTTGGTATCCTTATATTTCTCAGATCTCTCAGCACAGAATAAAATGCCAAAAAAGGAATTCATTCGAACAAATATTCGAATCGAATATCGAATAGGATTTTTTTATTCGATGGCCATCCCTACTTTAATTACTGCGGACAGATGATACCTTAATGAAACTATAAGTGATGCTATACACGGATACGGATTCCGAATTAAACTTATCCCTGCCCATGTCTAGGCAACGATCTGTTGTCCACCTTTGATTTCTGCTAAGCAGGAACAGTCTTCAGAAGCCCATTCTAAGATGAAAATCTATCTATCAATGCCAATTACAGAAAATCTCTCAAATCAGAACTGCTGCATAATTTTTTACAATAAAATCTAACTTCACATAACGAGACCCAGTAACAACAGACCAAACAATCCGGTTCCAAGTACTTTATTGGCTTGACCTGCAAATTCAGAAATAGAAGCTGAGGCTTGCGAAAAAGATGCAGATGCGGACGTTTTTAAACTTCCTCCTGAAGAAGCAGCCGTTTTTGCAAGTGATTCAGTACTCGTCAGTCCTGTATTTGACGAGTAGTAAATAGTGGAAGTTGTAAGTAAGTAGGTTGAGCAATAACTGGAGGAACATGAAGCAGTGATGATAGTAGTAGTGGTTTTCAGGAATTCTGTTGAAGTCACACCAGCTTTTGAGGAGCTGGGAGTTACCACATACCTGCTTGATATATGCCCATCTTCAAAAGTCACTTCAGTACCATGAATAGACACAGTATGCAAGGTGAGCGTATCACTAGAATCCGTAGCGACTTTAGGCGTACTATTGAGGGAATTTGAAGAAACATCAAATGCAGAAGTCAAAGTAACAGTAGGTGGAGAAAGTGGACAGAACGTTGTGAGAGTTGTCAATTCGCCAAAGACCGTAGAAGTAACAATAGTCACTCCAGTAGTGAAGGTTTCCGAGTGACAAGAATGAGATAAGCATGAAGTAATGGTAAGAACAGTAGTTGAGGAATAATTTTGAGAAGTAGTGATGGTACTGACATTTGATTGTAAGCTTTCATAGACAGCAGAACTAGAAGAGTCGTTTTCATAAGACAAAGACAAATCCCCAGTGGCAATCGATGATGACGACGAGGATACATAGGTAGAAACAGACACTGAAGTAGAAGAAACAGAAAAGGCCGAGGCTGATAAAGCTCCAACAGAAGAGATTTCTGCGGACTGAGTGATTGTGTACGATACATCAAACGATAGAACATCTCTTTTCAAAATCTGTCCTTTCTCATTAACGATAACAGACCCCTCAAAGACATAAGGAGGAGTGTTCGTAGCCACTCCATCAATTACAATATCCAAAGGACTTTTATAGTCCGCTTCTTCGACAATCAAATCGAATTCAGAAGTGTTGAAGACGACAGGGGAAATATTCAATTCGGGAATCACCGAATACTCTTCAAAAGAATACCGATGGTTATTTTTCCCGACTACTTCGACTGAACTCCACGGTTGCAAACATAAAGGAACATGTATGGAAAAAGAAGGGTGTCCATTGGAAATCGAGCCGGTAGCGTACACGGAATCACTAGAACTTGAACTCAATGGGTTAGAACTTGAAACGGTGGATGACAATTGTGAAGAGGTAAGGAAAGTTGAAGATGAAGCTGAAGAACCAGAGGAAGCAGAGAGACTCGCTGAAACCGGAATAGCTGAGCTCATTGAGAATTCTGTGCTATCTTCAGCGCTGGAGCTAACATCGGAATAGCCTGAAACTGATGAACTTCTTGTTAGACCAACAGAAGACGACGAATATGACATTGCAGAAGAACTGGCCAATGAAGTTGCGCTCGAAAACAAAGATGAGGAGCTTCCACAATTAGGATAATCAGCTAAGAGATTATCGTCAAATCCACGGGCCTTGATCTTCACCTCTCTCATATCAGAACGGCCAGCTGCAGCGTTTATGGAACCCAGGACCCAAGCATTACCCGATCCAGAAGGAACAGCATGGAAATCAGAACCGTACAATTTCAAACATCCATCAACGATACTCCAAGGTGTGGCTGTAATGAACGACATGGACAGTGAAACAAGAGAAAGATAGTTCTTACCGATTCCAACAATAAAGTTATTGATCAGGAGCGACTGATTCGCCATTATCTGAGCCGTAATTGTTTCATTGGAATCTGCCATGTAGAAGATGTAATCGCTTCCGACGTAAACATCATAACCATCCAGTTCAGTACCGCTACCATCGAGCTCCAGTGTAAACAACTCAGAGTCCGAGCCACACGGAACAGGTGTCGAGCCAAGCAACCAAGACGATGTTGAAGGAACAGATGAATCAGAAGATGATGACACGATTCCTTCTATCGAACCATATGCTGTGGCAGTTGAACGGCCAAGCTGATTGGTATTTGGAAACGTAACTGTCAAGTAATACGTTCCAGCAGTAACCACTGATGTGTATATGCGGACATGCAACCATGAATCTTCGACAAGGGTCTTCTTATAATTTATAGAGAAGAAGGTTGAAGAGATGGTGAATCTTGTGCTCGATCCAACATCAACACCATTGATATCAGCAGTCGCACTGGTGTAGAGAAAATTGGAACTTGTTGGAGAGCTTGTTGCCATCTGGACGCCAGAGGCAAATTGCAAGGCAGCCGGAAAGTATATGTCAAAAATTGGAGAACCATCTTCCGCAAGAGAAGCATTGATGTATGGAGATGGAGCAGCTGTTTTGATGACTGATTCTTCAACAGTCGCAGAAAGCGTATACTTTGTGTTGTCATTCGTGGTGACTGCACATGAGAATTGATAAGGACCCACAGCAAACGCATCCGTATCAATGACGAAAAGCAACCACTCATCGTCATCAACAGAAGCAGTTGATGTTGAATATACGACCGCGCGAGTATTGGTTCCACTCAATGTCACGTTATTAGTTACCGAGCCACTTTCACTGATGATGTATGCTGCCTCAGAACCTAACTTGAAGTTCCCACTCGTGGAATGGACATCCCATAATAAAGAATAACCATCGGCCAAATATCCTGGAACATAGATATTCCACTGCGGTAAATCTCCAGCCAATGACCCATTCATGAACGGAGTAGCCGTCGAAGAGTAGGATGAAGCTGAAGCTGAAGCTGAAGAAACAGTAGAGTTAGAGTATGATTGTGCCCAACAATACTGAAGAAGTGCCACAAACGACAAGAGTCGGAAAGATATCATGACTGATTAAACGAGTGTAATAGTTTAATATGTTGGTAAGCTAAAAGAACTCCAGAGACGTACTGCGCCAACTATTATATTGATAATACATCAGTATACCACCATGGTGAAAAAATTTGCTCATCTGTAATTCAAGATACTTCAAAGAAGTTATCGGAGCTCCAGATCTGGTGATTGTATCTCGTATTTCTTTAAAGGTAACCAATCATAGTCTCTTCTTTTCGCCAAAGGAATCCAAAGTCCAACTCTCAACAGCTCCCAGAATATCTACTGCATATCAAGAATATGTGTCTGAGCAATTATTTCTGCAGACAGTAACACTGCAGTTCCGTTTTCGTGGCACCCGTTCGACGTGCAGCTGATCCATACAATCAATCAATGGGTATTTTTTGACGGGTGGCGGTAGTAACAAGAATAAGCCTATCATTGAAGGCGATAATTGCTCTCCTCCGGAAATGGTGGTTGAGCTCATATTTTATTGGAAGGCCTGTCTTCTCATTGGGAAGTGAAAGCTAAGAAAGGAAATCACGGCAGAAAGTTGCGTCAACTTTTTGGTTTGAAAGTGTCCCAAAAGTCCAGAGATGTGAAGACTAGATTACCAGAATTCGACGGCTATTTTAAACGCCCAAAAATATTCTGAGAAACCCAACTAACCCAGAAATATGTGAGAGCTCAATCTTAATACTGAGTTAAAAAGGAATTACAGTACGTTAACAGGTCACCTTTCTAATGTTAGATCAAACTCTTCTGTTGCGACTGTTACCTGTCTTCATACAATTACTACTTATAGAGATCTCCTGTAGATTATTTGCTCACACCAGTTCGATTCGTTGTGCCCCTCCATCGGCATTCTACTACTATTAGATGCAAGCTGCTGGTTATAAAGGTCAGGATTCTTCGTCAGATGATCCTCACTTTTACCAAATCGACAATCATCGAAGATGAAATTCCAACCTTCCAACTTCTTCTCAGTTTTAGTGTTCTTGACATCGGTCATCACCCAGATCTATGCTGATAGTGCAAATTTCAAATTGAAGCTCGTTCCTTCATCTAGTGCTCCGTTCTATGATGATGATTCCTACAACCTGATTGTGAATCCTGATGATTCAAAACTATACGTCACAAGTTCAATAGACTACATTACCGGACGAATTTCTTCTAGTGATAACAATCTGTGGGATTCTACTACGGGCTATGAGATCGGTATTGAGAAGAACTATTTCTCTGAAGAACTGTACTCCAGTTCTTATTACTACCCTGGGGATTTCTCCATTATCGATGGTTTGCTCTATTTCAATGGCACATCTGTCTTCCATGCTGTTTACTCCTCGGTCTTGGCGGATGGGGTCTATGCTTTTGGTTCTTCAGAAGCAACGGGTGTCGCCAAGGTCTATTATGAAATTAGCATTGCCGCAGTTGATGTCAGTACAGGTGTTTCTGTATCTAACTTTCCATAACTAAATTTAATCACTTGAATTCATTCATTATGTGAGAATTGAAAATATTTAGGTATTCATTTTTATAAACATACACGTCTTTTTATACCTATTGTCAGCCGCGGCTCGACATTTGCGATTGAGAATTGAGTAATATATGAGGCTGTTTTGAAGTGCATTCTTCTGGAAGCGAAATGCTTCGCCTTACACAAAATCTGAGCATATTCTCACAGAAGAATAGTTCCAGTATATAAGCAGATGATCCTGCTAAGTACTAGGTTCACTGACAGAAACCAGTAAATCGCATTGACGTGACCCCAAGCGTCGGCAGCTGTCAGCTTTTTACATGCGAACTGGGCTGTTTCACTTATACCATCTAGCAAAAATTTGAATTACAAAGGAAAGCGGATACAACGCTTTCAGAGAAATAGTTGCTTGTTAATCTTATTCCCAAGAGATGACTCTACCAAATGGGGATCTAATCAAATAAGTTTTTTTTGCATTCGATCCGAATAATCACTGTGTTCGCAGACCATTACAGACAAAGAAATTGGAAACTATCAATGACTTGAAAAAGAACCTCCGTTGATCAACCACTAAGCATTTCTGTACTTGAATTATCATATTTCAAACTGTGCCTATTGATTTGGAAATGAATTTAATTCACAAATAGCCATTTTCATCTTCGATATAGGGTGGAACCTCACAATCGGCTAGTGTTTTGTGACTTCAATGAACTCTTCTTCACACAATGATCCTACGGCAATTGCATCTCGCTGAGCACTGATTTTATGAGACTTTCAATCTGCCTGGTGCTCAACAGGTGACCTCGATATCCAGCAAAATCTCGGCAAGACCGAAGCCTCGTTCAGAGCTGGTGAGTTTAGAATCAAAAGAAAGCACGAAATGGGCCCCTCCTGGCTGATGTAGAATCATCTCATACTGCTGTTTTATAGTATTGTAGTAGATTGAAACATTAGGAAATTTCTCCTCCTCTTGATCCAGATAGAGCATCGATTGAACATTGACGGAATAACGGCAGCAAATGAAGCTCTCTATTCTTTAATCAAGATACCTAACACAATTCATTATGTGGTTTGCAAACTCGCCTTCGATATCATTTTGGCCGAGCTTCCGAGTTTCTCTTATAGGCTCACGCAAAAATTTCCCAAATCTCTTCTCTGCATTCACTGTCTTGTTCAAGAGCCTTTTTAAGATGCTTCTGGCATCTCTTTGTAATAATAGATTTAAAGATTTCTGTTTTTTATATTTTGGCAAATGCATTACTCAAGTATATTGCATCCACACGATCAATATTAAATATGTAATTCTCAAACTTCCCTGCGGCCATGTTGACCGCTTTTCTTTTGTATACCAGAAACTGTTCTCTTCATCTTGTGTCTTACAAGCAAAAGCTTTGGTTTGTTCCACTTTTTGAGACTCCGTTAGATCCTTGAAGAACTCGAAAATATAAAAGAGAGCATTAACGGCATCTGAACTCGCACTTTGAGATTTTTTGTAGGGATGTAATCGAATAAGGGTCGAGGTTATTCGACATCCGGTTCGAATAATCCGTCGAATAATTATCTCTCCCGAATTTATTTCTGTAATATGGGGAATGGAGGGCTAGAAACAAGATGAACACTATGTCCTAGTAGCATCTACGGGTTGACAATATCAAATTTATCATACAAGCCTGTTGTTAACTCAATTCTTTAGTTCAGCGAGTTCGTAACTGACATTTCAATTCACGGCAAAAATCCAAATACCTTCGGTAGATACTAGATGGCCAAGGGCAAGGGCACAATAATGAATATCTCCTTATAAAATCCATAATTTATTCATTAAATACCGTACAATCGATGCTCGAACTTCAGGTGACAGAAATAGGAGAACGTGGGACTCTGATATGAAAAACTTGATTGAGGTGACTGCCAAAAACATTCCTTCTATAAAAGAACATGTAAGCGAGCCTCTGGCCACTAAAAAGGAGCAAAGATGTTAATATGATGGTCAAAAATGGCATCAATATGTACGAAATAAGATCATTATAACTTTAAGTTTGCTCCATCGAGTTGATATTTGAATTTATTCGAAAGTTATTCGTCTGTACCTTCGGAATGAGAAATATCAAACGGAAAACCCGACCCATGTTCTGGCACAATCATTAAAAACTAGCAAAAAAGCCTTTAATCGCCTCGAACAATTCAATACTATGATTATACAGTCCATATCATTAACTATTCAAGAGATATACATCATTATTTCTTTCGAATAAATCAGGGAGTTCAAATCCGTATTCGAACCGAATGTATTCGAGTCGAATAAGCGGATATTTTTTTATTCGATTACATCCCTAATTTGTTGAACTTGCAGGTGATCTGGTAGATTGTTTGAAGAAAAAGCATTCATCGAGATCTAGAGGTTCCACTAGGATTTGAGTAGTCGTAAATCAGAAGGTAAAACCTCTCCAAATGGCGCAGCTGAGCCAAGCGAGCGAAGCTGTTCTTTGATCTTCTCATTGGCATTAACATATTTATCTCTTAAGAAGATATTCAGTGGGCCTCTGAAGATTATACGTCAATTTAAGAGTTCATTAGAACTTTGACAAAGGGTCTGGAATTCACCTGGGGGTCTAGAAATTTTTATGCTCCAGTGGTTACATATTTCTTCAAACTTCCTACAGTAGAAATCAGATAACCTAATGATAGATGCAACTTTACGCACCTTCCACAAAACCTCTTGAAATTCAACCTAAGAACGCAAAGTTATGGTTATAGCAAATGTATGATATGGCTGAAGAAATGAGCGCAATCGCTACTTGCGAGAAGGCGCTCTAATTCGCTAATTGAATCCTTTCCGTGGTCATGTCTGTGTTTTTTTCCTAGAGCCTTTCCATTCCATGCATCATTGATAGGTTATTCTCACCTCCATCTGTCGTCACATCTGTTAGCTTGTTAAGAATTTGTTATCCCTCAAACAAGGAGAAAACCAATTTGCCAAACTCGCTCCGGTAACGAGAATGTCATTAAACTCGAACCACTGGTCAGCAAAGCTGGCGATGACAATTATGTAGTGGCCCCGTCACCAGGCAAATGTCATAAATCTGTTGATAGAGGAATAATCAAGATATTACCCGATGATAGAAACATTTTAAGCTTCTCCTGCATTTCATTTGCTCCAATTGGGTTGGAAAATGTAACACGCGTGGCAATTGGGAGATCTGTGTCAAGACTTTTAAATATTTCCTGGAAATGTGGGTGCTCAATCAAACTAAAAGGGAGTGGGTGTGATTTGAAGAGTCCCACAATTGCTTCACTGAATCTTTGTTTCCTTGAAAATTTCATACTTCTGATCAGTTTCTTTGGATAGAACTCTCCGCTAACCTTGCCAGGAATTTCTTCTTACAGGTGTGTACTTTTTGATAAGATGGTCTCTCAAATTTGAAGCTGAAGTTTTTCCTTTGGACTGCGTGATAGGAAATAGACTGCTTTGGGTCACATTGCACTTTATGAGATAATTTTCTTCTATGCACCTCCTTTGGAGTTGAAGAAAGTTACTTTATCTGTAACTTCAAAGCATCGCAATCACGTAGGTACCCTTGGTTCCAGTGATACATGATCAGGATCTTTTTTGAAGTTGAGCATTTCCGAAAAACCTTATTAGTGAAGTCTTCATCATCGTCATCGGCAGAGCTTCGCTAAACGGAGTTTCCTTCATCATTTGTTTCGTTGATTCCATCCTCACTAATCTGTAGCGGAAACTCCGCATGGAAATGATTGATTTGAAAAAGGCAGCTCTGAATCAGCCACAGTTCTCCTGCTGAGCCTTCTGCTATTATATTAGTAGTCGATATTAGAGCCTTCGCGTTCTGTATCATTTCCTCCCTTCATCATCTTATGGATGAGAACGACGTTCGCTTCGAACCCTAGAATGAATTGATATACGAATGCAGTAAAGATACGTAAAAATATTCCCAAGATGGAGTTTTAGTGATTCAGCAAGTGAGAGATCTCGTGAATAAATTCGAACCATCATCTGACATATCCATGCCTACCTCAATCCCTCATCCGTGAGGATTATCTGTACGGACTGTTTCATGTGTTCGAGTAAGGGATATTAGCAATTTCTTTTTATAAAGCCATTACAATAACTTCAAATTCCTAAAGGCTTTCATTCAAAGATTGATAGCACAGGAGGTGGTCCAAGAGATATTGAACAGAATATATTGATACTGGGCTGTCCACTATGACAGCAAATATATCTGCAATTCACATGTATATCGTTTAAATAGGCAGGAATATCCGTGATCGGTCTATATACGTATAGATCACTGGAAAGGATGATCTTTATTTGCACGCTTGTGATTTTTGTTTGGAAAAATAAGATAACGCTATTCATTTTCTGTTACTATTAGAGAATTTCTGGTCTTTTTTGGCCAGGAGAACATCTCGAAACTCTCCAAGAAAATCGGGAATTCAGGAAAATATTAACGATATTAATGGGCTACTCATCTCAACAGTTAAAATTCCATATTTCTAAAACCGTTACTGAGGTTCTGAACTACTGAATATTATGGTGGACTGCACAAACCTAAAAAAAGCCTGAATTTGGAAGGTTAACTACAATTAGCGAAACGTCCTGGATCTTCGCAGGCTGTGGCTGTAAGAGACTCTCCATCCCTAATAGATTGAAGATGCCAAGTCTATGAATATTTTTTATTGTTATGAACCAAGAGAACCTGCTAATAGAAAGATCTTATAGGATAATAGAGTGAATGCTGTCCACTAGTTGTGCGTAGTCTCTCTATCATCATAGCCCCATCCGTAAGGATAGCCTTAACTACGATGGATACCGAGAATCTGAACGACCTTATCCACGAATTGACCTTATCCGTTCCCATATCTAAGTGGATTTCCAATCCCATGAAGCAAAGAAGCAGCCAAATCAATTCAAATATTGTAAGAGTTGAAAATTGTTGTTCTCAACGCCGTATATCCGACACCTTCCCATTATTCACAGCCCAGATAACGATCTCTCAAGTTCTGCCGCGAAGAGATTTCTCTTCATCCACTCGCTAATCACTCAGTGGTTCATGTACGGTAGACAAAATGGAATTTGATTAGGTGAATAACCTCGAGCGGCAGTGAGTTTCTGTTCTCTTGTGTTAATCTCCGCATACTGACAATTCTTCCAGATATTATTCTGAGGATTACAAGGAAGTTCAAGAAGATTCTTCTTCAGAATCTTACAGAAAAGGCAAGGAATACGGGTTAACAAACGAGGGTTGAGAAGTTCTTATTAATAAGCCATATTCAGGCATTTGTGAAACTGATTAGCCCGTGTTCCATTTGAAATGCGGTATTCACTTAAAACAACTGAAAGAACTAATCGATTCCGTGACTCTGGACAGCGACTATCCAACGGTGATAGCCATGGATAAAGCCATATTCAAAATTCGTAAAAAAGTGACAATATTATGTAACCTGACCTAAAAGAGGCTCAACTTGAAACGAATAGAAGAAATTGAATATTACACCATTACAGGAGCTGATGACGATCACAGAAAACAAGTGAATCTTAATCAATTTAGCAACGAAGAAGCATGCTAGGGGCTTTTATTAGATTTTTGTTATCTATGACAATACGTTGACCATCAGGACAAAAAATGCTAGGAGAACTGGCGTGGAGACTGAATTTTTTGAAACACCACTGCCCGAGATAGAGAATTGACCGACTTTTTTACCATCTGCACCTGTGGCCTTGATCTGCACGGTATAACTTCCAGAAACGGTGCTTGTCGCTTGACTGGAAGCCAAGATCCATTGACTATTCTCAGAACCGCTTGGAATAACTTTGAAATCTTTAGAACCGTACAAGTTGAGGTAGCCATCCTTATCGATGCTGAAAGGTTGAGCGTATTTTGTGGTGTCGTTAGTCAGGGTCAAGTAATTCTTGGAGATACCGATGAATGATTGATTTGCGAGTTTAATGGCACCATTATCTTGGATAGTGCCGTTTAGTACGTATGGAGAGTCCCCAACAAAAATGTTGTTATCCTCAGCATAAATATTATATCCGCTCAAGGCAGATTCTTTGGTAGAGATGTCCAGGGTGAATGTTTCAGAAACAGCAGCCACAGTGGTGAACAGAAGGGCAAGCAATATTTCAAATTCAAACTTCATTGTTGCTTAGGTCATTTATGTGTTCAAGATATATAAATGCTGACGGTATACCGAGTATTTATACTTGCGCCTGTGTTTCGGAGCCATTGAAGGTAAAAATTGCTCTTTTCTTGTTCTGAAGTACATAATGGTCCCATATTCACAACATTTCCTAGTTCTGAAGAAAGAAGGTATCAGGATGAATTACAAAGTGGAATTTTTCTTATTATTTGTGTTATTCACATTGTCGCTGGCCAAAGAGGTTTCATTTGATGTTGTCTCAGAAGGTACTTTATTGGAGTTGGCAAACATTTATCTCTCGCCTGATGACCATAGATTGTACATTGCAAACTCTTCGATGAAAGAACATTGGACCCCACTCAAGGGCGAGCTACAGAGGAATGGGACTATCATTCTGGATAACGGGCAAGGATTAGCCATAGGGAAGAATTACCTTTATCCATCTACGAATGCTTCTCATTTTGCAGCACCCTTCTCAGTGAGAGATGGTGACCTCTTGCTTTATGGGCACAACTTCCATGCGGTTCCTTCGGGGGAAGATGGAATTTATGTCATTGGCTCGATTAATGCAGCAGCAGGTCGTCCTGAAGTAATCGAAGTCAAAATTGCTGTGGATAACCTCATTTACTATGACCCTCCCCAGTACACTGGTACGATGCAATTAATCTCGGTCAATACAGTGCCGTTTATGCACCACCACAGAGGTGCACAGGGCCCTGTATGGACAATAGGAACGGTTCTGTTTGCCTTGCTAGGCTGGTATTGATCACTCATTGATATTTATTTGCTCGCCTACAGTATTACTGTACAGAAATAGTTTATTTGCTCACCCTGATGTCAAATATATACTACTGAATTTCACTGAGCATATCTCTGTAGTTGAACAGCATTACGAATAAAAAGAAAATCCTATGAAGTTATCGAGCCTAATTCTTCCGCTATGTTTTGCTGTCAATGCCCTTGCGGACTCAGCAAATTTCACAATGAAGCTCTATGCTCCTAATAGCGACATTTTGAAGGACTGCAATGTCTATATCAGTGGCGACGACAAGTTCTATATCTCCAATGCCACTACCACTAACACTGCTGTGGTGTTAACTAATGGCTCCCTTCACATCACTGATAAGGATATCGCTGTTGGTATTGGTAAGAACTTTCTGTCTCTGACTGCAGAGTCTGCGTCCTATCAGATTGCAGCACCTTGGAGCATCCAAGATGGGTTCTTGAAGCTCTACGCTTCTGATTTCCATGCTGTGCCATCTGGTGAAGATGGAATATACGTTATGGGTTCTATCAACGCCGCGGTTGGTCGTTCTGATATGATCGAAGTACAGGTGAAGGCTGTGGACTCTGATGGAAACTATGTCGCCAATTATAATGTCGTCTCCTCTGTAACTTCATCAGCTACAGGAAAGACTACTAGTACGGAAGCTATAGGAGCAACCTCTACGTCGGGCTCAACTACCCTTACAAAGTTGAGTTCGACAAATGGTGGTGCCGCCGCAGTTGCTGCAGGGTCTTTAGCCTTGGGTCCACTTGCTGCCCTTCTTCTACTCTGATTGTACAGTATATTTCAACTAGTAAAATAGCTAAGCTTAATATAAGTATATTATTCAGACAATTTGAAAGAAATTGTAGGACTTACGCTGGTTGGTATGAACACCAGAAACTGGTCGTGAAGAAGTCAAGACGCATGTCCCATGTGAGTGATGCAGAGGAAAAACAATAGTGTTCATTCTGGCAAGCTTAAAAGTAAATAAGGCTTTACTGCACAGTGATGAGGGTACTAGATACCTGCAAGATCATATTTACATTACACCTTGTATTGACATCGGTGATGATGTCCACAATGATTTTTGGAATAAAGAAATATCGGCTTCCTCTTTTAAATTCTCCTTTCACCCAAAGACTTTGGATAAATTACATTTGACAGAGAATATCGAAGACATTCAATGTGGTTACTCAACCATTGACTGCATTAATGATCGCTGGATTGACCTCGGGTGTACATATTTAGGTGAGTATCAGTGAGCATGTTTTAATTTGCGCATTCCTCTTCGGTACAAATTGGACAAAATTTATAAAACATTGCAATATCGAACTTCTTCTGGTTGATTGAGACGAGAGAGAATAACTGAGCTATGTATCACAAGATTGATAATCCCCGGCTCACAGAAGATCCAGAGGATCCGTTCGACATCGGTGAGTCCATGAAGGAGACTGAAGCACAATGGTTCATTGAGAATAAAGAAAGATTCTCATCAATGCCATTCTACAAGAGGCCGTCAAGACCGTTGTTATATCTTGTTATGGCTCTATATTCATTTTCTTTCACTATTCTTATGGGTCCCCTAATGATCCTGATGTTAGAGTCTATTTGTAAGGACGGTCCGAAGATGGTTAAAAGGATGGACATGGGTGGCGGAATGGGTGGATCGAGTTGTAAAAACCCAGACTCGCAGAAAGTATTGTCCAACATTCAAACGATCTTAAGTATTATCTCTGGCCTTCTTGGGTTCTCACTGAGTGGGAAATTCGGTCAACTTAGTGATATGAGAGGACGTATATACGTTCTGAGAATCTTTGCCATCATCAACGTTCTTCATACTTTCGGACTGATTGCTTACTTTAAATGGTACGGTGGATATGACAAATTCTTTATGATTCTTGTCAATTCTACTGGTTACTTCACAGGTGGTGTGATGACTCTGATTTCCACGGGGAACAGCTACTTGAACGATATCGTCCCTGACCATGAGAGAACTATATCCATTAGTTGGCTTATGAGTTCTATATATATAATGCTTGGTGTTGGGCCACTTGTCGGATCTATGTCCATTAAAACGACTGGTGGTAATAACAATGTTGTTCTATATATCTCTATGGTTACAGGAACAATATCCCTTTTCTTGGTTCTTTTTATGACTGAAACAAGGCACCCAGAGGCTTTGGTTGCAGCTCGAGAGAAACTTGATGTTGACCGTAATGTTATCATGTACCATGAGAACAGAGTCTTGAACATGTTGATCTCCTTCTACAAAAAAATCATCTCCTTCTTCAGACCAATCAAGAGACTCTGGTTGGATAGAAGTTCTCTCGGATATCTTGAACCGAGAGTGAACATTATTATCCTAATACTAGTTGACTTAGTGAACATGGCTGCTACCGTTGGGACTATGCACATTATGATCTTATATACCGTGCTGAAATTCAAATGGACCTCAGTTGAGATCGGATATTACATGTCGATCAGTGGGTTTGGTAGAGCTTTCGTGTTACTTGCAATTGCCCCTTTGTTTCTGAACGTGCTGTTGAAGGTATTTCGTATGCGAACTCACAATGAGGCTTTAGATTATCTTGATAAGACCTCCATTGTCATATCTTTGCTATTCGTGTTTGCCTCCTGTTTGACATTAATTATCTGGGACAGTGCTGACGGTGTTTACTTATCAGCTGTTTTACAATCTCTCAGTGGAATGGTCTCTCCAACTATTCAGAGTGCAGTAATCAAGTACAGCTCTAAGACTACGTCAGGTGAAATGTTCGGTGCTATGGCTCTCGTTAGACATATTGCCATGCTTATTTTGCCTGTCGTATTTCTTCAGATCTACTCTCACACTGTTGACTACTGGCCTAAATTTTTCTTATATCTACCACTTGTTGGGTCTGTTACCACCTTAATACTCTCACTTTTATTCTTGAAGCCTTCTCAAGGCGAGGAGTGACTTGAACCTGTATATACAAGTATCTAGTATTAAACAACACTTTGCCTGTAACTTTGTAGAGATTAAAAAAATTATGGTCAGCATTCACGAAGTAGGTGTGTGCTTGTCGCTGAAAGAGGGATTTGAGCAAATACAGTGAAGTTTACTTCTTTAAAAATAAGTGCTCATTTCCGAAAACGTACGAAACTCGTTCCAGTAAGATTTGTAGTTCACCAGCGAGCAAATTAAGGAGCACACAAGCCCTGCTGTCAGATGCAAAAGAGATTAGTACATATAATGGAATATGTATGTAGAGCCGTAAAATTCCATAAGCAATGAGCAATTTTTTTAGAGATCTGTATTTAAGTGACAAGATTCCCTGTCACTCAAAAATATCTTTCCCTGATCAATAAGATCCCCCATTCCAGAAAATCAAAAATGCTCTCTTTCACTCGCTTCGCCACTCTTTGTGCCATCCTCGAGCTCATTTCTGCTAAATCTGCAACTTTTACTTTGAAGTTAGACTCCTCCGCTTCCGCTCTTAGCGGCTTTGAACCATCAGTCCACAGTGATGGGAGCCGTATCGACCTTGACGCATCTGGCTCATTTATGTCTGGTTACATTGATGATGATGGTCAGCTGATTGTTGAAGACACTGTTATGGGTATTGGTAAGAACTATTTGGCACTAAAGGCTGCATCTTCCTCGTGGATCATTGCCCAACCATTCACTATTGTTGATGGTAAGTTGAAATTATACGGGTCAGACTTCCACGCTGTGCCAAATGGTGAAGACTCTGGCTATGTTTTGGGATCAATAAATGCTGCAGCAAGCCGCTCTGACATGATCTCGGTTGCAATTATCCCAGAGGGCGCTGACGGTAATGCTATTCAGAGTTATGACGCTTCTGCTCAAAGTAGCTCTGCCGAAGGCACTACAACTTCCTCTACCAGCTCAACTATTGCTTCAACCACCTCTGCCCAGTCCACTTCTTCAATTGCTACTACTGCCCAGTCCGTTTCGAGCTCTCAAGTAACTGTACAATCTACTACCTCCAAGTCTGTTGAGTCTGTTGAGTCAACCACTTCGTCTCAAGTTACTTCAGTTTCGTCTAAGGCCTCTTCTCAATCCGCTTCATCGTCTAAAGCCATTTCTCAATCCACTTCCTCATTGATCAGCGTTCAATCGACCTCATCTTCCAATGCTACAACCCCACAAGTGTCCACTTTCGATAACGGTGCTCTAAGAAACGGTGTTTCTGCTGGTGTGGCTGTTGCTCTTCTTGCTCTCTTGTAAAATTTTTCAATGTAGCTGTTGCCTCAGAATATTTGGACAGAATAAGAGCTCAAACATATGATTTTTAATACCCATGATATACTTTCCTATAAGCGTAGCGTTCCCCCAACTACTCCATTATCGGAACATTCATGCATATTAACGTAGATCGAACATCCGAGGAGATATGTCCGGAAATAGGAACACTTGCTGTGAACTTGAGATCTCTGAAACAAAAGATTAAAGATTCCAAATAGGTTTTGGAGACGGTGATTATGCATAACTATGAGAGTCCAGTTTGACCCCAATAACCCATTGAAGCTGATTCGAGCAAACGAGTCTGAGAATGAGAGCGAGGAAGAGATGGATGTCAATTCAAAGAAGAAGAGGAGAAGAATTGACACAACAGCTTATGACGATGACTCTGACGATCAAGACCTGTTTGATTCAGATCAAGAAGATAACCACGTAACAGAGGCTAAAGAGAAGAAAGAAGACCAGGATGATAGTGACATGTTCTCAGATAGTGAGGCTGAGAAGGATAAATTTGGCAAGAAACATGGTGTCCAATGGATGGATATGGAGCAGTTTGAAAAAGAGAATGAAATAGTGAAGCAAAATAATGCGCAGCAATCAGATTTTGATAGTGCAAGCGAAAGCGATGACAATAACCAGGAACCAAAGATGGATGCTTTCAGCTTGCGTAATGAGATGCAACAAGGTGCCTTTACGGAAACAGGCGAATATTTTGAGGCCCAGCTCTCGCAAGATGAGGATGAAACTTGGCAAGCAGTAAAGAGGAGAGAGATAAAGCATGCGAAACTTGCCCAAGAAAAGCTTGACAGAGAAGCACTTGAGAAACGGAAAGCAAGACAGAATGATCCAGAGAATTCAACCGAGAGACTTCTTTTCAAATTGATTGGACTATTAAAGCCAGTTGAATCACCTATGGAAGCATTACAACGATTGAATAAACTAAAACGAACTGGAAGAAGCAGGAAAATAGAGAATTCTGAAGAGGAGAAGATTGAAGAAAAGAAGAGGCGACATGCAGTAACAGATATAACTGAGTATTGTGAATCCTTGGTAGAACAAGGATTCAGGGACATTTACGAACTGGAGAAAGAGGAACTGATGATCAAATATCGAGAAGAAGCCGGTCAAGCATATCTGAAGCCAAGGGAAGCGTTTGAAAAGCCGGAATATCCAAATCGAGTACCAAGCACAGAGCAAGCTCAGCGATGGGAATTCAAATGGATTGGCGATTCTACAGTGCATGGACCATATTCTACTATTGAAATGTCGTATTGGAAGCAAAATTATTTCCAAGATCGTGTTGAAGCACGGCCAGTGGGAGCCAAGGAGTTCACCCGTGTTTCAGAGATTTCATTCAATTAAGTAATTCTCAATAGAGAAAGTCAAATCAGCGGCTAATCCTTGAATGAATTCAAATGAACAGTTTACCTTCCATTTGGTCTTAGCAGATATGTAGTCCACGTTGTTCGATTTCAGCAACAGCTTCATAGATGAGAGATTAGCGACCTGCGTCATCAAGTCAACATCGGCATGCAATTTGGTACCATCAACAGCATATAGTGCATGGGTAATAGCAAACATTCTCTCCAGATCGAATCCATTTGGTTCCAGAAGTCTTGAGTTGACCTTGAACGTTTTAGGAGGCCTGTTCATTGACTTCTTTTTATGAACATCCTTGAGTGTGGCAAACAAGGTCCAATCATGCTTAGGATCGTTAAAAGATGCCAAATATGCAGCGAGCAATAAGTATTTCGACAGTATTGGCAAATGAGAAAACTGCTTATCTTGCTCAATATCATCTATTAATGATGACGAAAGAGCATACTCTGATCCAATCAGCCTGAAATTTCTTCGGTAAAGCGTCAAGAATTCATTTGTCTTTAATTCGCCCTTCTCAATA
Source organism: Williopsis subsufficiens (assembly GCA_017948575.1). Classification (NCBI taxonomy): domain Eukaryota; kingdom Fungi; phylum Ascomycota; class Saccharomycetes; order Phaffomycetales; family Wickerhamomycetaceae; genus Williopsis; species Williopsis subsufficiens. Next base: position 18,413 of record JACVEX010000157.1, read on the forward strand.
GGTTCAACAAATTTTGGCCATAGTTTCATTAATATGCTCTTTAGATCCATCAAATTAACCGTGTAGGAGTGATAGGCCTCCACAATCAGTTTCACATACTGGTTCCAAAAGTCTTGTTCCACTCTATCATCAACCATTAAATTTTCTGAAAAATGGCATAGACACTTCCTAGAGAGAATCTGTATCACATCTCTTAGACAATAATTTTCAAAGAATATAGATGGTACTGATATGGTGATTAGGGATATAGGTAAGTTATTGACCACGAATATCACGCTCAAGTTTTCAATCCTGGAAACTTCTTGGATCTTAACAAAATTAGTGAAGAGGTCTTCCCCATCCTCCATGATCTGATCAGCGCGGTCAAGCACCAGGTAGTGCAATTCATTATACTCTTTATCTTGGCAGAAACTCTGTAGTTGCTTCAAGAAAGCCTGGAAGCTCCCTGTAGCCAAAGCATCATAGGTCAAATCTGTGCTTGAAACCTTACCTGAATCCACTTGCATCTTTTGTATTATTTTCTTCCACAAGATTTTCGGCGTAACACACTGATCGCAACGGATATAGCTGTATTTCACTTGTGACTTCTTCAATTTCTCCAGCAAACTCAATGATTTCCCTGTTGCTGGTGGCCCATGTAATATTAGTGTCTTTGGTGCAATATTGGCTTCCGTTGTTATAAACGCATCCAAAAGGGCCACTTGATCATCTCTCCCTGTGATATTACATATATTCTCCATGGCGCAATTGAAGATTAAGAAAGCTTCAGTTGCTTGCTCCTTTTGAGCCTATCTTTTAATCCTCGTGGTTACGATATCTTGAATTTTTTAGTTTTGTTTGTTTTCGTTATTAACGTTGCGAAGATTTAACTTGATTTACGTAAAGTGGCGGAAAACAAGTCGTGCAACAACCGTATGCAGTAATTATGTTTGGAGCGAAGTTAAAATTGCCGTGGTATTCAGAGATCCTTATAACTCAAACCCTTCATCACCCAATTCACTTTGAATATGATCAATCCGTTTATTCAACTCATCCAAGTTCATCTGTAAGGTAGGAAGTTCATCAAAACGACGTTGCTTCTTACCATTTTCCATCATCTCCTCGACAAGGAATTTCTGTTCTTGTAACACCATCAATTCTTCTCTATTCTGTTTAATCAACGCAACTTGCTCCCTTGTATATCTAGGTTTCGGCGCATTTTTCCTATTGTCCTCCTCTAGCTTGCTTAAAAGTTCCGGTAGCTGTTTCAATGGGGCCATGTTAATCTGGATGAACTTAGCAGATTCCGCTCTGATCGAGGCTTGTAATATTGCTTCATCATCTGTCAGAGAATCAAGTACAATTATCTCTTTCATTAACCTGTCAAAAAGGGCGAATGAATCCACAAGCCTCTTCCTCAATTTGGAAGCTTCCAGTGTCAGTGATTTAGACGTACTTAGGTCGGACTGCAGCCTCTTCAAGATATCCTGGAATCGTGGCATTAAGAGCATGATTGCCCTCTTCACATTTTGCTGAGCCTCAAATTTCTGCAATAGCGGTGTCAATGGACTTTTCAAATCACGCTGAAAGTTTCTTTTCAGGAAAAGAACATCCTTACAGTTACGGCACATACGTATGAGTGACGAGTCGTTCACTTTTGGGACATCTAACAGAGTTGTTAGATGATCAATCGGTACATCCATGGAGCACTGCGATTGAATATCCGCACAAACAACTCGTCCACATAGACGGCAATGATGTCTTCGCAATGTGAAAGTGAAGCGTTTCATACAGATGAAACAGCTGAGAACATGTGAACCATCCTCCCAATTGACCAATTGTTGTTCCACCTCTCTTTTCTTAGAGTTGATCTTGAAGTTGAGAAAGTTACTATTAAAGTCAGTGGAATGGTATTCTCTATCGATCTTGTTCATCATTGCAGTTAAGTTGATTACTCTTTTCTCCAGCTTATTCTGGTACAAGTCACGATCATCAATCTTCTTTTGCCTTCTTAGTTTGAAAGCGACAGTGAGGTCTTCATAAGCACCGAAGTCCCTGTAACCTGGTTTTTCTTGATAGCACTCCTCACAACAGCGAGACCAGACTCCCGAGCTCTCATAGTGGGCATCTGCATTCAACTTTGTTCTATAATCCGAATGTTCACTACAATAGAGTCTGCCACATTTGCGACAGTTCACCAGACCGTTCTTGATGTTTAACGTTTTTCTGCAGTTCGTATGAGAACATGTATCGTGCCCCGAAGGTCTTTGCCAATGTTTCCTTGTTACACTGATCTCAGGCAAGGTGTTGATGGATGAACTTGAATCCGACCTTGAATCACTCATTGAGAAGCCGTTATTAGAACTCTCAAAGAGATCAAGCTTTACAAACTTCCTCGGTAGAGCCGTCTGTATCTTAGACTTTACTCCATTAGTCTTCTTCAACCAGGATTTCAGCTCTTCATTGGGCGTTGTTGAAAATGGAGACGATTCTCTTATGGGCGTCTTTATTGGAGTTGGCGAATCACCAAACCCATGCTCATCATCCAAATGGCGATTCAGCTGCCGTAGAGAAACCATTGCCTCACCGCATATGGGACACATCACGTCTCCGGATTCATTGAATTTATCCTTTGTGGATTGTGGAGTGCTAATCAACTCCACAGACTCAATCACATCCTTGAAGGGCGATAATGGCTCACTGCTGGTATCAACAGTGTCAACTATCAGATCCTCTGAGCTTCCAACTTCATAAACCCTGGACTCTTTAGTTCCAATCACTCTCCCAGGCCTCATTTGCCATCGGTTTTCTCTTGCCCTTTTAGTTTACATCTCAGAGCTTTAGAAAGAACATCGCGATGTTTTTCTCATCACATTCGACACACAACAACAACGAATTAGGTGACAAACGGAAATGAATGAGGTGAGTAGCCATGGGAAAGAGATGAAGAGTAGAACTAACAAAGTCATAGGCAAGGCGATTGGAACTGAGGGCTGCCAACAACAGAGCATGGGCTGGAGAGCTCTTTGAGCCCAGGAGCCAGGACTCGTCATTGAAGAAGAACTCCGCCTTCGTCAAAAAGCTCAGAACGTCCATCACAAAGGACCAGCAATCATCAGTACTGAGAGATATTGGATCATTATCGCTAAAGAAATACCAGGCTGAACTTCTACTTGCGACAGAGGAAGGTTTAATCAGATGTAAAGTGCAAGACACCATTTCGGCCGTGGAGATCGTGAGCGCTCTACACCAGAGATTCTGTCCTTTTTTTACTCCAATGCTGTTGAATTGGGTGCTCGAACAAATGAAGTCGCCAAGCGGCGAATTAGATTCTAGGGAGGAGAAAGAGCGCATTTCTACTACCAAGGTGCTATTGAGATTACTTGGTGAGTTTATCAATGTGGGAATATTCAGAACTGCTGAAGATACAGACGAACTTCCTGACTATGTTTCTAAGAGGCCCCATGATTCTCTTCTCGTAGTTGTGCTAAAGGAAGTGTTGGGGTATAGAATGAATGAAGGAAATGGATTGACCCTCCCGGTAGCCACTGCCTTCTGCAAAAGATTCAGCTACTTGCTCGAAGAAGACCAAGCAGTAAGAGATTTACTTAAGGCATATACTGCAACTGCTATTTCTAGAACAGAGAAACTTCATCATAAAATCCAATCGCATACAAAGTCCAAGTACAAGGCCCAAATTAGAACTGGTAAGGTCTTGGAAGAGCTAGAAACTGAAACAGAGGTGCTTAGCGAATTATTTGACACTTACAAGGCTGCATCAGAATCCCTGGCAGGATACTTTGACATGTCACTACCTGAGTTGGCTGAGGATAATGCTAGCGCGGAGAAGGATGACGCCGTTATTCTAATAAAGGATAACATCTGGCAGAATGAGGAAGAGCGCAAGTTCTACACACAATTCCCTATTATCCCTCAAGAGCTTATAGATAATGCTAATGAAGACTCAGAATCCTCCAAAGCTGATAATATGAATGAGTTCTTGATCAAATTAGAAACTGCAAACACGATAAAGGAGATAGATGAAACGGTTTTGATGTTTTGGGAATTGAAACTCACTAATAAGGCTTCCAAGAACAGATTAGTCAGACATATCACTACCAGCCATGAGCTGGGTAGACTCAAGACATATTCAAGATTTTTAAAGTCAAATGAAGCACACTTGAAAGATGTAATTGATGAAATCACGGACTACTTGGATAAAGGCTTCAGATCACAGATATATCATAATGGCTTGAATGTGAGAAATATCATGTTTTTCTCTGAGATGATGAAATTTGAGTTGCTAGCAGAGTTTGTCGTCTTTCATAAGATTAGAAGATTGATTTTGACATTAAGTACTCCGCACAATGTTGATATCTTAACCATTTTCTTTGAAATTGCTGGAAAATACTTATTGAGTGAACACAGCAAATTAATGGGCGAAATGCTTGATCTCTTGGAAGAGAAAAGGAAAGACCTAAATCTGTCAATCAACACAAAGATGGCTATCTCCAGTTTGTTCCTAATCTTGAAACCTCCAAGCATCAAATCTTTACAGCAGAAGAATGCAAAGACATATACTCCACAACAAGTGTTCCTAAAGCAAATTGTGAGAAATGAATTGAATGCCAAGACGATGAAGCAAGTCCGGAGAATAGTCATAAGGGCCAACTTATCAGATGATAAAATCATGGAAACCATGGTGAAAATATTCTCTAAACCAGAGAAAATAAACTATGAAAACGTTATCCCGTTGGTTCAAGTCTTGAAGGTGACACATAAATCATTTAGAACTATTGTTATTGATCAAGTCTTGGAAGATATCATAAGAGGCTTAGAAGTGAATGACTATAGAGCTAATCGTATTCGTGTCGCCCAATGTAAATACATTGCTGAGATCTATAATTACTCATTATTGAGATCGATGGCTATCCATGACTTGATTTTTAAGATTTTATGCTTTGGACACACATATAACAGTCCTACCCCAAACAGGATCTGTGAAATGGATCTACCAGATGATTATTTCAGAATCCAGTTGGTTTGCGTTATCTTACAGAGTGTTAACTTTAATGATCCTAAATTGATTGGAAAATTACAAGTATTGTTGAGTTTCTTCGATTACTATATCTGGATCAAGGACCAACCAATCCCAAAGGATACTGAATTCAAACTTGTGAATTGCTTTTTGAAATATAAATTTATCAGAAGCCCTGGTTTGAAAGAGGCCGTCGATTCATTAAATGAAGCTGTTAAAAGCCAGGTTTTAATTAATGGATCATCTTTGGCTGACGGAGAAGAGGACGAGGACGAGGATGATGATGAAGAAGAAGAAGAAGCTGAGCTAGATGAAGATGAAGATGAAGATGAAGATGAAGAAGATGAAGAAGAAGACGATTTGGAAGAAAATGTTAATGAGGAGCCTAAACAACTATCTGAGGTTTCTGGGCTAAGTTATGAAGCGTACGAGCGCAAATTGCAAGAAGAAGAAGAGAAAAAGATCGAAGAGCAGCTTGAGAAAGAATTTAAAAAGATAGTACTTGACAGTATGAACTCATCTAAGGCCTCCACCTCCAAGCCTACTGTGGAATTACCTCAAAATATCAAGACAAATGCGGAGTCTAGTAGGGGTAAGATTGCTTTCACATTGGTCACCAAGAGTGGAAAGAGCGTCACCACTAAGAACCTAGAGTTACCGAGCAGTGTGAAGTTTGCAACCAATGTTGCTGAAGAGGATAAGAGAAGAAAACAAGAGAAGGAGAAGTTGAACAAGTACATCTTACAACACAAATTTGATGATTGAAGGATTCTTTATTGGACTTTGACCATGACAACTGTTATATCATCTTCTTTGCCACCAGAATAAAATTGACCCGTGAGCTTCGATAGTTCCTGGGAGAACACCGATGGGAAGTCTTCATCTTTACTCAGCTTGTAAACATTTTGAACGAAATCATGGTTCAATTTCTCCAATGGAGTACCTTCATTATCCTTCAAAAATATCTCGATATCCTTTATGTCAATGTTATCGATAACACCATCTGTAGCAAATATCACTATATCGTCCTTAGCAACTTCGAATTCGTATTCATCAGCATCTAATGGTTCATCCATGATGAATCTTGATCCCTTATTCTTATCTTTGATCTCCTGCGGAATTATAGCCAATTGATATGGCGTGTTGAAGCCATGGGTTTGAACTTTGGTCTCTGCTATAAGTTTGTAGTCTCTGAAGATACCACACCATGAATCTCCGAGATTAGCCAGTCTAAGGGTGTGTGAATCAAAAATCCCTAGGCAAGCAGTAGTCCCACCAACTTTAACTATTCCATCCTCCCGGATCTTATCGAACGCAAAATCGAGTAAAACCCTTGGAGATTGGACCTCTGTGTTCTTCTCGAAAGTTTCAGACATTGCGTTACACAATTCCCTTGAAATAGCGCTTGAATCATAGCCCAATTCAGCCCAACCACCAACACCATCAGCAACACCACATGCCAATTTCTGGCCGTGTGCACTAACGAAGTAATTATCCTCACCAGATGGGGACTCGACCTGTGCTGATTTCAAATGCTTGCGCATAAGCCTGTTATCATCACGATTCTTCGGTTTAAAGGCCACAGAGGTATGATATGGTAGAACTAGCCCATCTGGCTGTGGAGCATGGGTGGTGAAGGGACGAGCTCGAAGAGGAATCCTGCTCTTCGAGGCACCTAAGCTGTAAGCAATTAGTCCAATAATAACGGCAACAGTGATATACGTACCTCTCTTGAGTGACTGAGCGAACATTTTCTGGCGGATCCTTCACTTTTATCTGCCTGCTTGTCTTTCGAAGTGTCAAAAGAGATGAGCACCAAAAACGCGCCTTTGAGGGAAGAAATGGCAAATAAATACCTAAATAGGAATATACTCTATTCAGAACACCTCGCTGGCTAAGCTGTTACCCGGGCGTAATAAACCGCATCGAATCAAATTGGTGGAAAACCTTTGAAAAACTCACAGGGGGTGGATGGATATACAGGGAAGACCCCATAAAACATACGGAAAATGTCTACTGTGAACGTATGTTGTGGCTATTTGATGGCCGTTATATGATTTATGGGTATGAATTGATTGTCTCTCCTAAAGATTTCACCCAGATCTGACACACAGTCAAGCCTTTTTGGGACTATCGAACTAACCATTTCAACCAGGTCTTCAGATACTCTGCTTTGGCTGCCGGTATTGTCTACGGTGCTTACCACACCTCCCAACTCAAGTCTGCTGCTCACAAGGCTGAGGAGCAAAAATCTTTCAACGCTAAGTCTGCCCTCATTGCTGAAGCTAAGGCTGAATACGCTAAGTTGCACAAGAAGCCTGAGGAGCCAAAACCAGTCTCCAACACCAAGGAGGTCAACTTTGACGATAAGGAGTTGGATTTTGCTCAAGTGATCCTCTCTGCTGTTGAAAACTTGAAGAACTAAGCTTATTTATATTCCGGTGGTGGTGAAATTGAAGTCCTGATGAAAAGAAAGAACAAAATGAACATACAAAGTAATGGCATCTAGAGAGCTGTTGTAACATATATCCTTGAATGACCAAAAATTGAATCTCTGTAGATTTATAATCTTTTCTTATATATACAAGAGTTAATGGACCCTATTACATTCTCTTATCACCACGCACTTTATGGAAGACAATACCTCTTGGCAAACCGTACAATTCACGAACTTTTGGAACGTTCATATCCCATTCAGATCTCCACAAATGGGCACCAATGGCCTCCAGTTGATGAACTTCAACGAAAGATCTAATATCAAACTCACGGACATTCAACTTATCATCAACCTTGGAGCTCTGTCTAAAGACCCAAACGGCAAATCTTTGCTTTGGCAAGTTCTTCTCCGGTGTAGGTGGAAAGTAGTCGATGATTTCATTGATAGAGGGATCCTCCAAAAGACGCTTTGGCGTGATGAAGTTATCATTGTAATCAAGTTTCACATTGGACAACCCCCATTGTAAATGTGTCTTATAAGAGTTATTCTCCAAATCTGGGACATCTGGGTTAACAATCAACACAGTATACAGCTGTTTTTCAACATCCACAGTATCAAACTCTTGGATCTTAATAGATGGTGGGTAGGTAGTGACATTGGACGACAAGACGGTGCCTGGTTCAATGAAACGGTTGACTGCAGTATGGTTCAAAAATTTCAATGAGACTTCAGCTTTTGGCTCCAAAGTTGGTAGTGTATCTGGAATGACACTCAATTGCTCCAGTCTTTGCATCAGCAGCATCTGATCTTTAGACTCCCAGTGCTGTTTCTTCAATTCACGATAGACAGGCTGGGAGTAGTCAATAATAGAAGAGTCATTCTCATATTTCTCATTATACGTGAAGTTGAATCTCACTTCTGGATTGCTAATCTCGGCTTCAACCTGGAGCTTACTTTTTTGATTCAGCAGTTCTTTATTTGTTGGATCTTGGGACAACTGTGATTCGAGTTGTTCTAATGCAGTGTACTTGTCTTGTGATCTCTCCTTCAAGTAGGCATACGCTGTATCGAAAGCTTCGTTCAATCCGATTGGAGAGTTATATCTAACCTTGAAAATCTTAGACTTCAAACTTGGTGGACCTTCTTTAGATATGCCATTCAAAAGAGAGGATCTATATTTCGATGGTGTGGAAAAACTCTCTGGCTTTTCTTTGGAACCTGAGGCCCATGTCTTTGTGGTCCTTGGCTGCTCAGCTGACAAACTAGTGGCAGTTGCCATAAATCTCTTAGAGCCTTTAGAAACACCCGTACGAAGCATCTTGGTGCGTTTAGCCTTGGACCTCGTTCTTCTTGAACACTTTCGAATTTTGGATGTTGTTGAATTTTTCATGGGCCAAAAGCTTTTCGGTTTCGGGCCACGTCCTGGTCAGTGGTGAACTTTGGGATCCTCGATGAAGGCTGTCAGCTACGCCAAAGAGTTGTCATATCGGAAGTAAGGCGCCGATCAGACATAATCATCAGTTCCAGAGTCTATTCTGCTATGAAGTAGTTTATAAGAGTATAAGTTTAATCAGTTTACTTTTGACATTCTGTAGAAGCTCATGACAGCACTGATGAATCCCATCAGTTTCTCCAACTTGGGATTTACCTTCCAACGGAAGAGTTCAATAGAGACAAATCCAAGGTCTATGATCGTCCCTATTAGCTCCAATGTCTCGTATTTCATCTCTGAGCTGATCTCCTCAATCTTATTCTCGTACCGATGAATTATATTTCTTCTCAACTCATTTGATCCTAGTATCTGGCACTTGTTGAGTTCACTTACGACACTGGACTTTAGTCTGATGAGCCCTATGATGTTAAGCACAAGTTTCCTCAGACTCAGGATCAAGGTGACAAACCATACTTTAGAGGCATTCGTGCTCAACTTCTGGAGGAATTTTGATTTCTTTCCAATGCCAAACTTGGTTAAGAGATATATGTTGTCCATAACGGACGTCAGCGTTTCCAATGAGTCCACCAAAACATCGCTTTTGTGAGTATTCTGTTTTCCACGAACCAGGTGTCCCATGTATAGAACAGACCGTATCAGTTGGTGATTGGAGCGACTCTGCTTCAACTCAGGGGACGGCAACTGGTATATAACCTGCGGCTGTGCCTGTTGCAGAGCTTCCAGCTGTGTGAGCATTGAATCTATCTGCTTTGTCGTCATCGTCACCGTCGTAGCTCTGATCCAATTCTTTTGTTGTTATTTTATTGTTCTTTCAGTGCTTTGTGGGGGAGAAATATAATTTGGCTGTACTGGTTCAGGGCAACAGAGGTTGAAAGTACTGGAAAGAACACAACTCATAGTGGTACCATAGAACAAGAGAACAGCTACTTGTTTCATATAACTGAAAGCCATACTCATTTTCAAATTGAATAAGCCTACAAAACGATTCCAAAGATGACTGTCAGATACCTTACAAACTTTTGTTCATGAATCTTCTTCTAGTGAACGCTAACCAGTACTTGCTTGGTCTTGACTGATCATCAGCATATACCCTTGTTATCAATCTAGCACTCAGCTCCTGGCGGAGCTGGGTTAAATAGCTTTTGAGCAACTCATATTCTGTTCGATCTCTTGGTGGCTGATATAGGGAGTTCAAAGGGAAGTTACCGTCACCCGGAATGGCAAAGTTATCCAAGGATAAGTTGGTCAACACCTTATGAGCCTCAGATGCAGAGGTGGTAGGAGTGAGCTTGGATAAGCAGTCCGAGACATAGAGTATACCGTAGATCAACACACGATCAGCTGGGCCTTTAATCTCAAAGTTTTTGAAGAAAGAGTTAGCACGGAACAAGTCTAGCGTTTCATCGATGATATCATAGTCCGAGTCACTTGGGTACGCCGGACCTCTGAACTTTGTTTTAAGGGGCAAAAGACTAAAGTTGCCTTCGCTCATTATGTTAGTGAATGATATGTGTGTATCACGATAGACTTAATACTCACCAATGAGACGCTCTGTAGACGTTGGGTCTGAAAGAAAAGTGGAGTGATACGCCTGTTTTTGGTATTAGAACTCATTGGTCTATGGCTTTAAGGAGATGAAAGACATACTGGCATTGTTCAATGTTGTGTGGTTGCCCAGCTACTGAAAGTTCCTCGGTGATCACTGCTGTGCTTGAGGTGAAGTTCCCAAGGGGGTGCACGATGGTAAAGTCAGTTCCGAGGGGTAGGACCTGACGTTTATGTCTCTGTCATTACCCTCGGAAATATACACTCTGTTCCTGACTTATTTTTGGTCTGGCGCAAGCGAACGGGGACAGGCAAAAAAGCTTGGAGAAGGGAAGATCACCATCGGCTGTTCTCCTTTTTTTTGCTGCCCAATAACCCCTGTATTCATCTCAATTCTACTGAAGAAGTTTTGAAGCAATGTCCCAATTCCAGAGGGATCAAGCTTTCACCGACATCTTTGGGGAAAGAAGGCCCGCGGGTACCGAAGATCCACAACAACATGAGATACTGCAAGGACAACAACCCTTGAGCTCATCAACAACTGAATACAGGCCAACTTTGGATCCAGCTTCTATGAAACCTGCAGTGGACAGTTTGGGCCCGAGGTTCCAACAAGGCGTGTCGGTGTCTTCTCAACAACCACAATTACAACCATTACAACAGCAGAGGGCACCAGCTCTTGAGCAAAATCCACATACGAGCAATGGACAGAATCTACGACAACAGCCTCCTCCACAGAGTTATTTACAGCAGGAGGGTTATCCTCTACAGCAACAACAACAAGGGGTACCACACTACTTGCCACAACAGCAGGCACAGCGCCAACATATAGTACCGCCAATGAGTAGAAAGCCACCAGGTGGACCACCGCAGGTACAGGACCATCAACAACAACATCAGGTGCAGGTTCAACATCAACAGTTCCAGCAAAGACCACCACATCCATTTGCTCAAGCTCCACCACAGCAACAACAGCGACAGCAGCAGCAACGTGCCTACAGCTTGCAGAGTGCACCTCAGCTCCAGCCAAATCGCCGTCCACAACCAATCACCACTGATGTTCCATATCAGCAACAGCGTTATGGTGGTGCTTCTCCAACCACTAAATCGTCAAGGTCTCCGATCTTACAACAGGGCATTAATCTCTTGACCAGAAGTGGATCAAGAAACCCTTCTTTGAATTCTGCGCAAACATACTCTACACCGACTCCTCCGAGTCCAAATAGAGCAATGTCTCTAAACTCATATTCACTGCGTGCATCTTACGATGACTTGGCTGGCCAGGCATCGAATCATCATACGAAAGAGCTAACGAAGAAGACCTCAAGTGGACGTATCATCCCTCAGAAATTCGATATGTCTAATGGCAGTGTAACAGGATTGGGATTGAAATCGAGATCATTTAGTTCATTGACAAAGGCTCGCCGTGTGAGTTCATCAACTTCTCTAAGTTCTCGTCGTGTTTCATCGGCAAATTCAATGACCTCAAGAACCATTGTTACTACTGCATCACGCCCGCCGAAAGTTTACCCTGCTATGCTGTCCCGTGTGGCAATCCTGTTCAAGAAAGTCATTGTACTCTCACAACATAACATTGGTGGGTTGGAATATCGTGATTCTTTCACAGGATCGGAAGCTGTCGATGCTATTGCTTTTATCATTCGTACCACTGATCGTAATCTGGCGTTGCTTTTGGGTAGGGCGTTGGACGCTCAGAAGTTTTTTCATGATGTCACCTATGAGCACAGATTAAGAGATTCCTTGAGTGAGGTGTACCAATTCGACGAAGTTTATGTCTCTTCTCCAAACTTGGACCGCTTAAATTCACTCGCTAGTGATTCTCAACAAAGCCTTGCTACAACTCTAACACCTGGCGCGGATGGCGAACAGCAGCAGATCTTTGGTCCAGAACACCTTGTAAATGGTGTCTTTACATTGTTAACCGAGTGTTATTCACCCACTTGTACTCGTGATGCGCTCTGTTATTCCATTGCATGTCCAAGAAGATTAGAACAACAAGCGCGGTTGAATATGAAACCACAGGGTGGATTGAAGCGTAACGAATCTAATGCATCTCTACATGACGAGGATGAGAAGAAACAGTTGTGGTCACATACGGTTCCAGCACAGTTACTCGAATCGTTGGATAAGAAAGAGGTGAAGCGTCAAGAGTTGATTTATGAAGTCATTGCCACAGAAAGAACCTTTGTCAGAAACTTGGAGTACATTCGTGATTATTGGATTAGACCATTACGTGAATCCAATGTCATTCCTCTACCGGAAAGGGAAAAGTTCTTACGCACTGTGTTCTTTAACGTTATTGATATTTTGAACGTTGCCACCAGATTCCGCGATGCACTTGTGAGAAGGCAACAATTGAAGCCCGTTGTTGAAAACATTGGTGACATTTTTCTGGAGTACATTGCATATTTTGAACCTTTTATATCTTACAACGCTGGACAATGCTTTGCTAAGTATGAATTGGAACGCCAAAAATCGGCCAATCCACTATTCAAGAGATTCATTGAGGAGACTGAGCGTTTGCCAGAGTCAAATCGTTTGAACATCTCTTCATATTTATCTCAGGCAACTACGCGTACGGTACGTTATAACTTACTTCTGAGAGATATCATAAAGAACACAAAAGAGGAATCAATTGATATGTCAGATTTGAAGCGTGCTTCTGACCATGTTTTGAAATTGCTGGAACGCATCAACGTTAAAGTTGGTAAGGCTGAAGATCGTCATGCTTTGATCCTGCTGAAACAAAGGTTAGTTTTCAGGCCAGGTGAATATGTTGATTTGAAGCTAGGTGCTGAGAACAGAAAGATTCTATACACTGCTCCGTTGAAGCGTAAGAACCAGGATAAGGACAATCAAGGTGACATTCAAGTCTATTTACTCGATCATGTTCTGTTGTTTGTCCGTGTGAAAGTTATCAACAAGAGAGAGCAACACAAGGTTTTTCAACGCCCTATTCCGTTACCATTATTGTTTGTTTCAAGCACTGAAGAGATGCCATCATTGAGGCCATTTATGAAGAGACCTGGTGCGTACGCACATGTCCTTTCACATCCTTCTAGTACGGATACCAAGAATCCTATTTCCTTTGCATATATTGGTCGTCGTGGGTATGAATTGACACTTTATGGTGCCACAAACTCTGCTCAAGAATCCTTGGTATCTGTGATTGAACAACAACAGACCAAGCTTCGTGAACAGAATGATGTTTTTACACTAACTCCATTGACCGAGAGAATGTTCGACATGTCCAATCGTATTAATTGTCTTGTTCCGTATGATGGTGGTCGTAAATTGCTATATGGAAGTGATTCTGGTGTTTTCACTTCAGAAGTAATCCGTACCAAAGACGGTAAAAGACAAGTTGCAAAACCTGTGAAAGTTATTTCAAAGGTGAATGTTACCCAACTGGAAGTCTTGGAAGAATACCAAACTCTGTTGGCCCTGGCTGATAAAAAATTGTATGCATGGCCGTTAGAGATTTTGACATCCCAGGATAAGAAGACTGGTAAGGAGATAATGTCTCATGTTAGTTTCTTCAAAGTTGGTGTCTGTGGTGGTAAGATGCTCGTTGTTGCCGCCAAGAGTGATTTGATTCGCGTCTTCGAACCAAGCGACCCCTTCTCCAAGAAGATGAGTAAGAAGAAGTTCAAGAATGAGACGCGAGAATTCCATTTCAGTTCAGAACCTGTTTCTATATCATTTTTGAAGACAAGATTAATTGTTGGATGCACGAAGGGTTTTGAGATTGTTTCTCTGAACGATGGTAAGATTGAAGGAATTTTGGATCCAGCTGATACATCCTTAGACTTTATCACCAACAGAGAAGGCTTGAAACCATTGGCCATTCATCGTATCAGTTCGAATTTCTTGTTATCCTACTCTGATTTCTCATTTTTCATTAACAAGAATGGCTGGAGAACCAGATCCGATTGGATGATCAACTGGGAAGGTATTCCACAGTCCTTTGCCCTATGGTATCCCTACTTATTAGCATTTGAGCCAAACTTCATTGAAATTCGTAATGTTGAAACCGGTGAGTTACTACGTGTTATACTTGGTGAGAACATTAGATTATTGCATATGGGATCACAGGAGATCTTGTACGCTTATGAAGACGAGAGAGGCTATGACGTTGTTGCCAGTCTAGATTTTTGGGACAAGAGCGCCAAAAGTGGCAAGCTGAGCGATATCAAAGAGGTTGACGAGAGAATGTGAAGCTGTTTTCTAAAAAAGAATATTTTGTTTTCTATGTCTATCTGTCTGGTGTAGCCAACATTACTTTTTTTTACCGAGCTGCGTGTTGGCGTAAGGGTTCAGTGTTCAGTTGAGGTCTTCAAATCATCTCAAACGCGTCTGTTTCCAGTGTTTAAACTTTGCAAAACGCCACAATTCCAACGGTCTACCCATTCTCTCTATGGCGCATCAGCTCATCAGCTTACCCATTTTTGATCAACTTACCCCTTTTTGGATCCCTCAAACGGCCCCTAAAAACTTCTCGGCCGGCCGCTAAACTTCTTCAGCCGAGGTGGAAAAAAAGTTGTTGATTTTTCTCAACGAAAAACAACAACAAACCATTCACACCGAGAGAGGTTAGAATAGGAAGATGGACTACATCAAACTCGTCCAGGAGAGAACCCCAGAGTACTTGGCGTACATTAACGCTAACACCCCTGACTTTGTCGACGTGCAAGTGCCATCTGTTACTCGCCCATTTGGTGTGTCCTTATGGCCCGTGTTCAATGAACTCGTGTCCAAGGCGACTTTAGGCTATTTCGTCCCAGATGAGTTCAACTACGTGGAGGGTGAGACTTTTATGAGCACTCCTAAGGAGGTGGCAATTGTTATTGCCGCATACTACTTCATCATCACTGTTGGTCAAGTGATCTTCAAGAGACTTTCCCCGCTGAAGTTGAACGCGTTGTTCCAATTGCACAACCTGTTCTTGACTACCGTTTCTGGTGTCCTGCTTGCGTTGTTGTTCGAGCAAGTATTCCCAATTGTGTATCAACACGGTATTTTGTACGCTGTGTGTTCTCCAAGGGCTTGGTACCAAAAGGTTGTTACTATTTACTATTTGAACTACTTAACCAAGTACGTTGAGTTCGTTGACACCTTCTTCCTTGTTGTGAAGAAGAAGAAGATCATCTTTTTGCATTCCTATCATCACGGTGCCACTGCTTTGTTGTGTTATATCCAGTTGAATGGTGAAACCTCTGTGTCATGGGTCCCTATCCTGTTGAACTTGGGTGTTCATGTCGTTATGTATTGGTACTACTTCCTTGCCGCTAGAGGTATCAGAGTGTGGTGGAAACAATGGATCACCCGTTTCCAAATCATCCAGTTCATCTTGGATTTGATCTTTGTGTACACAACTACTTACACTTTTTACGCTGAAAAGTACTCCACGGAGCTTGGGTTGTGGATTCCAAACTTAGGTACCTGCTACGGTACTCCATTTGCTGCTGCCACTGGCTGTTTGATCTTGAGCAGTTACTTGGTGTTGTTCATCATGTTCTACATTACTATTTACAAGAAGAGCGCCAAGAAGACCTCTGTTAAGAAGTGAAAGATAGACGTATAATTAATATTAAGTGCATATGACTGGTGTAGTGTTTGTTGCACTGTATAACCCCAGGTTCTTCAGCCGTTTACCGGCTGAGGGAAGAGGCTGTTACGGGCGTTGCCCAGACAAGGAGGGCGGCTACTTGTTTTTACAATTATTGCACAGCGTATGCTATATACGGTACGATAACATGCTCTTCATGCAAACTATAGAGCTATTTAACCTTACAGAACCGTCACCTCCGCTTCATTTATCTCAGCTCTCTGTCCATTTCGTACGACAAAAAGTGTCGCGCATCGCTTCAGCCGGACGGAACATCTTAGCCGGTCCACACTGAGTTAGCAATGTGACCAGAGACGACAAGAGGACATTGTTCTGCCTTTTATTTTCCAGCGCCACCATGATAGATGTATTCTCTAATACTGTGCCTATCATAGAGTGCAATCTATGTTATATTACCTCTCCTACAAGAATCACCAGATGGACTTAAGAGTCCGCCAGAGACCCTTAACAGCTGAAAATGCCGCTAAAAAGTATATAAGGCATTGTTGATCCCACAGGACCTTCCCATGGTTCTTTCCTAGAGAGTTAGAAAGAAAGGCAAGATGGATCCACTCAACTACAACAACTACAACATCGTGTTACCCCCTGTTCACAAGGTGATGCTACCGCCTCCAACACAGATATGGGATTATAGAATGCAGTACAACAACAACAGTAATTACGCTGGATTCTACGAAACACCCGTGACAACTCCATCTCCACAGGAACCTCCAATACAGACTTCACAACCGGTGTCAGTTCAGACGCAGGACATCGCCACTACAGCAAAAGTGAAGAAACCACGTAGAAAACGTCAATGTCCAGATTGCCAGATGTGGTTCTCCAACTTATCCACACATAGAGCTATTCACTTAAATCCAGAAAATAGACCATATCTATGCCAGATATGTGGTCGTGGGTTTAGTCGTTCCAATGATCTTTTCAGACATGGGAAACGCCATTGGAAAGAGATGGGTGATGATAAAGGTGCGTTCAAATGCCCATTCAATTCGGCATTACATCCACATATTCAGCAAGGTGTCAATGAACCACAGCATGTACCGTGTCATCCTTCAGGTATATTTTCTCGTTGTGATACGTATAAGAACCATTTGAAAGCACTACATTTCGATTATCCACAGGGGACAAAGAAGAAAGACAGATCTGGTGTATGTGGTAACTGCAAGAATTGTGGTAAGAAGTTCAATAATGTGAATGAATGGCTGGATCTACATGTGGAGACTGGGGAGTGTGGGTTTAGATAATCTGGTTTAGTTGGTACATAAGGAGTACAGGGAATAGGATACATCATACAGGTACTAAGGCAAATATCGCAATAGTCTCGCATTTGTAGATGCTACAGCTTTTGTTAGTTGCTTACTGTTAGTACGCCAATCAGCAGAGTGCTATATCTGTCACAGTTCACGACGTGACTTGAAATTTGTCTGGAGTAATGCTATCAACCCGTCAACGGCTCCGATCGCTTTTATATGTGCGTACTGCAGCTGTTTGTTATGCGCGCGCTATTGCACCACAATGGGAAGATTCTGCAAGCATGGATTGGGGGTAGCGTGGGGGCAACCATTATGTAAGGGAATTATATGACTTCTTACATAATTAATTATGTAACGCAAAGGTGTTTGGATGTTAAGACGGTAAGAGACACACTTATCATCTTTTTGAGGGAATTTCCCGTTTACGGCTATTGATCTGATATATCTTCGCGAATTGCAACATTCAACGCCAAATTTTCGCAGGTTTTCTTTCTTTTTCTGCCCTCATCGCGAGTTACTGGAGATCTGTGAACTTCTGAAGGCGACCTAGCAAATTTCAAAGGCTAATAGTTTGCCTTCCTAATACAGATCAAGTGACAACTTATACACAGCGGGTTGAAATAGAGTGCAACCATATCATAGAGAAATACCATGGATAACTCGGGGCTCTCACGATCGCTATCCAAAGTGAAGTCGAAGATCACTGGCCTCATAAACTCAAGTGAGGATGACCAACAACAACATCAATATCAACAACAACAGTTAGTATCACCCACTGGGTCATGTACTGACTCCTATTCTTTGAAGTACCAGTTGGACCAGACCACTACGAGACACAGCTTACCCACTCCAAGACATAGCGCTACGACATTACCGCCAGTATTGGAGGAACAACCTATTACAACACAGAACTCTTCATCTATGTCCGCTACACCCCCATCTCTAGAAGCCTCAACAACATTATCAACAAGTGTCGACATACTCTTACCGCCTGCTCCTATGTCTCCAAACAATATGATTTCCGAACTTTCAAATCCATTTGAGCACGCCTTGAAGAATTTGGACAAGAGAGCTTCTATAAGCTGTGATCCCTTGGCCAAGCATGCTACTCCTTTGACTCCACAGTCGGAGTTAAACGATTTTGCTGATGCTATGGCCTTGAGTATATTGGATAAAGTGGAGGTGGATGGCTCAACACAGAGTGAGTGGAAGATTTAACATTCTATGAAATTCAAGAGACTATAAAAGAGATTCATGGATCTCACTTGCATTGCTAGCATTCTAACGACTAATGAAATACTGACCTTACTTTATTCGGTAGTAGATTCTTGTATGGACTACATATAGTATAGATTTTGAAACCTCCCATGTTTTTGTTTTGTATGTGCAAATCTATTGAATATTCAACTGTTTAATTCCATCCAACACCACGTCGGCTGGTACTGATCACAATTTTGACTTACCAAAGCCTTTAAGCCTTGACAGTTCTCAAACCAACAGGAGATCTCAACACAGAATCCGCTTCAGCATAACCTCTACCCAAACCGAAACCAACGCCTAACCAAACTGGGAATGTTCTTCTCTTGAAAAGGATAACTGAGGCAAGAACACCGGCACCAAATCCAAGACCGGTCTTCACAAGGGTGTTGGAAATAACAACATCCCAACGGTCGTTAAGGAGTGTAGATGATGGGGTAGCAGAGGACACTGTAGACTTGTTAGTTTCTAAACTTGGTACATTAAATATGTACTACATCCATCAATTGATATCAGCAATACCATCTCGAATACCGAAACATACTTGTATAGTTAAGTTATGAAGTTGATACTTTCTCTGTTCTCTCCCTTCACCGATTCGACAAATCAAGTGATTCGAGATTTTCGAGCTCGTTCGCGAATTAATGAGCATAACTGTTACACATGAAATTCATTATTATGCTGGAAAGCTCTGACATAGCGTAATCACAGGCATTGTTACCCGGCCGGAAGTGGACCTAGGCGAAGACGATTCAGGTTGCAGATATGTTTCTGTCATGAGGTTTGTTTCAAGTTTTCATAACTTGGGAAGACGTTTAAAAGATCCAAGGTGAATAATCGGAAATCACGGGAGAAGGTGCTTCGAGCTGTAGCTCATTTTCTTGGTAAAATATCCAAACAGGAGAACCCCTTGGTTCAAACTTCGTATGCAACAGTGGGGCACACCTTAGTTCCATTTATTAAATTTGAGAATAAACAGAACTCTCTAGCGAATCAATTGGTATTTTTGTAAGTAGCACACCTAATAAGGAAATAGGATGTGCGTTATTCTGCCGAGTATCATTTCAGACAATTCATGGCCAATATAAGTATAAGAAGTAACTGCGATATTTATGAGAGGATGGAAGGCGTGGTTGATCAGAACACAAAGAGGTATTATGATATCATAAAAGATAGCCCTTGATTAGAGGCCAGAATTGAGGAGATCCAGAGATTATTGGATATATCAGAAGAGCAGTTCATGGCTAATGTCGAGTCTTTAAAAAATCGTTTATGATTTGATGAGTCTAAGCTAAGAGATTTGCGTACAAGCGGGCTTGAATGGGTTAG
The DNA here is from genome assembly GCA_017948575.1 of Williopsis subsufficiens. Taxonomy (NCBI): domain Eukaryota; kingdom Fungi; phylum Ascomycota; class Saccharomycetes; order Phaffomycetales; family Wickerhamomycetaceae; genus Williopsis; species Williopsis subsufficiens. Next base: position 38,354 of record JACVEX010000157.1, read on the forward strand.
AAGCAAGGTCACACCTAAACCTTCTTACAAATCATTCATACTGATAGACTTCTCTGACGCTTACCTTCGAAGGGAAGCCATTCTTTTCGAGGAAGCGGCAAACATGGTAAACGGCGAGAGCATTCGAACAGCCCTTAAACTTAGGCAGTAAATGGTAACTCACGTTGGATATGAGAACTTCGTGGAATACAAATTACAAAACGGATCTATGGGGAGATTTAATCATATCGATTGATTTCCTCATGATTTGAAATCAAAGTTGGAAACATTGACGAAGGAGCAAATCGATGAACTTCTCCTACAGAAGAGTATTGAACGCGCAGAACTGAAAATACCATATGATAATAAAATGAGCTTATGGAACTACAAGTAATACAAGAATCTTCATTTACAGAACTTCCAAGTCAATAATGAACTTGCTTCTGAATACTTCTCCTTAGAACTCATCATTGAGCATATTTTCAAATATATGTCAGATTTACTGAAGCTTGAACTCGGAAGCCCCGACGCTTCAAAATGGATTTTTTGCGTCAACTCTTATGGAGTCTATGATGATATTGAATGCCTTGAATGCCATTATTTAGATATACTGCAGAGAGGGAAAGCATGGGAGCCTGATAGATTATTACTGTTCTTCGTATGGGTGCCTCGATAATGGTAACCCTGGGCCATCAAACATAATACTTGTTTCCAATTTCCAACAAGAGGAGCTGTTAATATAAAAAAAGTAATACGAAAGCTGCTGCACAAGTTGACACATTTCTTTAATGAATTGCTAAGCAGATCAAGAAATTCTGAGTTCCATGTGACCCGTGGTGCAGCTTGTGTTTTTTTCAAGATTTTACCAACTATGGTGGAGCTTTGGGATCTAACCAAATTGAAAGAGATGTCATGGGATTAGTAAACCAGTGGACATACATCTGATAAATTCATCTCCGAACAAAAGAGAGGGACTAATTGGAAAAGGTTTTGTGTCATATGAGACGATTACAATTCGCAATCTCTGACTTAAAAGTTCATTTCAATCCTGATAGCGTGGTTTCTCTATGTAATAAGTCAAAAAATTCAAGGTATAGGTAATTTCAACATCTCGTGTGTGGTTACGCTACAATTCACTAGGGATATATCGTTACTGTATATTGCCTATGATCTTTATAACAATTTGGGAATCAAAAGGAGCAAGGAGACTCTCATTGTCGCTCCTTCAGAAAAAATACTAGGGAGACCTCTAAGTTGTCAAGCTTTTGTGACTGATCTCTTATAGTGATATATAGATGATGAGTCAAAAATGGACAGCTGAATAAGAAATGAACTCTGCTTATCCTTGGAAAATGAGGACTATGATTCCAGACCCAATTGAAAGTCAGTAATGCTGATTTTGAGAGATTCTTGGTTCCAAACTTCCCCTAATGCAAGCCATATGACTAGATAGTCTCTTGAAAAATCATATCATGAGGCATCGTACTGTCTCTCATCAAGGGATAAAAGTACCCTCTAATATCTTCTAAGGTTTCTTAGGAGCTTTAAACTCATCTCAAAATTTTCGTCTTTATCGATAGCTGTTACACTTATTAGATATTCCGGACCAATCTTGATCGCTTTCAGAGCAATACCTGTTGATTGAAGCATTATGATCTAACTTAATTTCATGGTAGGAGACAGGGACGATGGGGTCTAACAGAATTCCACTTTGGATCCTCCTGTGAGTTCCCGATCTAAATGATTATAAGTTTATGAAGAATCACTAAAAGATCACCAGGTCTGATAAATTGAAAAATTCATGAGAAGCACTGCTCCACTCCAGATAGCAAAACCGCCGCATTATCTACAAGTAATCCCAGAGATTGGCCTCAAGAGATTCGAATTAAAAGCCAGAGCCAGAACCTTGGGGCAGCATGATTCTTTTATTTAAATTATGATTTGTAATTGGCGTGTCTTTGTGGCTAATGTTGCCAGATGCAAGAATGATACCTTGCACTGACGTCGAAACTCGATAGCTGCTTTGATAGTGAGGCCGGTCAAGGCCCGTGCCATTCTTCGTAAGATATGCACTCCTACGCCCATTACAGCTTATGAGCGGTCATTATTCTCTCTTAAACTTTTCATGCATGATCTTTGAAATATTACTACTAAAATTGAAGTTCGAGCTGCCTCTACGCCAGTCTTCTAGGAGGTATTCCTTAATGGTGTTTTCTTTTTTTAGGTTCACTACTGTGCAACTTCGGCCAGATATTACCCGAGCTCCAAATTCACCAATCCCCGTGATAGCGCGACTATAAATATCGCAGACTTTCTCTCCCTCTTCTTCCTCGCATGTAACATAATCTTCTTCAAAAATAGCGATTATCTATAATTTAGTACATAATGTCAACATTTGCCCAAGGAGATTTTGACTCTGATAACTACGACTTTAAAAGACCAGTATACCCAAGGTCCTTATTCACGGCTCTTTTTGAATATCACCAAGGAGCCAGGAAGAGGGCATTGGATATCGGCTGTGGCCCTGGAACTGCCTCCTTCTCGTTGCTAGAGTATGTCGACACTGTTCTTGCTACAGATCCATCAGCTGTAATGCTCGAGCCGGGAATCAAGCGTATCAGCCCAGATTTGAAAGACCGAATCAAATTCAAAGTGGCTTCAGAGGACTTCAGCGAAGTCGTGCCAGAAAATGGAAGCATAGATATGATCATCAGCGCGGAGGCAATGCACTACGTAAATCACGATACTTTCTTCAAAGAAGCAGCAAGATTAATGAGAACTGGCGCGACCCTAGCATACTGGGCCTACATTGAGGTCCATTTCATGGATAATAAAGTAGCCAACGCGATCTACAACAAGTATGTCTACGCCGATAGCAGATACTTGGGTCCATGTTGGTCTCCAGGTAAAAGCTTCCATAGATACTTCTACGACAATATTAAGATCCCAGATGAATACTTCAAAGATATTGAGAAACATGATTACTACCCGGGGAAGAGTAAGACACACACAGCTTACTTTCAGGGTGATTCTAAATACTCGTTGAAGAAATTGAGGGACAATGCTGGCACTTGGAGTGGTACGCACAAGTGGAGAACCCTCCACCCAGGTTCGAAGGATGTTGTTGATTTGATGATAGAAGAGCTCAAAGAGAAGTGTGACTGGACGGATGAGAGCGAGTTCGAGGTTGAATGGGGTACCACTTATGTCTTTGCAAGAAGAAGGTGAGTTCTTGATATGAATAATTAGTGACACAATCTCAATTTCATAATATGTCTATATACGATTTTTGGTACTCAATAGGTCGCTGTTTATTTTCCCTTCTAGAAGTCAAAATGAATGCATCAAAGTATACATCTTTCTAGCAAATCAGCAGTCAGTTCCAGCCTCCACCACTAGGCCAACGGGCTCTTTCAAGGCATCAGGGGAGATGCATTGGATCACAGGCGCATTTTGATTCCAAACAGAATGTCTATGGTGTGCAATTGGAGGGCATGTGTCCTGTTTCAAATATAAGTTCATTGGAAAGATCACAGAAATTTACTTCTCCTTTTCTTCTATTGAAACAGCATGACTCTCTACTTGATCTTTAGAAGAGCTATCCGCTTTTTGGTCCACTTCATACTCTAGGAGACCTTTTTCAGCCAAATGCGCCTGATAGTCCTTTCTCAGTTGCTCTTCTTTATCCATTCTCTCCCGTTTCATGGTTTCATCCAAGTTTCTATATTTCCAAAGAAACCACGCAGCAGAAATAGCACCAGCGACACAAGTTGCAACAAATGGCCAGATTAAGTCTGGATCCACAAGGGCAGCGACACAGGCTTGAGAGATAGCTGCAGAGATAGACTGTGTGAATAAAAACAGAGCCATCACCAGTCCTTTCATATTCTCTGGAGCACGAGTATACGCGACTTCGTAAGCTGCGGTATTAGCAAAGCACTCAGATGACGCTTCTAACACGTAGAGCACGACCTCAACCCACACAGAGATTGGAGAAACACCTGTACCAACTTCACAATTGGTAGCGTAATATCCACAAGGTGAAGTTGAGTAGACTCGCCATTGGATAATGGCACCGCATGCTGCAGCAAGGACAGCTAACATGAACCCGAAAAAGATCCTATAGACAGGTTTGAAATCAATACCAGCACGTCTAAGGAATGGATAGAATATATAATTCAAAATTGGAATAAGCACGATAATAGTCAATGGGTTGAAGTTATCGATTAAGTCGTTAGGAACACCATTTGTAGTCATTGATGCTGCCTGCGAGTTCTGTATACCACCAATACCACCATCATTGATGTTGTAGATCACAAAAAATAGGAAGATCTTACAGGCATCCACTGTGATTTTCACATCTTCGACAAACTGGTCAGTCCAGCTGACCCTTTTGCGGCCTTTCTTGTCGGTCTCATCTAAGGAAGAAATGTCGCCTCTTGCCAAGATGTTGGAAGGCTTTGGATACTCCCAGAATTCGTCACTTCTGATCCTCTTGATGAATGGGCCCTTATAAGCCACTCTGAGAACTCTGCATACCTCTTCTATTAGTGACAACTTTGTTGGTTTTTCTTTCTTCAACTTTGGAGCCAAGATCATCAAAATAGGAATCATTAGGAAGTAGACAATTCCTGGGATCATGAATGCCAACCAGAAACCAACCCTCTTTGCCGAGTAGGAAGTAGCAAGTGACAAGAATGCCCCCACATTGATTGCCCAATAAAATACCAAAGTTACTCTTTGAATAGAGGCATCTTTCATCAAGATGACTCTCGTTCCGTCGTCCCTTGTTGCGACAACATCACGTTTATGTGGGTATTGATCCAAGAGCAATGGCAGCAAGTTGGGTTTGATCATACCGGTTCCCACTGCAAGAGATAGGATACCAATGATGGTTGGTGCTAGTGCCTTCCCACCTGAGATAACTGAAGGTAAACCAGCAATAATCAAGACGATATGAGAGATGAGGCCGATCCAAATACCGTACCAGATTGTTCTCATACGACCCCATTTCTTATCAGACAAGTATCCACCAACTAACGGTGTCAAATAGGCAAGGAACTTCAAGAGTAATGTTAATGCAGATGCTGTTTGGAGACCTAGACCGAGAGCACCGGCATTCTTCTGCGTTCCTTTAGGTGGAGCACCTGCGCCATTACCACCTTCTGGTAAAGGCAGTTGGATGAAATTGTTCAGTCTGCCTCCAACACCATAGTAAGAAGCTCTCTCTGCAAATTCCATCAAACAGATCAAGTAGGTCACGTAGGGAGGGTGACCAAGTACTTTCGGTAATGTTTGGTACTCTTCCTCTGTAGGCTCAGGGAATTTTTGGTTATACTCCTGTAACTCATCAATCTTTTCAGAAAGTTCTTCAGATGAACCATCTCTTTTCTCGAGATCTGAGAGGTCAACCTCTTTGGTGCTTAATCTCGAGTTGAAGAACTCCTTGATTGCTGTTTTTCCTTGTTAGAACAGTATCAGTACAGGAACTTGAGAGATCCACTAACCCATTGATCAGAAGTTCTTTCTATGCCTTCCTTTCAAGCTTTAACTAGTGATAAGAATGCAAGAGACATCTTAGTCTTTATAGTTCTTCAGCAGAAACCTGTGGCGGTCCATAGCCATCAATATGTACCACATTTGTGGGTAATGATACATTGTTGAAACACGATGATCGTTTCTAAGATGGTGCAATAACCGTAGGACCAAAGTCATGAATGTACGCTTGAATGTTATGAGATGCCAGTCGGCACCAGAGAGCTGTCAAGTGTGGCTTCTGTACGCCTTATGCATGAGCACATGGAGACCCAAGCCAGTAATCACTGAAGTCATGAGCCGACCCTCGGCGTCATTTCCCTTTGCCACCAGATCTAGAAGAAGTAGCTTCGTCCTGGTTACTGTGGGCTAGTCTGAAAGCAGTGCCGTGCTCTCGCAGTGCGCTGGAGGATCGGGTGATCCAAGCGGTCATCAATATCACAGACCCATGTACGTACGGCATCACATGATACTTCATAGCTAGCCATATGAGAGTTTCCATTATGTACCAGATTGACACTACATTCCTTGGAAGGCTCTTCCTGTATATGACTTAAGAACCCAAACCTACGCCGCCTGCCAAAAGATAAGCAGTGATTAAAACCTGTCAACATTTCAACGGCTGCCGGAGTTTTCTCCTTGGCTTTCGTGGGAAAAGTCCGACACTTTAGAGCCACACAAAAGAGAACATAATTCATTGACGATGCCTACAAGTCTAGAAACTCATTAAGACTACTGTTGATTAACTATTAGCCACATATCACTAGTATTCTATATGATTCTTCATGCGGTAAACGGTGGCTGTTCTTTAGCTTAACCCAACTCTTTGTCGCTTCTCTTTCTCACTCTCAAGCCGTCTTCTTTATGCTCATCATCAGGGAACGTTCTAGGCACCAATCCAGTGTAGAAGTGATCAATCATGGTAACTGCGTCGTAAACAGGTTTACCAGTTGCTCTATGAATGGCCTTAGCTGTCGGTGGCATCTGCGTACACTCCAAGACAAACGCACTAATAGTAGGCTTTTTAGATAACGCAGCAAGGGCAAGTTCCACAAGTTCGTTTTCCAACTCTTCAGCAATATATGGCCCTCCATGAATAATAAAATTCTTCAAATGTCCGTCATCCGCGCAGCCAAAGACGTCCACTCTCTCTTGCTGTTCTTGGGTCAATCCGATACCATCGAAATGCAATTTACCTAAGTTCTTGCCATCGAAGGTCAACACAGCCACTCTTCCACTGGTCAAAGACAGAACAAGTGGAAGCTGCAACAAAGAACTAGTGGCCACCGGTATTGGGCTTCTAATATTGAGGCGTTGTTGGATCTGTGCAAGGAATCCACATGAAGTGATCACGCCAACGGCACCTCTCTTCTGTAGTTTCTCACAAGCATCGACAAAGTTTTCAAAGAACTCCTCGTTGAATTTGCCACCAAATACAATGTTTCGGACAGTACCGTCTTTGACGATCTCGTAGATGAGAGGGAATTTAAAAGATAATGGGTTCAATGGATCACCCGGAGGTCTATGAATATCATCGGTGTAGTCCAAACAGAGGGCTCCCAAAGAAGGCAGTTGTTGATCTTCGGGATATCTTGACATCTCTTTGTAACATAAGCTTCGGGATCATAAACTGGTTGTCGAATGTGAACTTTGTCCTTTATTTATATATTATCCGAAAAGTAACAGATCGGGAATATGCGCGTCCCAAAGGGGGAAAAGCAGATAAGGAGAGATAGGCACCCTAACAGAAGAAGTTCAACAAAGGAAGTTTCCTTCACAAAGATTCGCACAGTGGATCAGAATCTGCAGGATGGATAGCTCCAAAGGTCAGTACACCTTCAGAGTCTCCAAAGAGAAGCCTAAAGGACGCACAAAGCATCTCCAAGGTGCATGTAACGGATGTAAATCCAAGAAGAAGAAGTGCGATGGTAAATATCCAGTGTGTTCATCGTGCCAGCAGAGTGGGATCGAGTGCACCATCACGGATCTGGCAACAGGTAGGGTGGTGAGAAGGGACTATATACAGCAACTGGAGGAACAAGTTGAGCAGTTGAAATCACAGTTGAAAGTGAAGCAAAGGCCAGTTGACAAGGAACTCGAGATGGAAGTTGGCTACATCACACTGGGAGCAGGTAGTGAGAGTCTTGGCTATATTGGTGACTCAAGTGCTTACTCAATAGCTAGGGCCATCACGTCAACTATAAGCTACTATAAGAAGAAGACTTTGAAAACGAAGTATACTACTCCACCAGAAGTACAAAGAGAATTGGATCAGATTCCCTTCACGAAACCATCCGTGGGTATGGCTAATAACTATCTGAGTTCCTATTATGATAACGTGCAAACTCAATACCCGTTTTTAGACTGGTCTTGTGTTTCGATTTGGTTCCAAAATGTTGTGCATCAGAACTCTAACGACCCAGAGGAAATGTTTTTCCTCTACATGATCTTTGCCATCGGATCACAGATATATAACACACATTCCACCACTGCAAACATCTACACTAAGATGTATTACACTAAGGCGCTTGAGAACATTGGACCACTAGTAGAAATAACGACTATAGATACTGTTCAGGCTTATTTGATGCTATCTGTGTTTTCTCAGAAGATGCCGGATGCTTCTTCAATTTGGCAAACAACAGGACTTGCTATCCGCACTGCAGTGATCCTGGGGTTGCATAGAGAGCCTTTCAGAAAGCCTGATAAAGATGAGGTAACACAGAAATTGAAGCAGTTGAAATACCGAATCTTTTGGTGTGCTTATGGCCTGGAAAGGATCAACGGTATTGTTTTAGGAAGACCTTTTGGAATTTCAGATATTGATATTGATACTCCTTTGCCAGAAGAAATGGACACCGAATTATCGGTGGCCATACACGTCATCAAGATACGGAGGATTCAATCGAGTATATGCACTTTTGTGTATAAGCCTGTTCAGATCATGGATAAAGAGGAGGATATTGATGCTACAAGAGTGGAAATTATGTTGGAACTGAATAACTGGATGTCCACTTTTCCAATCAAAGCGCAATCCAGTTCTGTGTTTGAAACTGAGAACTGGTGTAAAATCTCATACCACAACTCCATGCTCTTACTGTTAAGACCTGTGATACTAGAAGTTGCACAGCTTAAAGAAAAAGCCAATGAAAGATCTATTGACTGGTTCAAGGCATTTGCACATTCTGCATCTACGATTTGTATGAACTATAAAGACCTTCACACCAAAGGTAAATTGGGATATACATGGTTGGCTATGCACTGTGTATTTATTGCCGGGTTATCTTTCCTGTACTGTGCCTGGATAGACGCTGCAAACAACTTGGAGGTGTTAGATTTGAAGAGGAAGCCATTGTTATATGATACAGTGAGTGCATGCTCTTCAATCCTATATGTGTTTGCGGAAAGGTTCAAGAACGCAGCGATGTTCAGAGATACTTTTGACAGGGTTGTCCGTTCTGTGATGGCAAGATTGGAGGAGGATACTCGATCGGCTGAGAATTTGCTGGAGGATAGCATTGGGATAGATCAGTACTTGGGGTATGAATTGGTCCAGAGGGAAAATATAAGCTCTACGGAGGAAGATATCTCTTTATGGGAGTTCCTTGATACCACCGGTGACAAGTTTCTTAGAGGTATCTTCAATGATTTGGAAAGCAACCTCAAGTGATTCATTGGATATCATATAGTAACAATTTCTAATACTTTATTGTTTTCAAATTGCCTCATAGATACTCCGCTAAAAAAGAACAACACAAGTCTTGATTTTGAAATCAGAAATTTTGTTCAACAGCATAGAATTTTCAGCTCTGAAGACTTTCTCTCTTAGTATGACGGATCAAAAGATAATAGGAAATTGAAAAAGAAAAAAAAGATTTACTAGCTGTGTATCATTTCACGATAACATATCTAGAGCCATAAAAAATGTGGGGTCCAAGGATGATGAATGGTAGATGCACGCACTGAGACCTGAGAGCTCACGAGAAGCTTGTGGCTCACGTACAAGAAGTAACCCCAGTCCCCAAAACCCAGATCGGAGATCCCCTTATTGTTTCTGAGAACTACAGTCTACATGTCCCGATCCGGTAATAACCCCGGGAGATCCGAGCAGCACCGCAATAGCGTCGGTATTAGATTCCTGGAATTTTATTGAGAAAGCGCCAAACAACTTTCTTCTTTGAAGATACGAAATAATCATAAAGTGATGGAGGCATGAAGAAAGAATACACGGAGACAGAGCTCTCCCTGGAACTTCAAGACTTCACTCTCGGTGATGATGCTTTATTGGACTTCCATCCACAATCACCTTTGAGACCTGCAAATTGGCCTATTGGGAAGAAAATTAAGCATACTATTCTCTTTGGTCTTATAACCTTCTGCGCTCAGTTCAACTCTACGACCCTTTCGTCATCACGATTTGTGGAATTTCTTGGAGAGGCTTATGGAACACCTTATGAAGTCGCGATGCTTTCAAACTCCTTGTACATTTTGGGTATCGCCCTTGGTCCTATGGTGTTTGCTCCCATCAGTGAGGTATATGGTCGCAAAATTGGTGTCTTGATCCCATTTTTACTCAGTGCTGTGTTTGCATTTGCTTGTGCCACAAGTTATAATGTGCCTGCGTTGTTGGTGTATAGATTTCTTTCTGGGTTCTTCTCTGGTGCCCCCATTGTCTCTTCGGGTGGTGTCTTGTCAGATATCTTCCGTAATCCAACAGAAAGAGGCAAATATCTCGGTGTTTATGCTGTGTTTGTGAACTTGGGTCCTTCTTGTGGTCCTGTTATTTCATCATTACTGATGTACAGCAGGCCTTCTACAGACCTTGAAGCATGGAGAATCCCAGAGTACTTTAGTGGATTGACCAATTTGACTCTATTTCTTATCTGTCAAATCACACTAGAAGAAACTTACCAGCCTGTTGTGCTTCAGAGGAAATCCAGGCTGCTGAGACTCGATACGGGCAATTACAGCATCCATTGTTCCCATGACATGTGGAAGCTCGAATTCAAAGATGTCGCGAGAGACCATCTCATTCGGCCTTTTGTCATGCTGTTCACGCCTATTGTGCTGACAATCGTTCTCTTTGCTTCTTATACATTTGGAGTGCTATACATCTTTGTCACAACCGTTCCTGAAGTGATGTATCTTTCAAGGGGGTGGACAGGTACTGTGGGTACCTTGCCAAATATCGCCATGCTGATCGGTACTCTTATAGGATGTATAATTAACATGTACTACGCTAAATACTACGATAAGAGATTGCAAGAAAATGGTGGTATTGTTATTCCAGAGGAGAGATTCCCCATCGTGATGTGGATTGGGTGGTTAGCACCAGCTGGGATCTTTATGTTTGCGTGGACATCTAGTGATAGAATTCATTGGATTGTACCGTGCTTAGGTATCTGCTTGCTTGGTATTGGATTTGTGGTGATCTTCCAAGGTTGTTTGAACTATTTGGTTGATACATACACAAAATATGCAGCAAGTGCCATTGCTTGTAACACTTTTTTGAGATCAGTGTTTGCCGCCTCATTTCCCCTTTTCTCCAAGCAGATGTTCGTCAACTTGGGTGTCCACTGGGGTGGTTCTCTTATCGGTTTTGTTGCCCTAGGCATGATTCCTATTCCATTCTTTTTTTACCAATATGGTGGAGCTATAAGGGCCAAGAGGCCATACAAAGGTATTTAATTTATTTCGATATAGACTATGCTCTAAGGTAATGTGTCCTTACAACTGAAACTCATCTAGCTGATCGGTGTTCACCATCCATTGACACAACTTCAAGTTCTCCTTGTTTTTCAATTCCAACTCCTCAGACCACAGGCCTTGAAACTTGATGGCTTCTTCAGGTTTGATGGTCTTTCTTCCATCTTTAAGTACATATTTGGTAACCATTGTAGATGCAACTTTATCCTTAATAACGAATTTACTAAGAATGAACAGCCATTTATTATCCCATGCTAGGACACGAGACTTGATGGAATACTTCTGGAACGGTTTAATCTCCCTCTTAAAAGAGCCAAATATGTTACCCACTGGGACAAACGCATACGATCCGCTTTCCGTCTTGTAGTCATGGAAGAATTTTTGGAATATTGTAGTCATTAGTTGTGATCTTGCAATGTCTAACTCTTCGAAATAACAAGAATTGGACTTATGTAAGTAGAAATCACATTCCATTGGGGAGTTGTAAGTGTTCAATTCACTGATTTCAAAAACTGATTTAGGCGTGTATTGCAAAGACTTCACGTATTTGGCAATGATCAAGTTCTTTCCAAAACACCAGTAGATACGGACATAGTATGCCAATGGCAGGGACTTGTACGTGGAAAGGGCGAAGGCTAACAAGGAGACCTTGAAGATAGAGCAGAACATTGAGGGACGGTCAGTGCGTGGATCTGTATGACCGTATGATTGAGAGAGAGTTCAGCAACGCAAATCGATGAGGAAGGATAGGACTGAACAGGAACGACGGAGGTTGGGCCGAGGCACCTTTGGTGGCGTGGGCTAACCGCTTAAAATTAGGGCCCCTACAAAGTTCAGATTCCATAAATAATTCACTGTGTATACGTTTATAAGTGTAGATATAAGCAATTGGTAGGCTCAGTCTCTCACCTTCAGACCGATGTTGTTGATGTTTCTGAACATTCTGACACCATTGTCACCTTCCACGAACTGGCACTCTCTAGCCGACTTCCACAGAGACTTGAACATGTTCTCATCGGTTTGTTGGTAGTGTTTACCCATAACCTTCTGAATGGCAGCAGATGCCTCTCTGGCATTGTAGAATGGAATACGAGAAACGTAATGGTGGAGAACATGGGTCTCGATGATATCATGGAAAAGATGAGGACCAACAAATGGGAAGGATCTATCAATGGTGGCAGCTGCACCACGGGCAAAATTCCATTCGGACGCATCATAATGTGGCATTGTTGGTGCAGTGTGTTGTAAGTATGTGATGAACACCAACCAATGGTTCACAAAGAGATATGGGATGAAGTAGTTCACCAAGAAATTGAACCAACCAAAAGCCTTGAACCATTTGTACAAGATTGTAGCTTGCAAAATGATACCAATGTCACTCAGGACGATAAACCAGTAATCCTTCTTCTCAAACAAAGGAGAAGTTGGCACGAAATGGTTAACTTTCCATCTGGCAACACCATCGTATGGTTGACCAGTGACATTCACAGTGAGGTATGCCCACCAGCCACCCAGCTGTTGGATCATCAGTTGGTAAAGGGTAACAATTGGAGAATCTTCCGACAGATCTGCGATTCTTTCGACAAATCTTCTGCGTTTGAACTCTTCAGTGGTTGGTGGAACAAACACTGTGTCCCTTGTCAAGTGGCCGGTGGCCTTATGGTGCTTACCATGGGAGTACTTCCATGAGAAGTATGGCACCAAGAGATAAGAGTGGAGGGTCCAGCCAACCAAGTCATTGACCCAGCCGTAGTCCGAGAAGGCCTGATGACCACACTCATGTGCGAGAACCCAGATACCAGTACCAAACAAACCCTGGACTATGGTATAAGCACCCCAAGCCAGTGTTCTCAAAGTGACACTTTCCAGTGTTGGGATATAAGTGTTGGCAAGATAACCAGTCACAACCATAGAGATGATATCTCTGAACACGTAGTAGAAACTGGTGGTCAATCTTCTCTCATAGCAGTGCTCAGGGATGACGTTGAGAATGTCTTTCATGGAATAATCTGGCACTTCAAACTCGTTACCAAATGTGTCAATAGCTCTGAGACCCGTGGATTGGAAGGAGCCAACATTGCCTGAGCGCTTGGTAGTAGTGGAGCCCTGAGAGTGGCCTGTGGAAGACCCTGTGACGGTTGCAGACATCGTTCTTTAACCCCCCTGTGAGACCTTGAAGTTCCTCTCCTTTTGCAAGTTCGTTTCCTTTTCAGAAAAACTCAAAAAAGATTCCAAGATCTCACAGGCCGATGAGAGCCCGTGTTTCTTTTTTTGTTGGGGCACCCGTCTTATCAGGATCTGGACCCTGTAGAAACAAATTCCGTACGGGCAGCAGACCCTTCAATAACAAGAAGGTATCATAGTGATTAAACCTTCATTAACAGGATAAAATCCTGATTTGTTGGGTGTCGCACGTGATGCGGGATTTCCTCTTTGGTATGTGATACGATGCGTCAGTGGTGTGATTTATGTTGTGATTAGTGAAAGCATTTGTAAAGATACTCTTTTTGTGTTCTTATTCCCTAGTAACTGGTGCTGCAGTGATGAGGCGGCTCTTATGTCTGCTGTAAATAAAATACAACAGTGAAGAATTGAACAGATGATTAGATCTGTTTCGTGTGAGCGGAAAACGCCCATAAGCGCGAATTGTGATAGGCCTAATAGGGTAACCGCGCTGATAAGAATTCTGGTCCAATCCGCAGTGATGCATGCACATAACTAGAAGCATGGCGTACAAGACACAGTCTGGACGCGACTACCTATTAAAATTCTCAGGATCCACTAAAGTCGAAATAAAATAGAACTATAATCTCAAACACAAGTAAAAGAGCAAACTAAGCTTTCTCCAACATACCATCTATGTTGTCGCTAGACAAGTTGACAGCATCTAAATACTGCTCCTCATCTAAGTTCGATTTTGGACCGTGGTACTCCTTCTTTTTATATGCATAGAAGTAGATAACTGCGAGGATCCAGATACCACAGTTAATCACAACAGCATAATTCATCGTTGTTTTATCAACTTCTTTATTTTCTGGGAACATTGCTAAAATAATGATGAAAGCCATGAACGACAATGAGGTAATGTTCATAATCATAGACACTACAGTTCCATGGTAGAACTGACCAGGTTGAAACACATCCCTACCACTTGTTAATCTCAAAAGCTGCGGTGTACCCCAGGCAACATAGTTACCAATCACAGAGATAGAAAATAGTGCACCTGATGCAGTAGCGCCAATCAATACCAAAAGACCGAGAAGAAGCGAAATCAAAGCGCTGACACCCACTGCTCTCAATGGGACAGAGAGCTTTCTGTTGACAACTTTAATGTAAGAAGAGAATGGTAGACCGTCATCTCTTGAGAAAGCCCAGATTTGTCTTGAAACAGCAGTCATAATACTGCAACCCATCAAGAACTGACACACTGCAGTCAAAGAGATAAAAGCCACCGCCCATTTCTTACCCATTGAGTCATAGAAGACTTGGGTCAATGGCTGTCCAGATGGAGTTCCGATAACACTTTCAACATCAGTACTCATACAAGCGTTGGTCGTAAGGATGATGAAAAACCCAATAATCCAACAACCGACAATGGAGCCTAGGATTCCTCTAGGAACAGATTTAGATGGATCCTGTGCCTCTTCTGACATATGCACACAAGAATCAAACCCACCAATGGTCCACACAACAGGCATCATACCCATCTGGAAGAACGTCCAACCGTTAGGCCAATCTGTCATATTTTCATATTTTCCAAAGATGAAGGCGCCATCGTTGAAACCACCGCGGTTGATCTTAGTGCCAATAGGGAGAGCAATGAAGAATAAGATAATCAACAGATTATTTGCAATGATAGAAGTGGATTGTAGCCTGGCAACAAATCCAGATGCTAAACAGGCAACAACCAACTCTCCAACAATAGCAGCAACAAAAACACCATACGATCTAGCATTTGTGATCTCAAAATCACCATCATTGGAAACATAGACAGCACTGAGAATCTGGACACCAAGACCATAAGTAATCGAACAGACACCACCAGATAGAGCCAAAGTATTAGAGACACCGATGACGAAAGATAAAACTGCCTTCCACTTTGGTGGTGCATAGTGATAAGTCCAGTAATACAAACCACCAGATGTAGGAATGGCGCTTGCCAACTCAGACATACAATAACCAATCGTCACAAGAAAGGCGCCACCGATGAACCAACCCCAAAGCCATGTAGCAGGGCCACCCGTCAAACCTGTAATCATCGTCGATGAGATGGAGGGTAAAAGACCCATGATGGAGAATGCAATACCAAACACCTGTAATGGTGTCATATTACGATTCAACTCCTCTTTGTAACCAATTTGGGCGAGCAGTTCGGATTCATTGTGTGCCTCTTTAGCATTGATGTAGTTGACAACACCTGCGTGTTTCGAGGTGACTGATCTTAGAGAGTGGATTGGGTGTGTTTCCA
The DNA here is from genome assembly GCA_017948575.1 of Williopsis subsufficiens. Lineage (NCBI taxonomy): Eukaryota > Fungi > Ascomycota > Saccharomycetes > Phaffomycetales > Wickerhamomycetaceae > Williopsis > Williopsis subsufficiens. Next base: position 54,042 of record JACVEX010000157.1, read on the forward strand.
CACCTGTAGACTTGACTGGTTCACTCATTGGTGTTGAAGATTAAGGCGTGTTCACGGTTTTTTCATGTGTGCATACAGGGATGAAGGTCTGTTTTTATAGAATTCTTTTCTTTATCGGCATGCAGTTCGAGGCTCGGTTCATTGGCCAAGAGATAAAAGAAACAACAGATGGCTTAAGGATTCTGGCTTTACAGATAACCTTTACGTAAACGGTCCAAATGAATTACCAGAATACTGGCCTAAAGTTTTCCTTATCTTCGTTGTGTTTTTTGTATCTCTTTACCTAGAAGTCCAATTGACAGGGCAGAGGCCCCTAATCTTATCTTTCCCGATTGGGAATGTACTAGCCGGTGAATTATGCATGACGGGGACTAAGGGAGATGAGATGATGAACTGAGGTTGTTGGGATAATCGGAGTCGGGTTTGTCTGTCTCTGGCCGAGATACCAGACAATCTAACGGCGTCAGACTTCTATATCGGGTTCATCTATGATTATGTGATCGTATTATACACCAAGTGGGTCATCTATTATTATACACCCGCACCATACTAGATAAATATAACAATAGTTCACTTCTTCACCATTCCCCAACGATCATAGGCATACAAACCAGCCATTGTTAGCAATAGCCCCAAACCTTGGTTCATGTTGACAGTTTGACGTTCCCATACAAGTGCCATTGCAATCACCACAATACGTTTCAAGATATTGGCAATCGAGTAGTTCACCGGTGAGACCAACCCAATCAAGTGGAACGCCAACATGGCCTGCATGAAGTGTGAAGCGCCGTGCAATAAGAACAGGAGGAATACCTTGGTATTGATCTCCCACAGTGTGAAACTCTCGTTAGAGAACTCAGAGATAATGTAGATCGGAAGTGTCAACGAAAAGCCAATAAGGGAACAATACAACAAGATTGTGATTTTATCAATTTTCTTCTCCGATTGTCTCTGTGCCTCGGTCTCGGTTGGCAAACCTGCATCCTTCCATGTTAGGATCTTCTTAGCAAAGATGTTTTGACTAACAAAAATAATCATCGAGATGAAGGCATAGAGCAGCCCTCTGAAAAATCCATCCGAGCTTGTGGTAGCGGTGTTATTGCTAAAGCATGTCATGATAACACCAAACATTAGAGGCAAAAGTGTCAAATAGGTGACTGTTGGGTATCTTGTATCATACCACGTTCTATAGGCAAATACCGTAGTCAAGGGACTCAAAGCCTTAACACTGTGCACAAGGGAGACTGGGATCAGACTTGTAGCTTGATGTGATGTAATATGCCCGACAAACTGGAACATACCCATCGGTAAAGTAGTTTTGACGACTCTTTCAGTCGGCAGAATCAAATTCCATGTTGTTTTTGCCAAATAAAACTCCTCACGAGAAGGAATAGCACCCTGCGGAAACAGATCAATCAAATGACGATTGTTGTTCACTATGAAAAGTGTCAACATACAGAATAACGAAGACACGAGGAATTGTATCTCTGTCAAGGATGTTGGATGTGGGAAGTACATCAAGATCTCCTTTGTGATGTTTGATGATATAGCAGACATCGCATACCACACTAAGCAAAAACATGTAATCTTCAAATCAACGGGAGGCAATGCCCTTTGAATCCTAGCACCGATAGTATTACGCCCTTGGAGAGTGAAGTAACGATTATAGTCTTGCTCACTGAGGTTGGCCGATGACTTCGAAGGTTTCAAAGGATATGGGCGTGAAGGGATTACGAAGGGAGGCTGGTGTCGAGTGGTTGGAGTTGTCTGTACTGTGATCATGGTTCAATAAACATGTATGGGTTCAGCGGATGGTGTTATCCTTCACAACGCGTTAGGTGTAGTTCGTTGCTGTTTTCAAACGCGTCTTTTTGAGCAAACGGGCACTAGTGGGACTCAGATGATCGAGATGGCTATGCGGTACCGCCTGGTGTAATAATAAGCGAGTGACTTGGGTACCTGATCTCGGATATTTTGAAACTTCAAAATTCAAAACAAAGCAGAGAAAGAAATTCTTTTCAGTTGGCTTACTGAAACTGTTGGATTTCATTTCTTTTGCTGCTTTTGATCGCGAAAATTTCTTTTTGGGAAATTTTCCAGCCAGGCCCTGAAGAGTTTGACAGAGTTTATCCGTGTGCCAGTTTTGTTTGTCGCTTCAGAGATTGTGTGGTCTTTATCATAAACGCCCAAGTTGTCATAAACCATTTATTGAGGTTATTGACTTTGTGTTTCTATAATCTATCATTGAATTTTGACTATGTACGCATAATTTTATCTTTCCAGCTTCCAATCATAAGTGCAGTTCTACTCGTGCTAATTTGAAACAGGGGGTGGTGATCATCACCAGTTTTGACTTAGGGGACTGACACGTGATTATACGGGGTAAAAAAAAATGGCCAGAGGCCCACCACAGCATAAATTATGTACCAACAATAATTCAATCCTAAATACTTACCAGACCTGCAACTCCTCGAACAAGTCGATTCTGTACTTACTCTTCTCTACACCTGTAGCAACAATCCTTCTGATCTCATCGCACATCAGTCCAGGACCGCAACTCACAATCGCCTTGGACCCCTGTGCTTCTTCAAACTCACTCTCAAGGATTTTCTTTGATGGTGCTCTTCCTAAATGAAAGGTAATGTAATCTCTGAATTGCATCAGCAGAGGCTCAATTGCGAGCTGAGACTCTTGGAACCCTCTCGTAATATAGATATCACACTTGATGTTGGTTTTATTCAGTCTTCTCAACTCAGGTTCGAACCATCGGATACTATCAATGGACCTTACAACCCATATCAACCTGATTTGTGACTTCTGCAACAATTATTGTTCAGAAAGGTGAATGGCATGGTAGAAAGGTCCAGGGATGCCATTACCACCTGCGAAGAGTATCACATTATCGTAATTCTCGCATGGTGATTGATTTCCGTATGGCCCTTCTAATGAAACTCTCATTGTGATCATACCATCTTGCAGGAGAGAGATCACTTTAGATGTAAGGCCGCCTTTAGCCTTGATATAGATAGTTATTTCTCCTTCTTCTAACACCGAGTCGACGATAGTGAACGGATGCGATTGCCAAAAGATAGACCATCGTAAGAAGTGCACATAGACGAAACATCCAGGATAAGGTTTCCAATTGTGTGGTCTTTGAACACTCACTTTAAAAGTACCTTCTGAGATGAGCTCAATCTGTGCCCTGGGTGCACCAAATCTAAATAGCCTATACAATCTCAGTAATCTATCAGTTATCCAGAGAAACATGGCACCATAGATCCATTCTAGCCACCCAAAGGTGACGCAGTGCTCCCAACAAGAGACAAAGAAGACAATTGCAAAAAGCACGTGCGTCATCAAGAACCATTCATAGTATTTCACTCTGAAACTGTGGATGGCAAAAAGAAGAATTACGATGCCAGCAACAATAGCTTGAACACCTAAGATAAACCAAAACACTCTAAAATAGAGTGATATTGTGTTCTGTAGAACCATGGCCACAAGATAACAGAATGTATGGATTAATGCATCGATCAACATGACTCTAGCAGTCCACTTATGGAAGACCATGAAGCTGGCGTACGGCAATTCTGAAAGACTAATGAGAATATTATTTCTTCCAGCAAATAATACCAATAGCGGGAAATGCGCAAAGGATAAGACACCAGAACGGTCTGCCAAAAGCCTCGTCTGTTGGACAACTTCCGATCCTGGGCCAAACAGTTCATTGTCATTCGTAATGGTATATCCACGTATAAGGAAGGCGGTATTAAGAATGAAATAACCGAATAAAGTAAAAGCTTCAGCAGTTGTAGGTAGTAATGCAGTGGTCTGTGGAAATATCTCAAGTGGTTGTTGATGGGCATTAAAGAACAACGGCAGTGAGATCTGACTTCTTAAGTAGTTGATTTTTGGAGACACCAACTTCGCATTTAAATGGCTGCGCTTAAACTTATTCCATATTCCAAACCACGAGAGAGCCAAAAGCCAATAAATATTAATAATGAGACCGTAGTTTTGTGAAATGTCGAAGTTTCCTAAGAAAGCTCTATAGTCTCTAATCTTCTTTTGAACTTCCTCCCTCTGAACTCTGATGGGGATATATACCGGCAGTGAATGATCCCATGTTGTGTCATTGGAGTATACCAACCACTGCGAGCCATTTAACTTTACTCTTTCAATGTCATTCTGCGAGAATTTGAGTGAAGAATACTTATAACATGTCTTGATATATGTATCATATCCAGTGCTCCTCTCCACAAAGTCAGGGAGATACAAATCCATACATTCAAGTATACTTGCCATTAATGGAGCATAAGAACACGAACAGGGCCAGTTTCCATTGTCGCACTGGAACCTGTAGCTGTGCAATGCAGATTGACATGAATATAAAGTGCTCTGTTGCACAGTTCCCTTCAAAGATTCAGCAGCGGCAAAAGTCATTAGGGAATATCCCATTACCAAGCAACACTGGATACTCCCTACTAAACGCACCATACTTTGGATATCCTATAATAAGCCTCCTGAAATTACTTCCAGGTGTTTTCTAACAATCGCCCACTGATGGAAAAGATAAAAGTTTGCGTTAGGCGCACATCTTGCGCTTTTCCGTGATTCAAACTTGTTCATGTATTTCTTTGTCTTATAAAAGTCACAAAGAGTCCGTGAAACAGTAATATGGAGTTTTCAAAAGTTTAAGCATACTATTCTTGTTTGTGACCCGGCTATCGAGAATCTGATATCTTTGGCATCGTAGAGTGACAGTCCCGCTATTGGCCGCTGCCACTGTATTCCTGAAGGCTATGATAAAAAGTCGATGAATGGAGCTCTGCTAACTGCTCTACGGTGTAATGGATATCATATTTATAAATGTGGCACTATTCCCTCTATTGAATAACAGCGTACCCACGGAAGTCCTAATCAGAAGAGATCAAATGGAGCTATCACACCCCACCATCTCGCGACAACTGCACTGAGATCCAAGAACACATCAAGTCCTTTGAGAATAACTATAATTGAACTTTCTATAAAATTAGAAAAATCAAAACCAAAGCTGTAGCATTCGAGAAATGATCTCGAAGGAAGCAATATAAAGCAATACAAGCGTTAAAGAAAACAAGTGAGACAGGGGTTGTTTTTGTGCGGCAAATTGTACCTTTTCTCCTGGGCAATAAATTGTCATTCGTAGCACTTTTTGAAATGAACAAGTCATATATCCTCCAACTCAGTCATCGGGATAATCTTCTTCTTTCTTCCAGTGCCTCTTTGCACAAAAACAGCAACTATACCAGCTATTGTTAACATGATGGTGATGTAGATAGCCAGAATTTCCACCTTCTTTGATACGGTAACCTGTGTATCCATGGTCACAGGGATTGATGTGGATCCTACGTGCGACGATGAGCCAGCAGATGCTGCAGCTGTATCCATTTCAACTGTTGTAGTAGGTGCCTCTGATTCGCTCGAAGAAGAAATGATGCTCTCCAGTGTGGTCTCCTCAACTTCTGATTCTGGTACCCACTGATCCTGTGGTACAGGCCATTTGATCTCACCAGTCATATTCATTAAATTTTCATTACCGGCCGCATTCCCTGATGGCCGGATCCCACTAGCTAAACAAATTTCCATATTTTCTATTGGTAACTGTTGTCGTTCTATCATCAAATCTGGAGCCTCTATAAACACTACTCCAAGCCCTTGGACTGCATGCCACTCTGTATGACAATGGAAGAACCAAACACCAGGGTTATCAGCTCTGAAACGTATAACGACGTGTCCATTTCCTGGCACCATCACAGTGTCTCTTATCATCGGTGTTTCAGGAAACTCGGATTCCTTCTTGGGAACATAATGAGCATGTGCACCACGGGTCAATACCTGGAAATTATGGCCATGCAAATGAAATGGGTGACGCATATGGTCCTGCGAATTTATGATGATCTCGACGATCTCTCCCTGATTTAAAATGAATGCGTTTGTACCCTCACCATAGATCAACGGATTCAATGCCATTTCTGACGTATTTGTACTGAAAACAGTATTCACGGTAGGTATACGGGGTGATAAATGCGGATGTGAGTTCATCGTATAGTAACGTGTCCCGTATTCACCAAAGAAGTCAGAGTCATACGTAAAAGTCAGTTGATGATCAGGCTCCGTTAGCCTTTTGATACCACCAAGAGGGCGGAGTTCGATATCATCGATGAACTGAAGGTCTCTTACACTCTTTGTGTGAACCATTGGAGCCTCTTCTGGCTCTTCATCTCCATAGACCAACCAATTTGTAGTATACTTCTTGTTCATCATGATGTTTGTGATCTGAACTAACCCATAGTTACGATCATTGGAAGATTTAGTCCTCAATATTACTCCATACCTCTGACCAGTGGCGATGTTGAGTGCCTCGACTTCAACAGGCTCAACTTTCACACCATCAATTTCCACAATGGTCAGTGGATGGTCCTCGATATAGAAATACTGTGTAGCGCTCATGCCGGCATTTATGAGTCTTAAGAGATATGTCTTATCCTTCTCCACAAAGATACTCTGTTTTTCTGTCTCATTGAATAGACCAGAATCTATTCTTGGTTCATGTCCTCTTGAACCGTGTCTGAACATCTCTTCGACCAGCTGGCTTGAGGGCAAATGATACCAATCAGACAACAAGATCGCCATATCCCCATCATAGGTAACATTATCATCCTCTATGATGAGAGCACCTCTAAGTCCATCACCATACTGTGCGGCAGAGTGGCTATGGTACCAGTAAGTTCCAGTTTGCTCTCCTATTTTGAAGTCGTAGACAAATGTTGCACCTGGTGGGATGGGGCACTGAGATATCATCGAAGCACCATCCATGTGGCTTGAGTTGTGCTGGAAAATACCATGGAAATGCATGGATGTATCCTCTTTGAGATGATTCACTAAAGTGATAACTATCCTGTCACCCTTCTTCACCCTTATTTGCGGCGCTGGCCATTGGTCGTTGATAGTAATGACAGGACGCTTTACTTGCCCATCCGGGCTCAGCTCTTTTGTCGACAGAGTCCAGTGGAACTCGTGTTTATGGGCAAGAACAATGGGTACAGCTATGAGCAGTATGAGTAGAAAGTTCATTTGAAATCTTACTTGTGGGGTATAATGTAGATAGTAGAATTGTGGTGGTTTCTTTGTTGTCTCCAATTTCGATGCCCGAGAGATAGTTGAAAGCCCGATGGGCTGATCTACATCAATGGCCAATGCAACCAACACGAAAAATCGATTGAGGATGATTGTATCATAACTATATTGGTGATATCTACTCAATTACAAATCTTCGTCCTTCAGCTGGCTCAACGCGCTAATGGCTTCCTCTAGCTCCTTAATAGCCGTCGCCTTATCTTCGTAGTTCATTGCACTTATGGCGAATTTGGCATGCTTTTGAGCTTTGGTATATACCTCACTAGATTCCATGATCTGTTCGACATTGATTTCTTTACGGGAGTGTGGTTTTGGCGGTAGAGATTCCAGGGCTCCCTTTGATGGTACGACTCTTGGTGTCTCAGGTAGTGATTTTGGTGGTCGAGGTAGAGAGAACTCAGCTGTTGGGTTCGACGATGGAGTGGATGGCAGTCCCAAAAATGGCTCGGGGTCTTCATCGACAAAACTAGGTGGTATATCTTCTTTGGATATAGCTTTTGGAGTAGAGGGAACCCCAAGCTCATCTGTTTGTGTGCTTTCATCTTCGTCATTTCCATCTTCATTCACTCCATCACTCGTTTTCTCTACAAGTTCATTCTCCTCTGGTTCCCCTTCTTCCTTAAACACTGGAGGCTCATATTCATTGGGATCTTCACCGGACTTCAAAGCTTTCAAGATCCGAGCGGCATGATATTTTGCATACTTCACCTTCTTCGAAACCTCCTCTGTCTCTTCCAACCGAGAAACTTCATCAGGCCAGAGTTTCAACAAATCGAAAAAGTTAACACTTGCCAAAAGACTCATCGCAGTCTGCTTTCCACTCTTGTGATCCTGGATCTGCAACTTGGCAGAGGCAAACACCTTATTGGCAAAGTTCACCACATATGCAATACTTGTCTCCTTATCCGCAATAACCTCTTTGAAAGTAAGATCGTCGCTACTTTTGAGAATTTCAATGTCATCTAGCAGTTCCATGGCGAAAGCAGCTATAGAATCATCATCTGAATGTAACCCTTGATTTAAAATTTGTTCCACTGCATACAGTTTACCTGTGTATTTCTTGTTAGTTTGAGGTATCCGGGTAGTATGAGAAAAACCTACAGAAATATGAGATGAGGGAGTCTGCCTTGCTAAGCTCCTTGGATCTTGTGATGAACACACCAATGGTCTTTGGTAACATTTCTGGAATCATTTTTTGAATTTATTAAACAGCTGGGGTAGTTGTTCATTGATTGTTCTGTTCATCTTGTGAAGTTTGTCAATTGGTTTTCTTCATACGCGGGCAGACTTTCACAAACTGGCGGACTCACAGGATTCCCCGAGTAAGGACTAGTCGGGTAGAGAATTCTTGAGCATTTCCTTCTCCAAGTGGAGGGCCTGGTGATGCTAAACCTTCACGACAATCACATTCCCAATAAACGATGAACAGATAATGAAACTTCGAATAAACTTTTAAAAGTTAACGTTAGTTGACAGAGAAAATTTAGCCATAGCCAAGATTGCGTCTAATGCTTGCCCTTACCATCGACATAGCTATTATCAATAAGGCCATTTATCTACCACTTCTGGCAGATATAGATATCTGCAGTCAAATCAAAACTCTTTGGTAATTCTTTCGAGACTCAATTCAAAATCTCTCTGCTTAATGTCTTCGAATTCAGAGATGCACGCGATCTCAACAAACACAAGTGAGAGCCATCTACTAGTTTCCTCAAGGATCTCAGGATGCAAAGCTAAGCAAGATCTCAGATGCATTCTATCAATTTGAAGATAACCACCTCAAAAGTAAGCTTATATTATACTATTATGATCCTTTCTGAGGCACATCAACCCGAGAAGGCATTATAGTGAAAAATAATTGTAGACCCTTCGGGAGTAGTTCGAGCATTTGCTACAAGTTGAAATTATCAGATGTTCTTATTTATAGCTGTAAACAACTCATGCTAGACCTAATTCCTTAGAGAAAGCTTCGCTGTTTGGCTCTCTACCCAATAACTCTTTCAAGTTATCCATCTCATCACGAGAACCGCCTCTGCTCAACACAATATCCCTGTATTCGACCCCACTTTTAATGTTCATCGGATCCTTTTGGAATTTAGTATAGTAGATATCTGCAGCAAACACTTGAGACCACATATAACCATAGTAACCAGCTTGATAACCACCCATTATATGACCGAAGGATTGGAATCCGTTTGAGACGGTATCACCATTTGAAACCAAAGCTGTTTCTTCTCTCAGTTCATTCCAAAACTTGGTTAAGTCAATATCTTGGTCAGAAGAGTGGATAGTGATATCAAAGATACCGAAGTGTAATTGCCTCAAGTTGAATAACCCACCATTCACATGCTTCGTCTTGATCAACTGATTGATTAAATCCTCTGGGATAGACTCACCGGTCTGATAATGGGAAGAAAGTTCCTTCAACTCTGATGGAGACCAAGTCCAATACTCTAACATTTGAGATGGTGCCTCAACAAAATCCCACGAAACAGAAGTACCGTGGAATTTCGAGTACCGGGTCTTACCCATGAGGTCATGGATACCATGGCCCAACTCATGGAAGAAAGTGGTAACTTCATCATGCTTGAGAAGTGATGGCTTCTCCTTTGTTGGCTTGGAGAAATTACAGACCAATGCGGTTACTGGATAAGAGCGAGAGCCATCCTCCTTCAAATAACCTGGCCAAATACCAAAATTAGCAGCATGACCGTACTTACCATCACGTGGATGCAAATCAAAGTATAACCAGCCGACAAATTGTGGATTTTCTTTGTTATCCAAGTTCCAAACTGCAAATTGCTTAACATCTTCATGCCATGTTGACTTATTCTCAATTTTCTCCACAAACTTTAGATTGAACAATTGCTCAAAGAAACTCAACATTTTAGCGATAGTAGAATCCATTGGAAAGAATTCTGCAATTTTTTGTTCATCAATCTGGAACTCTTTCTCCAAGAGCATATTATCGTAATATCTGTGGTCCCAGACGTAGTAATCGTTGTCAAAGGTCAAACCCTTGGATTCGCAGTCTTTCTTCTTCAATTGTAGTAAGGACTCACGCTCCTTCAAGCCAAGTGGTTTCAACTTGGTCTTGAGATCGTCCAAGAAGTTCTTGACGTTTTCAGTATTCTTAGCCATTCTCTCCTCAAGGACATAGTCAGAGAACGTCTTATAACCCAACACTTTTGCCAATTGCTTCCTCAACTTGATTGCTTCAACGAGAAGAACGTTGTTGTCAGCGTTCTTGTTCTGATCACCAGTAAACGCTCTCTTTCTAGTTTCAGGGTTCTTGGCGTACTTCAGAACAGGGAACAAGTCTGGGTACTTGAAGGTCATTTTAAGTTTGCCATCCACTGCCTCAAACTGATCCAACGTATCTTTTGGGACACCATCGAGCTCTTCTGCTGTGAATAGGATAGATTCGGTATTCTCACCCATGTTCTTAGAAAACTGGATACTCAAATCAGAAAGTCTCTTTTGGATCTCCTTAACTTTGGCTCTTTCCTCAACAGGCAATCCTAAACCGTTACGCTTAAACTCATTGACAGTCTTCTCCAAGTATCTCTTGGTCTCGGGCTCTAAGTGGGTCAAGTCCACAGCATCAAGCAAAGTCTGGAAGGCTTTGTAGACGTCCTCCCTCTGCGAAGATTCTATACCAAAATCACTAATAAGCTTCTCAGCCTTGTTACTGGCATCTCTAATATCCTTATCTGTGGAAACATGTTGGTAGAAGGTCAATTGGTTCTGCAATCCATTCGTAGTGTTATGGAACTGGGCATGTTTCTCCAAGGTGTCCTCAATAGAAGGTGTCACGGAGCCGAGCTTGTCATCGAGTTTGTGCGCCCTGTCAATGAGTTCCTGGGCCCTCTCAAGGATCTCAGCTGGAGTGTGCAGCCATTGAGGTGGCTCCTGGGGTGGTATCAAAGTGCTCATCCTCCTCACAATACAGAATACAGTTCTTCTCAGCATTTGACAATTGAGGTTTTTGGTGTTCGTCAATTCCGTGGTCCTGTTGAAATTGGGTGGGGCTACGAGAAAAAGCCGTTCCGAAATGGCAGATGAATCTACCACCAAAATCTGACATGTTTTTGCATTTCATGAGACTTCTGAACTTTGTCAGGAATGCTGAGGTTTTATGAAATTTCCATTTGAATCTCTCATTATGGTCCTTATATGAGTGAGATAACCTCCCAACTTCTCCTAATGGCCGCTAGCTTCTACTCATTTGAAGTCTGGCATTGTCAAAGTTTGACACAGAAGCGATTGATTGTTACTACTGGAAATCTGCAGGAAGAAATAGGAACTACTCTTGGCTATGAATTAAGACTTTTTCTTCGGATTCATGGCATTTGTTGCAATAAGCTGTCTCGCTTTTTGGGGAGATTCATCCATGAACTCCAATTTTCAAATCTTGAATACTATCAACAATCCCGCTACAAACCAACTGCAATCAAACAATGCACGACAAAAGCACTGGATGTTCGACTATTATTCATTCGTAATCTCGCTTGGACTAACTCGCCCAATCTTTTTTTAATGTGTACAAAGTGGAAAAGCTGGACACGCAGTTAGTTCGTAACAGGGTGAAAAAGAGTAAAATCATGTTGCACAATTAATTAAAAGCGATGTGAACTATTTGCTTTCTGATATCGACCAATGGGCAATGATTGAGTAATGTAGGTGATACCAGAGCCTGTCAAGAGTTCAGGGTAACTTCGGTTCTTGATCTATCGGTTTTTGAATGTTCTGGGTTTCCCAAATATATTTCATCAGACAAGACACTTAAGACATCTGCGTCCAGGAAAATGATCCCTAGTAGGTGCAGATTCCACATGGCGTATAGATAAGTAAATGATTATATAGGACTCTAAAGGGACTAAGTCATTCATCCGGAGTTTTCCTTCAAATCTAAATGGAAATTACTTGATTCTAACATTGGTGGTTAAACTACTGCGTTCAAAATACACCGTCTTAACAGATCCTTGGTGGGGAATAGGAGGTCGAAAGAGACGAGCTGTCTGTCACATTCTGTGCCTGATTTACCTATATTATTGAATGAAAAGAAAGAGCATTTTTAGGAGAAGATACTTTGGTAAGACTGGAAATAGCGTGGTTAATCAGGGACTTGAACCAACTGTGTGAGGACTACAGTGAGCTTTTAGCACTTTGCTTGAAAACAAAGAGCAGCTGTACTTTGGGAATATGTGATGAAAGTTGAATGAAACTTGAGAATACATGTATCAACCATCACTTATAAACCTTATCAGTAATTGGTCTCTCTTCTGGTAGCTGGAAGTATCCAGCCTTCTCTTTTAACCCAAATTGAACGACTTTCAAGAGCTCATACAGCAGAGAGAGGATTGGGGTCTCCACCTTCAACTCATTAGCAACGGTCAACAGGTTACCCAAGATGACCTCCAGTTCAATGGGATTACCCTTTTCAACATCAACAAGCATACTGGGCTTGAACCAGTCGCCGTCATCACTATGCACCACCAAGTTGATAACATCCTCTGGAAGCTCGACACCATCAGCTTTGGCGATCTTGATAACCTCACGCATTGCAGGGATACTCACAGCTTGCAAACCGCCAGATTCCATCAATCTACCAGTATCCAATCTGGTTAATGCTGCAACGGTATTCAAAGTGGCGTTATAAACCAATTTTCTATAGCGATACCATTTGGCGTCTGGGAAGTAGATGATATCGTTCTGGGGGTGGGATAACAAATCAACAAAGGCCTTACAGACCTGCTCTTGAACATCAATTGGCAGGTTCTCATTGACAAAGTATGACAAGAGACATTTATCTTTCTGGGTCTGTGTAACGATACCACCATGGTTATGAGAACCAATGTGTGACACAGCACTGAGGCAGACGTTCTTTGGATACTTCTTGATTACTGGTCTCCCTAAGTCAAACCCATTTTGCATCATCACAACTGCAGTTTTTCCCTCAGTCACAACTGGCACGATCAGTTCTTCAACTCTGGTGATATCTGGTAAGTTCTTCGTAGAGACCACAACAAAGTCATAGATGTTCTCACTAGCCTCTTCGACAGTCGAATAGATCTTATCAGGTTTCCAGCCAGAGATATCACCATGGACACAACTATGGATCTCATAACCATCTTGGGACACTTTGGCATAATCTCGACGAACCACAATAGACACAGAACATTTTTCAACCAAGGCTAGCTCAAAAGCGACAATAGTACCAACACCACCAGTTCCGATGACTAGGACTTGAGGCTTTGCAACAGTCATATTTGTTATAGGTGTACTTATCTTACCATGATCCATAAGATATGAGAATTCTCTGGGGCTTCTAACTTTTTATAAAGAGAAAGGGCTGAACTGTCATCTCTTTCCGATCGCAACTTTCCGCTTATCGGTTCCATCGCCACATTGGGAAAACGAGCCCACAAGATCCAGGGTGATGATCTCTGGCGGGAATTCACGCTCGTATCTTCGATGATAGGTTGACTAGCCATGAATTCTGACATTCTATAGATAATAGACGCAGCATTTTTGCTTATTGTTCGTATTCACGTTATCTTCGCTTCTCGGTTCCCTCGTTATTATCAGATGGTCTTCTAAATTCAATGTAGAGGCAATTCCTATGTACTCCTAACATATTTAGAGATTAGCGAAATCACACATACCTCCTACACTGACAGCCCTAATAGGAATCAACAAAATTTAGCTTGTATATTACCTATATAGGCTGAGTATAATCACAGCTTCCAGTCTCTAGGAGTAGACATCTTCAAATTTTGTAGAGCTCTGGGATCAGTCAGACCCAAATTAATCTCATTCAATCTCTCTCTTTCTCTCTCCCAGCCGAAAAGATCTCTGAGGAATGGATCGCCCTCTTTGTGAATGATATTCCTAATCACATCGCCCAAAGAACCAAACATCATGAAACCATGACCTGAATCACCACACCCAACAAACAAAGTCTCCTTGTAACCTGGACAATATCCGATAAGAAAATCATTATCAGTAGTGTCAGAGTACCAACATAATCTTGTTCTGGTGATTTCGGTAACCTCTGGAATAAACTTCTTGATGAAGCTTTTGATTCTGAGGAGGCCAAAAATTGGAATATTAGTCTCAGAGTCCTCGGTATAAGCCGTCTTAGTCTTAGAGTTGCAATCTTGGGTTGGATTGACCCATTTCATCCCACGATAACCAATCTTCAAATAGCCATCTTTGTTAACTGGGAAACCGTACAAACCACCCATGGCACCATCACGGACCTTATAGGTCCAGGCTGGGAAGCTCTGCTCATTATACTTCTCAAGCGCTTTTGGATCAGTCAATTTGCACAGAACCACAGACCCACCAGTGGCTTCGACTCTCGAACTTGCCTCTGGAACAAGTTGAGTGGTCCAAGATCCTCCAAAAACGGCAACAAAATCTGCATAATGCTTCTCATCAGCTACAGCAATACCAACACATTTACCCTCAGAAGTCAGAAGTTTATCAACTGGCTTTCCAAAGTGACACTTTAGTCTATCCTTACCAATATCAAGGCACATCTTCAGGACATAACGACACATCTTATCAGCAATCATGGTACCACCAGTGGTATCCAAGACACCTTGTAAGTTGTAATTCTTATTTTTACCAAAGGGATCAACACTCTTTGGAGTCAAACCAAACTTTGCAGCTTTAGAAAACGCGTCTGGATCACGAACATTGATAGCTTGATCTCCCATGTTCTGTAATGTGACCCTCTCGAACTCAGGCAACTCGTTCAAGTCGGTTAAATGAACATTCCCAGAATTGATGTACACTGGAGATCCACCTTCCCAGCCAGACTCGGCTATTTGCTTGTTCCATTGAAGAAATGTATCACGGCTCCTGAGCGACATTTGTTGATACCATGTTTTCTCCCCATAGGAGGCTCTGAAGATCTTGTTCATATCGGAAGAAGCGGAATCACAACCTTTGAAGTAAGAATAACCCTCGATGAGATAATCATTTTTATCAAAGAGGTGAACGTCGCTATATCCATCCTTCAAGAGAGAGAGCGTTGCAGAAAGGCCATAAACACCGGCACCGACGACAATAACTTTATCAGTCCTTTTTGGGGCCATTTTTGGAATGCAATTGCTGTTGTTCAGGGTATCGAAAAGTTAAAGACTGAGACTTTCGGTTGGAGACAAAGCTGTACTCTTATAATATTGTTAAGACCGTATTTTCTTCAAGATATCGTATGACCATTTGTAAAACTGTGTTGATCTTCTCCTGGAAGTTTCCGATCTCCTTATCGGGCTTATCATCTAGGGCGTGTTGCCCGATCTCAGCTCAAGGGAATAGATATTGCTACAGAAAATTATGCTTGTGTCGGGACTTGGGGTGTTGCATAGATATGAAAGATTCTATATACAGAAGTAGTAATGCTAAGGTTAGATTAGATTCCCTTATATGGTCTTTTTGCTCTGATAGCAGCACCGAATTTGTAGAAAACGAATGGGATTGGAATCATACCAAGAGCGATAAACCCCAATAGGGAGCCACCCCAGTGGACACCCAAGTTGACAAATAATTGCTTCGAGAACAACGGAAATCCTGCTGCGAAGATTGATCTCATAAAGGTGTTACAGGCAATGGAGCTTGCAGAGTACTTTGTGTAAGTATCAACCAAATAGTTCAAACAACCTTGGAAAATCGTAAGAAATCCAAGACCCAGGCAGTAGATTCCAATACAAGATACGAACCAATGGATATCTTCATTAGAAGTCCATGAGCAGATAAAGATACCTGCCGGCATGAGCCATCCAATGGCCATCACGAGCGGGAATCTCTCCTCTGGGATAACCACACCGTTGTTCTCCTCAATCTTTCTAGCATATCTCTTCGCATACATCATGTTCACTATACATCCGCTGAATGTACCGCAGAAAAGTGCCATATTCGGTAGTGTAGCTATAGTGCCTGTCCATCCTCTCGAAAGATTCATCACTTCCGGAAGCGTGGTGATGAAAATATAGAAGACACCGAAGACATATGATGCAAAGAGCACAATCACCATGACTATGGGTGTGAAAAGCATGGCAAAAGGTCTGACTAAGTGATTTCTCACAACATCTTTGAATTCCAGTTTCCACATATCATGAGAACAATGGATATTATAGTTCCCCGTATCAAGTCTTAAGAGACGAGCTCTTCTTTGAAGCACCATTGGTGGGTACGTCTCCTCGAGGACTGCCTCACAGATGAAGAAAAGTGCTAGATTGATCAATCCACTAAAGTACTCTGGGATTCTCCATGCTCCAAGATCTGTGGAAGGTCTGCTGTACATCAGTAATGATGAGATGACCGGACCACAAGAAGGGCCCAAGGAGACAAACATGGCATATAACGCGAAGTATTTCCCCCTAATACTTGGATCTGGAAAGATGTCAGCCAAAACACCACCAGCAGAGACGATCGGGGCTCCACAAAAGAACCCAGAAAGAAATCTATAGATCAACAAAGCAGGCATATTATAACTTGTGGCACAAGCAAATGCAAATACAGAACTGAGCAAAAATGGGATCAACACACCGATCTTTCTTCCATATACCTCACTAATCGGTGCAAATACCATGGGGCCAAAGGCAATACCCAAAATATAAAGAGAAGATGAGAGCATAGCGACTTCTCTTGGAGTACCATATGCTTTGTCCATTAGTTCTGTAAATCTTGAAGAAGAAAGTGTGGTAGAGTTGAATTGTGCACAGAAAGTAACGAGACCATATAAGATGGTGTGTAAAATCTTCTTGCGAAACTCCCAGTTACCAGGCTTTAACTTAGAGTCTTGATGGAAACTTAAAAGACCATCTTCCCCGAGGACGAAGTCTTTCAACTCGTGTACTGATTCCGAGTCTGAACCTTTCTTTGACATTGCTGATTCACTTGAGGATGTCATTAATGCTATATCATTACACTGTAAGAAAAAACAAAGACACAAAGGAACTGATGAACAATGTACCAATAAAGCAAAAAAAGTCCGTCATCGGCTTTTCCCTCGAATGCGAAATGCCGCCCGAAAATTTTCCCAATGAGGAAGTAAAAGCGGGATGTGTCTCGAACCTAATTTCAGAAATATCCGAGGTTGAATGATTCCCGGAACTTCCTCTTTTGGGGGTCGGAAAGATAAGCCTCCGGTTCGAGGTGCATATCGCTGGAAGTTTCCTTTTGCTTGTTTTGGCTTACATATGTGATCGTGGAGCTTCGAGTTCAAGATAGGGATAAGGGACTTCAGATGCTCTATTTCTGGGAAGAGCAGATATAAAAAGGGTGTGGTTAGCACGTTCCAAGGGGTCCCTGGAATGACGGTGTCGCTATCATCATCATCATTATCAACTATGAAGAAAGAAGAGATCAACGTGAGCGAGAATTCATTGAGTGATGGTGCTGAACTAGAAGCTATTCTCTCTACTGTGAGATCTCCAAAGGGTGAAGTCATAGATATCAAGCTTGCAGATGTCGATGAGGCCATGGGTTATGCACACGACTTGGATATCGAAGAATGGGATAACCAGTTTGAGAAGAAGCTGGTCTGGAAGATTGATTTTCTGGTTTTACCAGTGTTGGTTGCACTTATGTCTTGCCAGTTGATGGATAAGACTACCAATTCCTATGCTGCTATCATGGGTCTAAGAACCGATCTGAAAATGACTGGATCTGAATATTCATGGGTTGGTTCCTCGTTTTACTTTGGTTTCTTGATCTTTGAATATCCAGCTAACTACTTGATCCAAAGATTCCCATTGTCAAAGACGCTATCCAGTGCTGTGATTATCTGGGGTATAATATTGATGTGTCATGCGGCTTGTACCAACAGTGCTGGTTTCTTGGTGTGCAGGGTGTTCCTCGGAGTTTTTGAGGGTTTTATGAACCCTTCCTATATTAAGATGACTTCTCAATGGTGGAAAACAAGTGAGCAATTCATGAGAACTTCTATTTGGTTTGGTTTCCAGGGCTTCGGTACCCTTCTTGGTGCCGGTATTGCCTATGGTCTCGCCACTAACCGTGGTATTAAAGGTCATTCCTTCGCCTCCTGGAGATTGTTATACATCATTACAGGTATAATTACCATTTTCTTAGGCATAATCTCAATGATCCATGTTCCGGACATCCCAACCAAGGCATGGTTCTTAAACGACAAGCAGAAGAAATATGTGGTTGCTCGTATCAAAACAAATCAACAAGGTTTCGGTTCTCACAAGTGGAAATTGAACCAAGTTAAGGAAGCCTTATTCAAAGATGTCACTGTCTGGTTGTTCTTTTTTTACGGAATGTCATATGCTATCCCAAATGGTGGTTTCAACAACTTTGGATCTATCTTGCTTAACCAAGACTTTGGGTTTTCCTCCACAGAAGCACTCTTGATGAACATGCCAGGTGGTGCTATCGATATCGTTGTCCCACCTATATTTGCTTGGTTTAACTACAAGTTCATGAAAAACCGCCGCTTGGTCACTTGCATGATGGTATATTTGATCTGTATTGCGGGTATGTGTCTGCTGAATTTTGCTCACAATAAAGCAGCACGTCTTGTAGGATACTACTCCTTCTATGTTGCCACTGTGGTTATGGGAGGTATCTGTTCCATCATTGCTTCTAACATTGCTGGCTCTTCAAAGAAGAACATCACAAATACTGTGTTCCTTATTGGTTACTGTGTGGGTAACATTGTTGGTCCACAGACTTTTAGAGCCAACCAAGCACCAAATTATGTTGGTGCAAAGACTGCTATGCTTGTGTCCTTCTGTGTGGGTTGGTGTATTCTCTGTGCCTTGTTCTTGATCTACACCAAACGTAACAGAGTCAGAGAGCAGCAAAAGGCAGAACTCGGTGAGAAATATAGTGTCCCAGAAAACATTGAGTTTGCAGATCTCACTGACTTTGAGAATCCAGAATTCAGGTACTCTCTGTGAATACAATTGAAGGTTATGGCTTGATCTTTAATTTCTCTTTCCTCTGAAGCGTTGACCCTATTTGATTTTAATCTTTTATTAGCTCTTAATCTAAATTTATCACTTTTTTGAATTCTTGCTTAACATTTTTATTATGATTTAAGATGCCGTTTCAACTTAGGTATTTGTTTTCGGAATGATAGATAACCCTGTTGTGTTGCGGACCATCGCACGATTCTGAAATCTTAAGCTTCAAAACTTGAAGGACCAAGATATCTAGGGAAAAAAGTTGTTGTGCTGAAAAATACTATTTGAATTATCATGCGAAATTTTGCACACTCTACAACTATCACCCTTATACCAAAAAACCCATGTTGAGATATATCTGGGTAAGTGCGAATCGAAAAGATCATTCATATTAACCTTGTTTCAAATTCTAATCGACTATGAGCTTAACTCCCCTCCATCTTATTCGAAACATATATTGATATATATCTGGGTACCTAACAAAAATACAAGATTCTGAGTTTCTATGAGGGATTTCTTGTGACACTTTTCTCTAGAACAAGAAGAATTCAGCTAAAAAAAAGTATCTCATATCCGTTTCAGGAACCTCAGCATCTATCTCTGAATTGACATTTCAAGCCAATAAAGAATTTGGATAGGGATTGTTTGGTTTGTTGTTGCTGGGTCTCGTTCTATAATGCTGGATTTCATCTTACAAAACTTCACATCTGTTCTGATATGATAGAGTTACTGTAATTCGCATTGATAGATTAATTAATTGTTATCTGAGTCAAGACTTATTAAAACTGTGTTCAAACGGAACTGAAGATGGACGGTATACTAATGCCATAAACAATAATCTTGAATATCATTAAAAATTAGGTTTTGAGTGTTAGCTCACATATCAAATTGGGCGGCGATTTCACGAGATTGGGGAAGTCTTGATTGATGTCAGGTTTTATAAGAACGTGAAATCATTTTCAGTTTTTCTAAATGGAACTACCTGATTTTTTATTTGCATCTTTCTTTTTTGAGACTAAACTATAACAATAAAGAACACCCAATATTGTTGATTTCAGGTCAGCGCACAAGGATTCAGTGTCTCATCAGTACACAAAATATTATAATATGCCATGGTATTTTCAAATCAGATAGAACTTCCATAGTAATCAGTTGGCGAGAAAAAGTTATCTCTAGTTTAAATCACCTATTTTCTAGCATAAACCTTCTTGCAGATCCCAAGATTGATTCTTGAAAGTTTCAGCTTTCACTCATGGCCTTAATAATTTTATTGTCAGCCGCTTTAATTCATCAAATTATATTGAATCGATGGGACGATCAGGAAGAACGAGAAAAATGTCGTTAGAGGCATAGAAAGAAAACAGGAAAACTGAGAGGGCTTGATTTACATAGGAAAAGATCTATTTCCCTGCTATGCTAGCAGCTGCACTAGATATTCAATCATCGAAGCTTGCCAAGAGCCATGGAATTGTTCGCGCCTCTGTACTGTCATTTCACGCTGCATCAGCAGTCCTCTTCGGTTTTTTCACTATGGTGTCTTGCTCACCAGTTCTAATGATTTTATGGCCCTTCGAGTCCTGTTTCCATGGCACATTTTTATCCTCTTTCGCCCTTTGCCTCCAGACTTGTTCATCGTCAAGCACGGCTATTCTCATAGTGGCTAATAGGTTATGCGCCGCCGTGGAATGGGCATACACTGCACCGTTGAATGCAGATGTTGCATCTTTACCAATGGAAGATCTAATTAGCGGGATTCCTCCAGGATGGTCATTGATGAATGGAGAAACGTCATGGATTATACCAGCTACTGCTATCAGCGCCCTATCTGGTTCATCATTGGCCCATCTTTGGAACTCTTGTGGTGTGATGACTGGAAGTTGTTCAATCGGGATCCCCCAGTTCAATTGTGACCTCTTTTGATCGATGAGTTTCTGCTGCTGTTGTAGTAGGCACTGCGTGATGGAATCATTTGAAACTCTATGTAGTTTCACGAGTCCAAAAAGGGATAATAGGTATAACTGCCATTTCACAGGATCAAAATCATACCAGTGAATACCATTTCTATAATCGTTTGCAAATTCATGATGAAAGTTGTTCATTCCTTCACCATATGTGAAAAGAGACAACAACCAATTGTTCCTCATCGATCTACGATCGTCATATGGTCTCGTCCCCAGTGTGTGTCCCACAGAGTTCACCAATAGAATACTCTGTTGAACAACGAATCCACGGAGAACACCGCACAAGATCAATCCACCGACGTAATCACCCCATAAACCACAGATAGCAGAGGGTATTATAGCACAAGTGAGCACTGTCAGCCCGATATAGTTTTCATCTTGCCACTGTATAAACCACTCGTTTAGATCATCTCCCTGGCACTCCCTTATCGAATTCATTACTTTGATGTGTGGCCTCCACCATAGCCAAACGATGTGACTCCATGCCAAACCTTTTCTTACAGAGTGTGGATCTTTCTCTGTGTCGATATAGCGATGATGAGCTCTATGTACCCCAACACAGTGTTTAATAGATCCTAGAGCGCAAGAGGTGCCAAAGAAACCATAGATGTACGAAAGTAGCGGTGCAGGTTGAAATGAATGGTGCGACCAGAGTCGGTGATAGCCTGCAACGAAGGATGTCATAGAGATGTTGTAATATATGACACTGAACACAACAGTATTATACCTCCACGGAATGTAAAGGGAGTAATAAAGAGCTACCAAAGGCAACACCAGCGTAATAAAGAGGTTGGAATATTGCAACTTGCCGTGCCAGTTTCTGGATCTCTTGGGTAGTGCCATGGCGCCCTTGTACCCAGTGCAGCACGTTTCCTAACAACACATCAAAAGTTGGTGATAAGAAGTTGTTGGGTATGAAAAAGAGGATACCAGTGTTGTCCCTACCATATTCAATTTACAATTTCTAAGTGACCGTAGTGATAGTGATAATATATTACTTTGCGGATATTCCTAGGGTATGTTTGATACAGATCTGAACAATTGAAGTACTTATAACTATCTACCAGAGAAAAAAAAATTCAACTTGTTGTACTCTATAGAACCGCTGGTCCACCATTTTAACGCCTGTCAAAAAGGTTACGAAGCCCCTTCAATAGCTTTTGCCATCGCTGCTTAACCATAAGTTAACTTTTTCGACTATTGTTGGAGAGTTCTATTCCTGTATGCCCTTTGGTTTAATTCCTTTGTCTTGCTTCTGAGCTTTTGCTGATTACTGATTCTGTTACTAGTGATCTAATTCTATTCTCGAGTCCTCTAGAAGTTCGAATTGATACGATATCCCTCTAAGCAACACTATAGTGATGAGTTCAAGAGCACTTAGAAGGCTGGAGAGACAGAGGGAACAATCACTGGAACCAGTGGACACCCTAGTGGACACCCCAGTTGTGGCGCCTATACGGACAAGAAGGGAGAATTTGTATGTAATGATGGGTGCTAACTCTGAGAGTGACCACAGTGATAATGAATCTGCCTCAGAAGGAGAGACCGAACCAGAGCCTGTCAAAGTGAGCATACACACAAAGTCTCAGAAGAAAAAGAAATCTAAGAAGTCCAAGAATTTAGCGGAGAACGCATCATCAGGTGATGATTTTGATCAGCTATTATCTCAATACGGCGTCAAACCAGAACAGTCAAAGACTATTGACCTGACTGATGATGAAGATGATAGAACTTACCCATTAGATCCGTCTTTCACGCATTTCACCCTTTCAAAACAACTTAAATCTTGCAAACTTTTGAAGGTTCAACATAAAGACTTAGATCCAGATAACGAATACCTTCAACTGTTTGGTAAATTATCACAGGAGGCCATCGATGATGCAAATTCAACTACCTCGACCTCCATACCACCGGAGCAATTAGCACAGATTAGGAAACTTGCAAGAGTGGTGAGAGGATGGGGTGGAAGAGACAAGAGGGCTATCCCTGGTACCTCAAGAAAGCTCGTCATGACGAAGATCAGAGATGACTGGATTCCAACACCGAAGGGTGATTTGATAATGCATGAGATTGAGATGAATCAGTTGGTTAAGGACAAATTGGAAAGATCAGAGGACTGGGAGGATGTCATTCGTGAAGATTACGAAAATGAACTCTCCCAGGGTGTAAGATATTTCAAATTTGAAAGATCAGATGTCTCCAAAGTGATCAATACGCAGTTCTATTCCTCTGTGGTCTTAGCGCCAAATCATGAAGCACTTTCTGCTATCTTAGTGAAATCTCCATATCACATAGAGACGATCTTACAGATGGCATTAATCCTCATAAGACAGGGTGATAAATCAAATTCAAATGGCTTGATAGAACGTGGTCTATTCATATTCGACCGCTCATTCAAACAGTCCTTCGAGTTAGGGAATGGCTTATCAAGATTTCCATTCAGGTACTATCTCAACAGGCAATTCTACTTGACGTTATTCCGATATGTCGAGGTTTTAACCAAGAAAGGGACATATTATACGGCATGGAACTATGCGAGATTGTTGCTCTCATTGGATCCAAAGGAGGATCCATACGGTGTCAGATACTTTATCGAT
The DNA here is from genome assembly GCA_017948575.1 of Williopsis subsufficiens. Taxonomy (NCBI): domain Eukaryota; kingdom Fungi; phylum Ascomycota; class Saccharomycetes; order Phaffomycetales; family Wickerhamomycetaceae; genus Williopsis; species Williopsis subsufficiens. Next base: position 77,724 of record JACVEX010000157.1, read on the forward strand.
TTTTATGCCCTAATCTCTGGTGAGTATGAATGGCTGATTCAGTTCTGTGAAAGTGCTCTTGTGAAGACATACGAAGAATGGATGACTCCTAACTTGATGTATTCCCATGCCTTAGCACTCTTGTTGAAAAATGAGGAGAATAAGGCCAAAGGTGCCTTGAAAAAGGCTTTTGAAAAGTTTCCATATTTAGGGTATAGGTTGCTTTCCTTGGAGTATGAATCCCAAGATTCAACCGTTGAAATTATGACCGAGTCATACTTGCTACAGTATAAGATCATTTGGAAGGAGAATATAAAATTCTTGACAGACACACTCTCTGAAATAATGGGTTCTGTTAAAAATGAAAAATTGATGAAGTATAGCTCAATCCCAGAGAGCTTGTTAAGATATGTGATCCTTTCTGGTGAAGGGAAACTCATGTCAAAGATACCATCTCATTGGTGGGATGAGAATCAGATTTATGAGTTTGATGTTTTGCCCTATGGTGAAACTATAGAACAGTTCATTGATGACAGAGTCCTAGGTGATATGGAGGAGCAAAGAATGATGGATATGGTAAGGGAGATGAGCTTGCAGGAGTTTCTTGATCGTCAGTGAGGTGTCCTTATAATATATCAATTGTAAAGCTGATCTAAGTCATGTACTAAATTGGTCTGCAAAATTTCATAGTCAAAATTTACGCCAGAAATACCGATTAGAACCTGTTCTATAGTCCATATATGAATGGCCTCAATATTATGTTATTTTCAGTAATCTTAAACAAACGAATGATCATTTCAAGAGAAGATCGGTGTTATCAGCAAGGAATAGAAGGACTAGAGAAAGAGGCCATCTCTATTACGGCATGATGGGCCTATCTCAAGTTCAGCTTGAAAATTCATGATTGAATTTAGGCATTTGAATCGTGATACTATCTCTGGACACCAAGAACCCAATTATATCCGAGTTGCAAACGCCAGCGAGCAGTCCCTCAACGGGTATTTGGTTCAATTTCAGACTTTCCGAGATTTTGACACAAAAGCTCAGATTACGATTACGTCATAAGGCCACCACAGGCAGCAATAGCAATCATAGAAGTGGCATTATAGGAGGCCTTATATAAAAATGGTCAATTTTCTCTATTCTCAGGTCTATTACTTCTGTGTTGCGTACATATCTCTATCAAATTCCAGTCAATTGGGACAAAGCATTTGAAAAGATCACCCCACTGTCACTCCCATTATCTATAAACTACCAAACCGCAGAATGTCATCACCAATCAAGTTCTTTTACAAAGGTCACTCCAAGGACTTCATTATCTTCACAGAATCAGATAAAATCACAATCGATTATCTCAATGACTCCTCCATCCCACTGACTTCTGTCATTGCTGGCGGTTTCAAAGTCTACACTCCCGTCAACGGCCGTGGTTCGGAAGGAATTCTAGAAGAGGCGTCTGACCAGGATTTGGCGAATGAGTTCGGAACTACTGAAGTGGAGGATATAATTTATAATATTTTGAAACAGGGCGAGTCGAAGAGCAGTGCTGATGTTCATAGAAAGCAATGGACTTCTACTAATGACGCCAATGGATTATCAGCTGACCATTAAACTCTCTCTCGCAACGCTATAGGTTGAAGGCAATACACGTGATATCAATTTTAAGACTTATATCCTTTATACGAATGTAATCTATATTAATGAAGTGCTTTTGGAGATTCTCTTTGATGACTTCACCACTTCATGGACTTTAAGGCGTCACCAAGCATCGAGGTCCTTCTAATTAATGAAAGCCTTAATGATCCATTATTATCAGTCCTATGAGAACTGGATTTGAACCTATTACGCCTTGTGCTCTTCTTTCTCCGATCTAAAAGACCATTTGATATCAACTCATCGCTCCAGAGATCTTCTAATTGAGATTCAATCTTACACCTTTCGACGTCACGGATAACCACGACGTTCTCTGTTTTGAACTTGACCGCTTGATCATCGTCAACTTTGAGAAAGATTAATTCACGGAAGTAGCAGTTGTTGAAGACGGTATCATGATGAAGATGTCGTCTAGACATTGAAGAAACCTTGTCCAATTTAGCATCACAGGATTGTATCAGGTGTGGAATGATAGTGGATGAGGATGTACCTTGTTCTTCATTGAACTCAGAAGAAGAGTAGTCAAATTTGTATGGGCCATTTACGATATTGGTCAAGATCTCCAATTTCTCTCTCCATATCAAAGTCTCAAACTCATCATGACAAATCACCAAGAGTTCGAATAGCTTATAATCATGTTCAAAGGCTAACTTGAAACTGTTTTCAAAACTTGAATAGATGCCTCCATTGAAATCATTCGAGTCAACAACTCTAGAAACGGACAATGGAACAAGAAATTTCACTTCATACTTGTTCCCCTTCGTGACAGTAGCAAATATGATATGAGTCTTGAATAAGAAGGATCCAAATAATTGATTGAAAACTTGACGATCTCTACCAATCCATGTGATATGTAATGCACCGATCAACAATGGTAACCCTAAATACTCAACTGGGAATTTCAACAAATTCGGCGGGAAAGATAGGCTTTCGAAAAGGAGCAGAGCTTTGTTCTTCTCTTGTAATCCATACCGATTCACTTCCATGATAGAGTAATCCACCCGTACGATTGAGTCTTGAATTAATCGATGACAATCTTCATCCTCATCTGGTGGTGTCAATTTAGACAACGATTCCAAAAACAACTTATACTTAGGGATCCTTGAAATAGGTTTGGAGATTAGCGAGACAAACGAAAGATCCATACGATCAATTCCATCTTGAGATGCTTCTAAGAAAGTTTGATAACTTCTTGTCAATGTCTTACCAATATCTGGATCATCTTCTTTTGAATCCATAAGCTTCAATACCAAGTCATGGATACTGTTGTATTCTTGGCAAATGTAAACACTTATGGCTTTCTTATTTATCAATTCTGCAACTAGTGCAGCCATCATTGGTGATGAGCAAGATACTAATTTCTGTGCTCTGGAATCAAAATCTGGCGAATCAAAAGGCTCTATGTGATTGCGAAACGATATAGAATAGAGATTTCGCAATTTATCAAGGAAATCCTCGTGTGAGATGATCAAAATTTCAACGTAGTCATGGATCAATCTAAGAGGAATTCCATTGTTACCCTTATCTATTAACGTAGCAAGATAGATCCCCGAGAGCATCTTCATAGCGCTGATAAAACTCTCCTCTGTTGCTATAATCTCCTCGATGACTTTCCTGCGTGCAAACGCTCTCTTTGATAATGGTGAGAGAGCTTCGTATGTTATAGGACATGAAGATAGTTTTGATGAACTCGAGAATTCAGAATAATCATCTTTGGGGCTCAATGTCAAACCGGAACTCAATCTCATCAAGGCCATTGCAATCATCGTGCTGGACAACCCATTTATGAATTGTGCATCACTGTCCGTACTCAATAATTGTTTCTCTGACACCAAAGGACTAGTAGCCAATGCTATGGGAGTATACACATCTTCAAGAAGGGAGTCGCTCTCTTCAATAGGATTGAAATTATTCTCATCTTGAGATGTCTGGATTGAGTTGAACACGCCTGTGGTGGACGATTGGATGGAGCATTGGGAGCCTAATCTGAGGAACATTCTAGCAGATAGTAGCTTGTGTGGCGGTAGTAGTGGCATGTAGTTGCTTTGCGCAATTCTTACTTTTCCAACATTATCAAAAAGAGAAAGTTGAGTTCACATTCAGCTTTTGTGTCAAACCTTATCACGCGCGACGACCTTGGTGCATGGTGGTAGCGACTGCCAGTTTCGCGTGATCCGGACTGCCTTTTAAAAAATAATTCCGGTACCGGGAATCGAACCCGGGGCTCGACGGTGAGAGCGTCGGATGTTAGCCACTACACCATACCGGAGAATGGTTGTTGTATTGATAGTTATTGTTTTCCACCTTTGGAGTTTTGACTCCGGCATATTACCCGGCTCACACAATTACCTGTTGTTGTTCCGGTTTGTTGAGGGGCCTCCATATTGATAACGAGCTGAATATTCATTATAGACACTAATTGGAAAATATCTAGATAGAATGGTATGTTGCGCGTGTCGATCCATTGGTAGTGATTATACGATGCCATCTTTAATGGTTTGTGAATCGACTTCTATTCGGGAGAGAGATTCAAAGAGTTAATGTTCTGCAGCCACTTTTGTACATGGGTCATTTGTCATATCACCACAGTCGCAACAAAAACCACTGCTATTCATTTAGAAGTATACTAACACCTATTCAGTCCACATCATCAGGTATTCAAACTCTTCTGAACGCTGAGAAACAAGCCCACGTGATTGTGTCTGAAGCCAGACAGTATAGAACCACACGTTTGAAAGCTGCTAAAACGGATGCAGCATCTGAGATCGCAGCTTACAAGCAAAAGAAGGAACAAGAATTGAAGCAGTACGAGGCAGAGCACTCTGGTTTGAACGAGACTGCTGATAAAGAAGCTGAAGAACAGGTTAAAGTGGAATTGAAAGCCATCAAGCAAACTGCTGATGCTAAGAAGGCTGAAGTTGCGAAATTGTTGATCGATGCAGTGACCAAGCCAACTCCAGAGCTTCACATCAATGCTTAGTACGGTCTATAGAGTCCCAGTGTCATGAGTACGTTGTATCTGGCTTGTAGTGGGGTGCTTGCGGATTGTAATGGCTTAAAGTGATGCTACAACCGTAGGGTAAGTTCGGGTGTCATATCCATAGATTGTTGTTAGTCGCTGTAGTCCTCTCATTTGACAACGCTCCTCTCCCATTATATGGTTCTCACTGTTGCCCCTTTTAGTGTTCAAATTTTCTCCCGCGATGAGCTCGGATTCTTTCTCCTCCAAACTGGCTCTACTAATTGGTAAAGACCGGATAGACGAGAAAGAAGGCATAAAAAGATAGCAAAAATGTCCATAGATGGTTACTCCTCAGATGAAGACGGTTGTAAGTTACCAAAAATGTCAACTGTATCGCTTGGATTTGTCGATACGGAGATCGATGAAGAGCCAACCATTGAGGACTCCTTCATCGGTGGTCAACCTGTCTGGTTCCATCCAAACTCGAAGCCATCAGACGATCTAATCAGTTGCAAGAACTGTGCTGCATCAATGGCATTAATCCTTCAGGCCTTTTCTCCTTTGGAAGGATCCCTTTATGATAGAATCATATACGTCTTTGGGTGTAAGAACGCTCTCTGTAATAGGAAACCGGGATCTATAAGGGCCCTAAGGGCTGTTCAAAAGGATCCCAAGCGTATGAAGAAGCTTGAATTGGAACAAGAGGAAGAACTCAAGACTCATTTAGATTCTAAGCTGAAGATTGGTGAAGAGAAGAACTTTTTGTTTGGTGGAAATGATGAGGTGAAGAATCCATTTGGTGGAAGTGATAACCCATTTTCTTCCAGTGATAATCCATTTGGTGGTAATCCATTTGATAAGAAAGTTGAAACAAGTCAGTCAAGACTGGATTTCGCCTCAGTGGCTACGAAAGCTGCGCCTAAGCCGAAACAGAAGAAATCAGCTATCAGAGAACTACCGGAATACACAGGTTATTTCATCTATGTTGATCAAGAGACGTTCCAGAAAAAACAGACAAAAAAACTCCCAGATAACATCAAGATGTCCAAAGACGCTCTGGATCTGGAGTCTGAAGGTTCAAGTGTAAAAGAATTAAATCCAGAAGCTCAAGCTGTGGCTTCAGGACTACAAGATGAGGTATTCCAACGATTCTCTGATATCGTGGAATATAACCCGTTACAAGTCTTACGTTATGACTTGGGCGGCTCTCCATTATTATTCACTTCGAAGGATGATGTCGCTACAAAGATCACAAAGAAACTGATTCCAAACCCAGGCTATAACCCATCAAGTTCAAGACAGTTTGAATTACAAGTCATGCCAAAGACAATTATCGATTTTGAAAAGAATAGCGTTGACATAAATGGCGGAATAGAATGGGGAACAATCATCGTCTATACCGATAAGGATGATTTCATTCCGAAATTGGATGAAAATCATGTCGGTTATGTTGAAGAATGGGTTGGTGTTCAATGGGAAGAGCCTATTCAGAAAAAGTGAATACATAGATCTTCATTATTTACAGTAACTATATACAACATCTATAAGTATCTTGGAATCTCATGCTCATCATAAGCCTGAATTACGTCACCAGGTTTGAAATCTGACCAATTCTCAAAGGACAATCCACAATCTTTACCCTTCTTGACCTCTTGAACATCATCTTTCAAATGTTTCATTGTTTCAAATCTACCCCTGTAGATCTCCTTTTCATTTCGCATAACTCTAATTAGCGAATTTCTCTCAAGTGCACCGGACGTGACCTTACATCCAGCAATCTTGAACACTTTCTTTCTCTTCCCCTTAATCTCAAAGATCTCTTTGAGTTCAGCCTCGGCTCTCACTTTAAGTTCAATGGTTGGTTCTAACTTACTTGATAGATCTGCAGTGACTTCTTCAATCAGGTGGTAAATAACATTATGCAATTTGATCTCAACACCCATCTTAGCAGCTTTGTTCTCAATGTCCTTTGGAACTTTCATGTTGAAACAGAGGATCTTTGCCCCAGAGATCTGAGCCCTTTCTAAATCGGACTCAGTTGGTGAACCAACTGCTTGGGTTAGAATTGTCAATTTCACTTCATCATTCCCGATATCCTTAATTGATTCCACAATAGCCTCAACGGAACCACTGACATCTGCACGAATGATGTAATTGACATTCTTCTGTGTTGTTGTCTCCACTTGTGGCTCAGTTACATCTTGCTCTGCCAATCCATACTTCCTCAGTTCTTCCATTCTGTCGCGCTCCTCCATAATCTTCTTAGCGTCCAATCTGAGTTTATTTATCACGTCGATATCCTGGGCCTGTTTAGATCTCTCCTCTCTTAGTAGTCTTGTTTCAATAACCTTCTTTGCCTGAGATTCATCCTTGGCTTGCAAACATTCATCACCTGCCTCTGGAACTTCTTTCCATCCCCATATCTCCACAGGCATTGCCGGTGTAGCTTGCTTCACAGATTTCCCATGCTCATCCTTCATTGCACGAACCTTGCAATATGTCTTTCCGGCGACGAGAACATCTCCTTTCTTCAATATACCTTGGCGGACAAGCACTGTGGCTAATGGACCCATACCCTTTTTTGACTGGGATTCAATGATCCAACCTTCCACTGGGGCTTTATTTTCAGGAGCTTTCAGTTCAAGCACCTCAGAAAGCGTAATGATGGACTCCTCCAGTTTGTCCATATTGAGACCGGTTAAACCAGACACCCTCACAGTCTGAGTTTCACCACCGTAATCTTCGACATCGATCTCATTGTTAGCCAAATCTGCGATAACTCTCTCTGGATTAGCATTCTCCTTGTCACATTTGTTAACAGCAACGATCACTGGGACACCTGATTGTTTGATATGCTTAATGGCTTCCTTGGTCTGTGGCATCACCGAATCATCTGCAGCAACGACAAGGATAACGATATCTGTCATATCAGCACCACGTTGTCTCATCTTGAGAAAAGCAGCATGACCTGGGGTATCCAAGAATGTTATCTGTTTCTTTGTAATAGGGGTTTTGACGGAGAAAGCACCGATATGTTGAGTGATGCCACCGTGCTCTTGATCCACAATAGATGATTTCCTCAAATGATCCAAAATAGTAGTCTTCCCATGATCAACATGACCCATGATTGTTACAATTGGAGGTCTTGTCTTCCAATTCGACCTATCATCGGGAATAGCCATTGGCTTCAAGTCCTCACCTTCTTTCTCCTCTACGAAGTTGACTTCATACCCATACTCATCAGCGATCAACCCAGCAGTCTCTTGGTCCATGATAAAGTTGTGAGCCAAGTCCTCGAATCCCATCTCTTCCAGCCGCACTAAAAGCTTCTCGTAACGGACACCAAGGATGTTAGCAAGCGCACTCACGGTAGTGAATCTCGGTATAGTAAGGCTCTTCATCTTCTTTGCACATATCACTGGTGTTGAGGACAGAGGTCGAATGCACCGCGAAACAGGGCCCATAATACTGGTCTTTCCCAGTATAGGACACACAGTATTCTTCAGTAGAGCTCTGAACATCATCAACGTTTTCAGAATACCGTATAACCGTTTAAACCCACCAGCAGATAAGGTCTTGATATATCTTCCATGCAGGAAGTGAAAAAGTTCGCGAAACCAGAGAGGTAAAACGCATTCGCGGATTCTCGCGATATTTCTTGGGTTACCCGCATGAAGCGCTTTACAAATTTCTGTGGGCCCTTTGCGAAATTTAACCGCGCTTGTTTTTATATGAGGACAAGCTGAAGTTGGTGGGTTTTGCGGGCATTGTGCTGGCATTATAGGTGATTGAAGTGATTCGTTGCACTCCAGCGGTACTGATTGTCTATATTTCTCTTTTCTCGACTTTTCTCTTTGCTGTCTTCTCTGCCGCTGTGGTCTGATCACGATAACAACAACCAAGGATGGATTCAAGGCTCCCATTACGAGATCTAGGAACAAACTCGCCCCGTGTGAAGAGACATAAGGCCAACCCTGTCCGTGATCTAACACAGTTGCAAGCCCAGGAGTTTTCTCTGGGTGAGTGGCAAAGGAAGTGGCGCGCCATTATGACTACAAGTGTTGTTTACTTTGATTTGACTGATCCTTATGATAACAAGAAGAATGAGAAGGAAAGAGCTACCAAGCTGTTCCAGACAGTGGGTGCTCAGATGCAGCAGTTCTTTGACAGTGCTGTCACCATTGTGATATCTAGAAGACCTAAGCATGAACTACCGAAGAATATGGTCAACAGATTGGGGCTCAAAATCTGGGATTATGACAAAGTGTTTCGATTTTTCAAGAACTTGGGTGAGATTGTTCCAGATGCTCCTAAGGATCACCATCTCTCTGTGATGTTGAACGATGAGAAGTTACATGGTGTTGCAGACCGTGACCCAAATGCTAAGCGTGATGATTTTAACTACTTCAGATACCCATTCTACTACGTCTACGATTTACGGAACATTATCAAACCTGTCGCTGTGAGGGAATGGAAAGTTAAAGATACAAAACCAGACTCCAAGAAACCATGGCCGCATCTTCATGACTCTTCATATGGTCATTCTCTTTTCCAGGCTGATCCAGCTGATATGATGGATGATCGTAAAGTTCGCAAGAGGAGACTCAGAGATGAACAAAATAGACAATACAGAGAACGTTTGAGACTTGTCTACTCGAAGTCAAATACGAGACAATATATTCATGATGGTTTTGAGATGGACTCCGAGGAAGATGATACATCAACACAAACATATGGCCAAGTTGAACCTACGAATGATGAATTGGACATGCCACCGCCTGATAATAATATGCAGGATTTCCAACGCCCACTGGCCATTACGAGACAACACTCATTGATCCAGAATAAGTATATTGAACCTACTCAGCGAGATGGGTTTGAGATCCAAGCATCGGGTTATAATGCGTCGGTGTCAACACAGAGTGCAGATTCTCAATTGACGAAGAATGGATTGGCACCAAGCGGGTCTACTGTATCTTCAAAACAAGTTAATACGCTTCAACGTAAGATAGTTGAACGTAAGAAGATTTCGTCGCAACAGTCTCAACAGCAGCTTCAACATACACAACAATCTCAACAGATGAGCGGTACAAAACCTAAAGTTCCTGGTTACTGTGAGAATTGTAAGATCCATTTTGATGATTTTGATGAGCATATTATTGGCTTGAAACATCGAGAATTTGCCCAGGACCCAAACAATTTCGAAGATATCGATGATTTGATCAAGGCATTGAGACAAAGGGTGAAAAATAAGCAATAGCGCTTCTTCATCGTGATTCAAATCATATTCCATTTAGCATTTTTAGCATAAATTTGTATATTTTGTTTGCATTAAATAGTATATTACTATTAGAAAATGTCGTAAAGTGCTCTAGTTGTGCGATGATGTATTTCTTTATTATGAAGGATATTTACCAGGTTCTATTGCTATGCTTGTTTTTCAATTCTTTCATTATCATCACTTCAAATTTTCTGCAGAATAATATGATATTCATCCCTATTAAATCTTTAAAAGATTGCCAAAAAATTGGTTCCAGAATTATAGGTATTTCATCATCTGAAGCATACAGATATAGAATAAGAGTACTTCTGCTAAAGTGAATACTTTCAGATACCCATTGTATCCCGAAATTAAGACCATCAGCCTAACAAGAACTCTCACGATCACTTAGATTCACTCAGAATGTTTGGATGAGCCAAGCGCGCGCCAGCGTGTAAATTAAGGGCTCTGCCAACATTCACTAAACCGCAGCAAATCACAAAGGAGACAGCACAGAGATCTTTGAATGAGCTTATAGGCGAACAATGGTTGATATCCAGGTTTATCTGAACGCCTCTCATATTGTGCTGAACGACACTCTCTATGAGCTATTCAATACAACGCTGGAGGACTTGAACATCTCTTCGAACAAGCTGACATATGGTGTCTCATTCTCTCTTGCTCTATCGATACTGATCCCATTATTAACGTGGTATGCAATGCGTCGGTACTGGAAGTTGCAGAACAAGGAGAATGCCGTCAAGTTTTCACTGGAGATTCCAGACGAGGCCAAACCTCATTGGAAAGGGAAAAGAATTGATCCAGTCTCTATAAAGAATCCTGAAACCCCTGAATTCATTCAGTCCTATTGTCCAGCTACAGGACAATATCTTGGATGTTACAAGTCCAATTCACGCGAAGAGATTGATCAGATCGTGACAAGGGCCTCTAAGGCACAGGAGACATGGAAGGAGTCAACTTTCACACAACGTCGCCAATTGTTGAGATCTTTGAGTGAGTATATTGTGCATAATCAAGAGAATATCGCACGTATTGCTTGCAGGGACAGTGGTAAGACAATGGTTGATGCATCCATGGGTGAGATCCTGGTCACATTGGAAAAGCTGAATTGGATCATCAAGCATGGTGAAAGTGCATTGACCCCATCAAAGAGACCTGGTCCATCTAATTTATTGATGTCCTACAAAGGTGCAGAAGTTCGCTTTGAACCTTTGGGTGTCGTCTCCGCATTGGTATCGTGGAACTACCCCTTTCATAACTTGATGGGGCCAATCATTGCCTCGCTGTTCACCGGTAATGCCGTCGTCTTGAAATGCTCCGAACAGGTTGTATGGTCATCGCAGTTCTTCATCAACCTGGTCAAAGAGTGTCTAACTGCATGTGGCCACAGTCCAGAATTAGTTCAGCTGGTTTGCACTTGGCCTCAAGATGCAAACTATTTTACTTCTCATCAAGGTCTCTCGCACATCACTTTCATTGGCTCGAGACCGGTGGCTCATGAGGTGTGCAAATCCGCTGCAAAGAGCTTGACACCTGTTGTTGTTGAATTAGGTGGCAAGGATGCCTTTATTGTTCTGGATGATATTAAGGATTTGAATGCAATTTCATCTATCATCATGAGAGGCACTTTCCAATCCGCTGGTCAGAACTGTATTGGAATAGAAAGAGTCATTGTTACTGAGAAGAATTATGAGAGATTAGTCTCCATCTTAGAAGAGCGTGTTCCTAAATTGAGGTTGGGCTCTGATATTGATCAATTAGAAGATATCGACATGGGTGCTACAATTAGCGATGCACGTTTCGAAGTTCTGACAAGACAGGTGAGCGATGCTGTGGCTCAAGGTGCCCGTTTACTATCTGGTGGTTCAAGATATCAGCATCCAAACTATCCGCAGGGCCATTATTTCTCTCCAACCCTATTAGTAGATGTTACTACGGAGATGGAAATTGCACAAGAAGAAGTTTTTGGTCCAATCTTGACTGTGTTCAAGGCCAGAGATACTGAAGATGCTATAAGAATTGCCAATTCTACAGAGTATGGTCTTGGTGGTTCTGTATTTGGATCTAACTGGAAGGAATTGGACTATGTTGCAAACGCCTTGAAATCAGGCAATGTTGCCATCAATGACTTTGCGACTTTCTACGTTTGCCAGTTACCCTTTGGCGGTCAGCGTGGATCAGGATATGGCAAATTCGGAGGTGAAGAAGGTTTGCAAGGTTTATGCAACGTCAAGGCCGTTTGCTATGACAAGATCCCATTTGTCTCGACACAGATCCCTAAACCGTTGGACTATCCTATCCAAGATGAGTCTAAAGCCTGGGGATTCGTTAAGGCATTGAATATTGCAGGCTACGATGTGAGCCTATGGAATAAATTGAAAGCAATTGGTACTTTGGCAAAGAATGCGAAATGATATAAAAACTCTAAAAGTATATACAGCAATAGAATGAAGTTTTCTTTAACATAAAGAAGATTTAATTCAAGACACTCTTCTCAGCGGTCTTGAACTGTTTCTGAAGTTCCTCTGCATACTTCTTATGAAGTTTTTCGACGTCCTGGGTGACCTTCTTCACTTTATCATTTTTTTCGAATGCCTTCAACACTTTCAAAGCATTTGCTCTTGCGGAACTAAGAGAATGCTTTGATGGGCTCTGTTTGAAGTGTTCAAAGTCCTTCTTCAAGGCTGCTGCGATTTCTTTTCTGGTTTCTGTTGTTGGTGGGGGGAGGGCGACTTTCAACTGTTGGGGGAAGTTTGGAACAGTTTGAGGGTTCATATTGAGCCCAGAGGACAGCACTGAGGAGACAACGTGTTTGACATTGTTTGGATCAAACACAGTGATGATCAAGTTACGACCTTTCAAGGAGGTCTGTGCGACTGAAGTGAATGGAGAAGTCTCTTTATGGTTTACTGGAACGTCCAACTGATCAAAGATCTTGGGGTTGGCATTACCTTGCTTGGTCTCATTTGTCTTCTTCTTGAACTGTTCGATAGCCTCTTTAAAAGATTGCTCCAATTGAGGAAGAACAGCAGTTGGATCCTCTTCAGTGGTTGTCTCTTCTGCTTGTTTCGCATCTTGCTTACCTCCCTTTTTAGCCTTCTTTAACGCTGGAATTCCAGACGAAAAGAGTCTGATAATGGTTGGCACCGTTCTGGGTTGAATAGATTGCTTTGTCGTAAACCTGATTTGTCTGATATTGAGTCTGAACATGGTTTATCGTCGTAGTTGCGTGATTGCCTATCCCTTTCAGTCTATGTAAGTTCACTTCACCTCACCCACCGCCGAGAACGAAAAATTTCCCACATACAAAAAGTGTCAAGAGCCAATAGCAAGTGAAAGAACTCCACCTTTCACTCATTAAAAGATCAACAACAATTCCATGCGTCATGACAGATGCCCATTGTGAGATCTGTTTGGAGAACTCCTTCAAGTATCGTTGTCCAAAGTGCCAGAAACGCACCTGCTCACTCGAATGTGTCAAGAGACATAAGCAACAGTCCCAATGTACAGGGCTGATCGACAACACAGAGTTCGTAAAAAAAAGCGAGTTCTACAATAATGAGCACCTTGTCCAGAGGGACTACAACTTCTTGACACAACTAAACAGAACCTTTGCTGTGAAGCGTCAAGATACAAGACAAAACAAAGTTCTCAAGAGACAGAGATTCAACTCTATGCAGCATGGAACCCTGGTCAAAAGAGGTGTCACTGTTCGCTATTTACCCAAGGGCATGCAAAGATCGATACAGAACAAGTCTGGGTGGGATAAGAAACGTGATACTTTTGTATGGACTGTGGAATTCCAACTTATCGATGGTGATGGCGTGATAAAGGATAGGTTCCAAAGTCTGAGAGTACCTGAAGAGACACTATTGAAGGATGCAGTTCATTTCAAAGTAAAAGAGCAAGTGGATCAGTATTGTTGTTTTCTGAAGATGGTTGATTGTCCTGCCTCCAGGCCTATTGTGAAGAGATTGGATCAAGACAAAGTACTAGCTGATCTCTTGAAAGGCGAGACTGTAATCGAGTTCCCCACGATCATTGTGTCTACTCAGGAGGAAATCAAGGGTTATAAGGTGTATGAAGAGGATGATGATGAGTTATTTGATTATGACTATCGTGACATTCATTCAGAGCCTAGTGATTCAAGCGGTGGAGACGGACCGAGAGAGGAATCCTCAAAGAAGGTGAAAGTTGCAGACGAAAGCGAGGATGGAACTCGGAGCATAAAAGATGAGACCACGAAACAAGTACAACAAGAACAAGAACAAGAACAAGAACAAGAACAAGAACAAGAACAAGAACAAGAACAAGAACAAGAACAAGAACAAGAACAAGAACAAGAACAAGAACAAGATTAATCAAGTTCATTTAGGATTCTAAAGATGAGCAAAAATTAATGAAGCCATCAATGAATAGAAACAACAGACTACAATAGCATTTTAACAAAAATAACTTCATAAAAATACAAACCACTAAAACCAGACCAATAAAAATCTTCATAAAATCATTCATGCAATAAGAGACCAGAACTTCTCCCAAAGGTTCTTTGGCTCTTCCTCTTCCCAGACAATGTTATCAATCTCACGTCTATCGGTATCGATATCCACGTCGTCCAAGGAGAGCATTATTGGACCTCTGAACCAGAAGAATTGGAAGAAGATGTAAACAACGACAAATAGAATGACCGAGATGTAAGCGGTGAAGAAGCTCTCAACGCTAAAGCCCATTACGAACGCCTCGTAACCGTTGATGATGACAATTAGAGTGATAAAGAAAGCAGCATAATAAGCACCCCATGGCATGAAGTGAGCCTTGAATGGCAATTCGTTCCTTGAAATGCCACGATGTTTTAAAGTTTGCATAAATCTAATATGGGCAACAGAAATGAACAACCAGGCCAGGAGACCTGCAACGGCTGTGATATTTAACAACCAGTTGAACACAGTGTTAGCACCTTTAGAGACAACCATGAAACCCAGGAATCCAAAAGCAGCAGAAAAGATCACAGAGATGTATGGAACACCATGTTTTGTAGTCCATGCAAACCATTTTGGAGCCAATTTCACCTGTGCTAGGGCATAAAGAATACGAGAGGAGACATAGACATTGGAGTTACCAGCAGAGATGATAGTGAGGAGGATCACAGCGTTGAAGATAGAAGGTAACACTGGAGTACCACAGTTGGTTATGGCTATGATGAATGGGGAGGACGCGGTATAGGATTCATCATTATTCAACTTTGGGTCATTGAATGGAACAAGCATACCCAAGAAGAATAAGGACAAGATGTAAAATACCAAAATTCTGAAAAATACGGCGTTGATAGCCTTTGGCACTGCCCTTCTTGGGTTCTTTGCCTCACCAGCTGAGATACCTGTAAGCTCGGTACCTTGATAGGTGAAGGCAGCGTTAATCAATGAAGAGACCCAGCCAAGGAAACGACCCTTAGCAGTACCTGGGAACAAGTAACCAGGTCCCCATGCGCCTGGGTTTCTCCAATATCTGAAACCAATTGGGCCCTCTGGACCACCACCGCAAACCATGATAAATGAATAGATGATGAACCCCATGATGGCAATTACTTTGATACTTGCGACCCAGAATTCAACTTCACCGTAAAATCTGACAGGGAAGAAGTTAGCAGCAGTAAGAATGACCCAAAAGATACCAATCCAAGCAGCCAATGGTACCGCATATGTCCAATATTCGATGACTTGCCCCACAATACTCAACTCTAGTGCAAAAGTGATGACCCAGGAGAACCAATATAGGTAACCCACAGTGACACCCAATGCGGGAGAGCAGAATCTGGTTGTGAATACAGTAAACGAAGAGGTGACAGGGATGTACGTAGCCATCTCACCAAGAGATTGTGTGACTGAATAAGCCAATGTAGCCATGAACAAATAAGCTATCAGTGAGTTCACAGGCCCCGCAATGGCCAATGGGGTACCGATACCGATGAAGAGACCAGTACCAATAGTACCACCAAGGGCAATCATGGTTATGTGACGACGTTTCAACGCCCTTTTCACTTGAGTGTCCTGGACATTTCCCTCAATTTTGTCCTCCCATGAGTTACTGTGTGTATCGTCATTGATGACGAGCTCTTTAGGCTTAGACTCAACGTCCTTCAGTTCAAACGACATTAGTTTCATATACTTCCGCTGCACCATCGACGAAGAAGAAATGTGCGACATGATGTGGTTTTATAGCATAAATTTTTTCACTCAACCCCGACATGCATCGGTGCGCAACATGAGGGCACACGAGACATTCGTTATCAGAGTGATCTCAAGTTGTTGGTGAGAATCTTAAATGAGCCAATGAGATGCCTTCGCCGGTGGGGTGAAGATAACAAGTCTGACTGTCGGGGCTGTCTCGCTTTGGTTGCCTTTTTATTCCACTGAACGTGGACCTATTTACACTGTTATCAATAGTGACATGTGTCTCATAATAATTCATGCTTATCTGCGCTACTTATCGCTTTGATTGGGTGTTGACTCTTGATCCATGTTCCTTCGTTATTGACAGCACTTAGGGGATCTTGATGGATTGGCAGTCGTTTATGCCTGCGCTTAGAGGTTGAGGCAAGTGAGGTTGCCATGGATTTTCAGCCATAAATATGGCAATAGTTATGCTATCATTTTACTAAAAGCACAGGGACGCTCCATGTGAACAGAGGAATATGATTATCATATTAGTATCTAATATCACGAATCTAATGTATATATAATACCATGACATTCTACTCAGTCACCCCGTCACCTTTTTCAACCTGTTCGCCGTAGGTCCAATGCCGTGGCGCCAATAGCCGTATGTGGCAGGGCTTGGTCAGCCAGTAGGTCAATGGTAAAACTTTTTGGAAGTGGGTCACATATGCAAACAGTGATGTAACAATGCAAAAGGAGGAATAGTAATCACTCATTTAATGAGGTTCAATTCTCTATCATCCAATCATTTAAACCACCCAGGAAGGAACCTCAAACCCTTAATGGATGACACAAATTTCTTTTTAGAATTGCCCCACATGTCCCGGTGGGAAAAGGCCAGGAAACTATTTCTTCGCCGAAGTTTCTTTTTCTGGCGTAGTTCATCCAAATAGGGAAATAACTCGAAACAAGTTGCGCCCATTTTTTGTGTCAAACGGCGTCTGTTCATGCACCGTTTGTAACGGTTTTTCCGCTATGGCACCAAAAGGAAAGGCTCCTATGGCGCTGGCAGTAACAGCAAGTTCGCAAAATGTTAACCAACCACACCTTGTAGCTGTACCTTTTTCTTTCCTCCTTTACCGGGTCATTCGCCGTTTGAGGCCTTTGACATAAACCCACTCACATTAGCGAAAACTTTCGCTGAGGGACTTACTCGTACCATACATCTTCAACTATACAATACGCTCCTCGACAATGTCGAAGTTAAAGATGTTCAAGCACAAAGACGTATCATCCACGGAGTCAAGTAATGACGTTGATATTGTTGCAATAGATACTCATATAACGACGAAGAAATCAGCGGGATCAGAGGATGTGGAAAAAGGTCATGTTAAGGAAACTCATGTTAAGAGGGCTTTGAAGCCTCGTCATGTCTCCATGATTGCCCTTGGTGGTACTATCGGTACGGGTCTCTTCATCAACTTGGGTGAGCCAATCTCCCTCGCTGGGCCAGTTGGTGCATTGATTGCATATCTCTTCATGGGCTCCATCGTGTACTCAGTGACACAATCCCTTGGTGAAATGGCTACTTTTATCCCCGTCACCTCATCATTCACTGTCTTCAACGCAAGATTCCTCAGCCCTTCTCTTGGTGTCGCTAATGGTTACATGTATTGGTTCAACTGGGCAACGACATTTGCGGTGGAACTCAGTGTCGTGGGTCAAGTCATTGATTATTGGACAACAGCCGTCCCACTAGCAGCATGGATCTCCATCTTTTGGGTCTTCATCACCATCATTAACTTCTTCCCTGTGAAGCTTTATGGTGAGATTGAATTTTGGGTTGCTGCTTTGAAAGTCATCGCTATTGTTGGCTTCATCCTTTATGCCTTTGTCATCGTCTGTGGTGGTGGTCCAGAAGGTCCTATTGGTTTCAGATATTGGAGGAACCCTGGTGCTTGGGGTCCTGGCTTTTACTACTTGGGAACTGCCAAGGGTCGTTTCCTTGGCTGGGTCTCTTCGCTGATTAATGCTGCCTTCACTTACCAAGGTACAGAGTTGGTTGGTATATCTGCTGGTGAGGCAAAGAACCCAAGAAGAGCAGTACCAAAGGCCATCAACAAGGTGTTCTTCAGAATCTTGTTCTTCTACATCCTCTCATTGTTGTTTGTCGGCATGCTTGTGCCATACAACGATCCAGCAATCAGCTCTTCAACATCTTTCATCTCTTCATCTCCCTTCATTATTGCCATTGAAAACGCTCATACAAAGGGACTACCACATATCTTCAATGCAGTTATCCTTGTCACTATTATCTCTGCTGCTAACTCCAACGTTTATGTGGGGTCACGTATTCTCTACGGGCTGGCTACCGCTGGTAACGCACCAAGATTCTTTACTTATTGTACCAAGCACGGTGTTCCGTACTATGGGGTCATTGCCACATCTCTGTTGGGCGCCCTTGCGTACTTGACATGCGCAGAGTCAGCTTCTAAGGGCTTTACGTGGTTAGTGAACATCACCACTGTGGCCGGATTATTCGCATGGTTCAGTATCTCTATATGTCATATTAGATTCATGCAGTGCCTGAATCATCGTGGTATGTCAAGAAACGAGTTGCCTTTTAAGGCTCACTTCATGCCTTGGGGTGCCTACTACGCTGCATTCTTTGTTGCATTGATCATCATCTTTCAAGGTTACACTGTCTTCTTTGACTTCAATGCCAGTGACTTCTTCGCAGCCTATATCAGTGTGTTTATAATGTTCGGTCTCTGGTTCATTTGTCAAATCATTTTCAGAGGGCCATGGTTCTTGTCATTGGATGATATCGACATCGATACCGATAGACGTGAAATTGATGCCATTGTGTGGGAAGAAGAAGAACCAAAGAACCTTTGGGAGAAGATGTGGCTCTACTTAGCATAGAAATCCTTTATTGTATTTAATGTCCTAATGAAACAGATATAATCTTTCGAAGAGTTCGCTATTATTGCAATGTTTGGTACAATGGAACGTGTCTCGTCATGGCCTACTAAACTGTGAGCCTCATCTGAGCTTCAGATGAGCATTTTTCTTCTCTTGCAGTGAATGAGTCGTCAGATCTTCCCATATTTGCCGCCTTAGTCGATATCCTTTCCTCAGTTTCATGGTGGAAAAAAACTTCAAGATGTACTCCCTATATTCAAAATCCGACGAAACATAGTAGCAAAGGAGAGATAGGTATTGATTCTGTGACGCTAAGGCTCAAGCATCCATAGATATAGAAATAGCGTCAGCATGAACCAGCTCTTTCATCAATTGGTGCTCAACTTTTTCTGCTCAACTTTTTCTGCTCAACTTTTTCTGCTCAACTCTCGAAGCCATATATAATGGTGCAGATACAATGGTGCCTTTGTGGTTTTGCAATAATATGGTAGGTACATGCAATAATTCGAGAATGCTATGTAGATGAGGATTCTCTGTTAGCCCAAAAGGTAAGCTCCCGCTTAAGAACAGTTTCACATACTCATTTTCATACCGTAATACAGTTCTCTTCTCTTTGTGTTGGTTCAATTGTCCGCCAATGTCTGTTTTAGTCAAACACTTCCAAGGCATCTTTTTTGCCATCATGAAAGCCAAGTTCTGGGACTTTGTTAGTGTGGATAACATTACTATTGCTTTCTCATCCTCCAAACTGAAAGTGTCTGAATAGATTCCGTGAACCTCAAGATGCTTCTTCATATTTGAGCGACTACCTTAAATCTTGGAAGTGTAGAAAATTTGATCAGATTATGGGTACTTTTAGATTATGCGAGCTTCCTCATAACGAATACCTTTCCTATTGTAACAATAGGCGCTCTCAATATCTTCTCTATTATAAAATTACCACAGTGTTCCATTTTGAACTGTTTAGGTTGTAGCAGCAAGGGGTCCAAACCTAGAAGTGGCATTGGTGATAACTTGATTGAAATATACTGCTGAAGGTGAAGAACCCTCAATCATGGCAGTTCCAGACACGGTGAAATTCATAGAAGCGTGCTGATAGAAGCATCGGATTCTTGAGATACAGCGGTTGGTGAAACAGAGGGATCAGAAGAGATGCTATGACATTGTGCTGGAAGTGGTTCATTGGAATGTTACCTGTCATTTGCTCTAAGATACTGTTGAGGGGGGATAAGGGTTGTTTCGATGAGGCATTTTGCAATTTGGTTCACCAGAGCACTGATTAGACTCAGCTCCTGAAAATTTAGAAAGTGAGCGACATATGAGTTGAACTCTTGATAGTACTAAGGTTTTGGTACACAGTTATGTACCATAAAAGAGATTCGCGCGTCCTGCTACAGGTAGCAAAAATAAAACAAGACTAACCATTTGGGAATATTTCTATATCTGTTTAGCTGTTGGTTCCATCCGCAGTCTACAGATGTCAAGGAGCCCCAATCCTCAATTCAGTACAGATGTCGCAATTAGGGACATTCGTTGCAGGTCTACATTATTGATGTCAGATTCTCTGATTTTGAGTACCTGAAAGAAACCCCGAAAGGAAACAGTACAGACGTTAATGAATCTTTTGGCTGATAGTGGTAGATCAAACCAGAATAACAGTTAAATCCAAGAGAGACTAGGTGGCTGAATGGCTCCAATACATGTTGCAGCTGACTTACTCATCAAGAATGGGAGTGTCTGATAGAGTAGGATTCTTCTGATACAATTACAATTTCCTTCTTGTTCCGGAATTTTACATCTAGTAGTATTCTCGATCAGATTTTTTGCGAAAAAGAAAGTTACTCTCGCAAAGTTGTATCAGATTGAATCTAAATATCAGGGCTCACCGACAGAGTAGCTGGCTGCTGCCTCCGCCATAGCCTTACCCTGCTTGCCACCAATCTCGCCCTTATAGCTATCAGTGTCTTTTTTAAAATCTCTTAAAGGTCTGTCTGGTTCATCTTCACCTAGTGCTCAATCTTGGTGACTTTGATCTCCATGGACAACATGGTTCACCATCGCCTCAAAATATGATTTTCGAGCGTTACCATGCTTCCAAATCTCTTCTATAAGCGTGTTTCCCTCGTTGTCATCAACGACTTCGTCTAACACTTGTAGCATCAGCTCTTTATCATCACTCACAGTTTTGGCCTCGCCATTTGCATGGACTGTAGAATAGTCCCAAGTGGATACAACGTTATGATTGATCTTCTTTTGATCATACCAAAAGGAAGACACGTACGAGTCATGTTTACCGTTAAATACTACAATATAGTTGCCTGTGCTCTCTAATTGAGCAATTTGGTCATTGCCTCTAGCCATATGAGTAATCAAGGTGACCATAAATCCATCCTCAAAAGCTTAACGCACTGTGAATATAGGATGCGACAGCTCAATCTGTTAATCTCTTGAGAGAAGAAATGATTCACACGATATCAACAAGCCAAGGAAGTTACTCTTGATGAGGGTAACTGCCTCTTTGAGGTTGTCTGTTTAAAGAGCTTCGGAGTACAGACTACCATTTTTCATAATATACTTTACATTGTCGTTTGCTAGATTTCTTATGAATAGCAAATGAAATACTGGCAGTTAGCCCTTGATTCTTGAGCGAGCACGAAACCACCTATATATGGGCGCAACGAAATCGCTTTTGGTGAATGTACTCAGTCCCCAAATACGAACGACATGAAATAAGAGCTTTGGAAAGAACCAATAAAGTCAAACAGAATAGTCATCACATGAGGTGCAATCATGCAGAGGTTGTGGCATTGCTGCTTAATGCCAATTTAAAAAGTCGGAGCAAAGAGATTGATTCTGGTAAGTACAGCCCCAGCTCGGAAGAATAGCGGAAAACAAACACTCTGGGTTGAAGTTGAGAGCGATTAAAAACAGAGCAAACTGTAAGCTACGACGCACTAGAGCTTAGCCTATTCGTTGCTAGCTGATCCACCTGCTAATCTGTCATAGGTCGTATTATTAATGAAAGTTACGGGATATAGTAATTTTTGAAGTTCTTTTTACCCAAGACCAGATTGACCATAATTCTAACTAATCGCTCTTCAGAGCTAAGCTCAGATCTCAATATCCGGCCAGCTGCAAGTATCTATGTGGACGCCTCAGCTTAGTGATGAGTTCCACCAAGGTTAACAATCATAGGTGGTAATGAAAGCTGAAGCATAAATGGGTACTTTCCTCGGCCTTCTCAACGGTGGTCAGGCCATCAATAAAATATAATCATGATGAAGATTACACAACAACATGAATTCTTTTTCCTGCTGAATTCATTCTCTTTTTCAGAAATCGTCAGCTAAGTGTAGATTACTACTGACTGGAAATTATTCCAATTAAGTTTATAAAAAAATTGCCTAACCAATTGATACCACGATTTGAAAAAATCAAAAAAGCAGAAAAGCAGCAAATTGCTTGAAAAATCGATTAAAATAGCTATAGAAGCTATATTATTACAAAATAATGATATTTATATCATCGCATTTTTCAAATAAAACGAGGGGCATCAAACATATCCGTCATGGATCGGATATCGGATAATCCGCTGATCTATCTGATCTGTTACCATCTCTAGAAAGAACTCCTCTGTGCAAGAATCAGTCGTCATTTTATTCACTGTATTATCCGTCATTATCGAGCCATCTCAGACGAATAGGGACATACACACTGGCGAATTTGGAACAATGTTTAAACTTGAAGTCCACTTGGATACAGTAGATTCTAGAAAATTGACACACCTGGAAGTTTGGCACCAAGGTCTCTGTAATAGTACCTCGATAACTCAGTGAAAGCTTTATATCTCTTACCCACAATCCACTCATATTGGACCATGGGGTACAATGCTCCACCTTGCTCTTGAACACTGGCAATTTGAACGTGTCACATTTCATTTCCTTCATCGCCATAATATCCTCTTGCGTTGAGATATCCACAAATTCAGTGATACTAAATCCTTTCTCAAGGAATCGATCCCGCAGTTGATCCAAAGTTTCATTATACTTTGCAAACTGGGACTTGATCTCCTGTAAACCTTCATTCCGATCCAGCAAGATATCACTGGAAAGCTTGATCGGGATCGTACTCTTTGAATAGCTATTTATCACTAGCAAGCTTGAGGTGACCCGTGAAATCTCTGGAGCTTGACCGGACAATGACATATGGCTGGGATTAAACTTCAACTGGAAATCCAAATATTTCAGCTCCTGCTTTTCATTCATGGAAAGGGAATTGGTCAGCGAATCGATATTTTGCGTACTCAGTTCGTTCAATACGGAGATGTGATTAGCTTTTCTAATCAATGGTGGAGAGACATATGCTAAGCCGTCCTTTGGAATATGTGTAGTGATCTGTATGAGTCCACTCTCGCTCAACTGCTTAGGCTTACTAAACAAAGATTTTTTCAGCTGTGAAACATATACCATAGGCGTTTCTATCTTGGAAAAATCCGAGGTCGCAGGTCTTTCATTTCTCAATGGAAAGCGTTGTGCATATTTCTCCCTGCTATCCCTGATGCATTCATCAATGTGTAATTGCTGAATCTTGATATCGTAGTCTAACTTCCTCACATCCTCTTCTGAGCCTTCCTCATTCAATCTCAGAAATCTTTCAGCGTTCTTCAACGAAGATTCAACTACTCTTTTCAAAGTTTCAAGTGGCCTTTTGGAAGAAAACAAATTCACCGTGAAACCGAATGGGATGAATCTTAAAGCGTATTGCTCTGAACGCATGATTGCCAATTCTGGTTGACCGATATCATCTCTTAAAGTTGGATGGGACCCAATGAGTATGGCATTAACACAATAGCTCACACTTAATTTACCATTTGAGAGATCTTTTGTCAACACCGGAGATCCACGAGTCCCATCATGACCGTAGTGCAATGCTGAGTTGATAGTGATATTAGAATACTTACCCTTATTTATATATCTATCAATACCGAAGCTTGGTGGTAGCAGCGTGTGTAGCTCTTCTTGGTGAGAACAGGTGTTATCCAAAAGGGTATACGGGACTTTGAAGTAGAAGAATTTCTTGTACTTAGTTTTTGGTTCCAGTATTCTCTTATTGTTGAACCCAATGATGCAACCATCCCAATCTTTCATACCAGCTTCGTATAAAACGTTGGTAGAAGGGGAAATAGAACCAAAAGTCCAGCTCGCATTCATATCTACCATGTTCAAGAATCTCTTATACCGAATCTTTCCAGTTGTAGGATCCATCACTGATGTGCGACCTTCAAGAGTGATGTTAAACATCTGAAATGGGACAGAGTTGGAAGACTCGTTAGAAACGATGACATAGCCATGAACTGCACTACCTGATGTATACTCCTTCAGCACGCTTTCAGCTTCAGATTTTTCCAACGGCTGTGGTGCGGACTTTGTAATATGGATATCAACTATGACATGAGGATGAACAGGCATTGAAGGAAGTTTATGTATGTTATCAACCACGTTCCTCACTGTTGCTCCCAACGGTTCAAAGACATCAGCAGAAGGTGTGGATGGTGTTGAATATGACGAGGCAGAAGCTCTAGAACTCGGAGAGGATAGGGACAAAACCGTTGTGCTTAGATCAGACCGTGGTGAAACAGAACGAAGGTCGCCACCGAAGTAATCAGGTGGGAGTACAGCAGGAATACATTCAGATCTATTCTGCACCGATTGGTACATCTCAAACGAGGGAAGCACATCAAAGATGATATCTTGGCCTTTGAACTCTCTATATTCTTCATCGGTGATGAACCCTGTCCGCACCTTGTCTCTTGCGTACTTCGCAGTTTGGATCAACACCTCCGATCTTTGGCAGCGTTGGGCTTCAGCAGTATTGGCCTGGGTGTAATCGATCGGATCGTAGTCCTCTGCCATATTTCAGATCTCAGGCCCCTGTTATCCGCTGTCATTTCCTTCTCTCTCTGCAGAATTCGTGATCCTTTTATAGCCGAAGGCGTACCAAGGTTTGTGTCAGGATCTCAGGCACCGATCGGTGTTGTTTTTTGGATATTGAAGCCAAAAAAAGCAGATTCCGCGCTGGATTGTCACTACAATGGTTGATGAAGCGGATCTGATATTCTAAAGCTACATGGATCAAATTAATATGCCATTCCTAATTCAAGCTGGTTGTGCTTTGCTACTCCAGTTTTATGTATGCGGCCGTTTGCTTGAGTCTCTACTGAACATAATCTGTTTAGTTGCAGGTATCTGCATTTTAGGCATCATATATGCTCTGGTCGAGTTCGGAATCTGTCTATGCATCGGAATCTGCCTTGCGTCATCGGAATTTGAAGGCTTCTGATTGGCATCGGCTTTATGACACAAATGCAAAGTGCCATTT